>CM042418.1:28672688-28700188 GCA_023634145.1 Thymallus thymallus
AACACACTATAAAGACTGGGACTGATTAACATCATGGAGGATAACACACTATAAAGTATGGGACTTATTAACATCATGGAGGATAACACACTATAAAGACTGGGACTGATTAACATCATGGAGGATAACACACTATAAAGTATGGGACTTATTAACATCATGGAGGATAACACATTATAAAGACTGGGACTGATTAACATCATGGAGGATAACACACTATAAAGACTGGGACTGATTAACATCATGGAGGATAACACACTATAAAGTATGGGACTTATTAACATCATGGAGGATAACACACTATAAAGACTGGGACTGATTAACATCATGGAGGATAACACACTATAAAGACTGGGACTGATTAACATCATGGAGGATAACACACTATAAAGACTGGGACTGATTAACATCATGGAGGATAACATACTATAAAGTATGGGACTTATTAACATCATGGAGGATAACACACTATAAAGACTGGTACTGATTAACATCATGGAGGATAACACACTATAAAGACTGGGACTGATTAACATCATGGAGGATAACACACTATAAAGACTGGGACTGATTAACATCATGGAGGATAACACACTATAAAGACTGGGACTGATTAACATCATGGAGGATAACACACTATAAAGTATGGGACTTATTAACATCATGGAGGATAACACACTATAAAGTATGGGACTTATTAACATCATGGAGGATACACACTATAAAGTATGGGACTTATTAACATCATGGAGGATAACACACTATAAAGTATGGGACTTATTAACATCATGGAGGATAACACACTATAAAGACTGGTACTGTTTTCCATTGTGGTCCTCTTGAAACAAGACGGCTAGGCAAGATCAAACACGGTTAGAGATTCTGCAAAACGTTTGTACACAGTATGGCAGAGAGATATAAAAAATACTATTACATCATAGGCTACATTCAAACAGTTTTTAACTTTATTTTTAAAGCTACCCAGAGAGAACATTGTATTTGAAGGGCTCCAGCATACAAGAGAGTGCCTTTCTCCGCATTACTCGTGAACCTGTAGAAGCACACATTAGTAACACTTAAACTGATGCTGTGGTTGTGTGGCTCCCTAATTAAACCAAGTACACAGAGAATGGTGTGCCATCTGTCACATCCCTCCCATCCTCTTGTGACATCATCCTGAAGAGTCTGTGAGCGTACAGTAAAGGATCACTTGAACGGACCAGAAGATGGCATTTAAATACAGATTCAATTATCTGTGATGTGATTCATTCCCTCTTTACTGCCTTGCTGAATGGGGAGAGTAGAAACAAAGCCAGAGGGAAAAGAGCAATTCTGAATTTATCACTTCCCTCTCAGGTATCAAGTACTGTCTGTGTCTCAAACGGAACCCAATTCCCTCAAATTAAACCTATATTTCGATGAGATGGAGATGTAAATTATTACTTTGTAGACAGACTGGATATTGAATTGTGTTTGGTTGTCAGCGCATCCAAAATATGAACATTATCATATCTTCTGCTTGGATAGTCCCATCTGGCCACTGACTTGGTCTTAACTATATTTTGTCTAAGAATTAATAATTGATATGCTGGTTTCCATCTCAACCAAAAATCTAAGTTAAAGAATAAGACTAAATCTAATCTAATCAAACTTTAATTTATACATAACGTTGGATTTGATTTAGTCCTATTGAACTTTGATTAATGGTTGACATGGAGACGTGAATCCAACATATCAATGATTCATTTGTAGACAAACTGGAATTTATTGACAACCAAACATAACTCAATATCACTTTTGTAATACAGTAAATAGCCTCCCGAGTGGTGCAGCGTTCTAAGGGCCTCCCGAGTGGTGCAGCGTTCTAAGGGCCTCCCGAGTGGTGCAGCGTTCTAAGGGCCTCCCGAGTGGTGCAGCGTTCTAAGGGCCTCCCGAGTGGTGCAGCGTTCTAAGGGCCTCCCGAGTGGTGCAGCGTTCTAAGGGCCTCCCGAGTGGTGCAGCGTTCTAAGGGCCTCCCGTGTGGTGCAGTGGTCTAAGGCACTGCATTGCAGTGCTTGAGGCCTCACTACAGACCTGGGTTCGATCCAAGGCTGTGACCAAAGGGTGGCGCACAATTGGCCCAGCGTTGTCTGAGTTAGGGGAGGGTTTGGCCGGGGGGGCTTTACTTGGCTCATCACATTCCTTGTGGCGTGCTGGGCACCGTTAGGCTGACTTCAGTCGTCAGTTGAACAGTGTTTTCTCCGACACATTGGTGCGGCTGGCTTCCAGGTTAAGCGGGCGGGTGTTAAGAAGCGTGGTTTGGCGGGTCATGTTTCGGAGGACGCATGACTCGACCTTCGCCTCTCCCGAGCCCGTTGGGGAGTTGAATTAATGAGACCAGATCCTAACTGGATATGATGAAAACAAATGGGGTGGAAAAGGGGGTCAAAGTTCAAGAACAGGATTAAGCCAGTGGCTTAGATTAATATATCCATTAGATATCAATATGTCAACCAAACACAATTCAATATTAGTTTTGTAATGCAGTAAATAGTCTAAAGTTAAGGCTATCTTACAAACTAATGTAACAGTACTGATTGAGTAACACATCACTTGCCATATTTTGAGGTTAGCCTAATATAACTATAAATGTCTTCCTATGTAATCATATAAAGCGTGCGTGTTCCATATCGCAGGTCTGTGGAGATCTTCACAGCTGCTATAACCATCTGTCAGAATCTCCAACAGCATTGATCACTTGTACTTTTAATGTAATGTCAGCTGCAATGGTCACATAGTATACACACCATGACCTGGTGGTCACATAGCCCACACACCATGACCTGGTGGTCATATAGCCCACACACCATGACCTGGTGGTCACATAGCCCACACAACATGACCTGGTGGTCACATAACACACACACCATGACCTGGTGGTCATATAGCCCACACACCATGACCTGGTGGTCACATAGCCCACACACCATGACCTGGTGGTCGCATAACACACACACCATGACCTGGTGGTCACATAGTATACACACCATGACCTGGTGGTCAAATAGCCCACACACCATGACCTGGTGGTCATATAGCTCACACATGATGACCTGGTGGTCACATAGCCCACACACCATGACCTGGTGGTCACATAACACACACACCATGACCTGGTGGTCACATAGTATACACACCATGACCTTGTGGTCACATAGCCCACACACCATGACCTGGTGGTCACATAGCCCACACACCATGACCTGGTGGTCACATAACACACACACCATGACCTGGTGGTCACATAGCCCACACACCATGACCTGGTGGTCACATAGCCCACACACCATGACCTGGTGGTCACATAGCCCACACACCATGACCTGGTGGTCACATAGCCCACACACCATGACCTGGTGGTCACATAGCCCACACACCATGACCTGGTGGTCACATAGTATACACACCATGACCTGGTGGTCACATAGCCCACACACCATGACCTGGTGGTCACATAACACACACACCATGACCTGGTGGTCACATAGTATACACACCATGACCTTGTGGTCACATAGCCCACACACCATGACCTGGTGGTCACATAGCCCACACACCATGACCTGGTGGTCACATAGCTCACACACCATGACCTGGTGGTCACATAGCCCACACACCATGACCTGGTGGTCACATAGTATACACACCATGACCTGGTGGTCACATAGCCCACACACCATGACCTGGTGGTCACATAACACACACACCATGACCTGGTGGTCACATAGTATACACACCATGACCTTGTGGTCACATAGCCCACACACCATGACCTGGTGGTCACATAGCCCACACACCATGACCTGGTGGTCACATAGCCCACACACCATGACCTGGTGGTCACATAACACACACACCATGACCTGGTGGTCATATAGCCCACACACCATGACCTGGTGGTCACATAGCCCACACACCATGACCTGGTGGTCACATAGCCCACACACCATGACCTGGTGGTCACATAACACACAATGACCTGGTGGTCATATAGCCCACACACCATGACCTGGTGGTCACATAGCCCACACACCATGACCTGGTGGTCATATAGCCCACACACCATGACCTGGTGGTCACATAGCCCACACACCATGACCTGGTGGTCACATAGCCCACACACCATGACCTGGTGGTCACATAGCCCACACACCATGACCTGGTGGTCACATAGCCCACACACCATGACCTGGTGGTCACATAACACACACACCATGACCTGGTGGTCATATAGCCCACACACCATGACCTGGTGGTCACATAGCCCACACACCATGACCTGGTGGTCACATAGCCCACACACCATGACCTGGTGGTCACATAGCCCACACACCATGACCTGGTGGTCACATAACACACACACCATGACCTGGTGGTCATATAGCCCACACACCATGACCTGGTGGTCACATAGCCCACACACCATGACCTGGTGGTCACATAGCCCACACACCATGACCTGGTGGTCACATAACACACACACCATGACCTGGTGGTCATATAGCCCACACACCATGACCTGGTGGTCACATAGCCCACACACCATGACCTGGTGGTCATATAGCCCACACACCATGACCTGGTGGTCACATAGCCCACACACCATGACCTGGTGGTCACATAGCCCACACACCATGACCTGGTGGTCACATAGCCCACACACCATGACCTGGTGGTCACATAGCCCACACACCATGACCTGGTGGTCACATAGCCCACACACCATGACCTGGTGGTCACATAGCCCACACACACAGATCCACACACAGGTGGAAGAACCATGAACTTAAATAGGATCCCCAATTAGTGACAACGCAGGGCAGGCTTTCTAGAACTCTCCTCTGTCAGGCCCTGACCATAGCCACCAGACAAACATAGAGATGCCTGCCAGCTTCCCCACGGTCATAGCACTGCAAGCCTGTTGCTAATTGTAATCCCCTGGTAGAAACAAACAGACAAAACCCTTCCAGTCTTTGTAGCTATATAACTGAGCCACACAACATGCTTACATTATTGAAAGGAAAAAGACATACTTTTTTTTTTGATGCGTCCCAAATGGCACCCTATTCCCAATATAGTGCAGTACTTTTGACCAGAGTCTTATGGGCCCTCCTGTAGGCCCTGGTCATGAGTAGTGCGTGTTAAAGGGGTAAGGGTGCCGTTTGGGATGCAGTCATGTAATTGTATTCATCAGTACACAGTTTACAGCAGTTTACAACAGATATAAAAGGTGCAGTGAAATGCTTGAGTCTTTAATGACATGCTTAAGAGAATCTAATCATCTGTGTGACCAAAGAGATTTACATGGCAAATACACTTCTATTGGAATTAACACACTGGGTTTACAGTGAGAGAGTTCTGCTGTAGTGATGCAACGTTAGACAGCAGGGACAGCAGTTAGTGACAGCAGGGACAGCAGTTAGTGACAGCAGGGACAGCAGTTAGTGACAGCAGGGACAGCAGTTAGTGACAGCAGGGACAGCAGTTAGTGACAGCAGGGACAGCAGTTAGTGACAGCAGGGACAGCAGTTAGTGACATCAGGGACAGCAGTTAGTGACAGCAGGGACAGCAGTTAGTGACAGCAGGGACAGCAGTTAGTGACAGCAGGGACAGCAGTATGGCCCCCAGTTAGAGGCAATGTAAAGCAGTTGCCTCTAATTGGGGACCAACACAAAACCAACATAGAAACATAAACCTAGATCTGTCAGGCTCTGACCATAGATCACTAGAGGAGCAAAGGCTTCCCTATGATCAGAACCTGACAGCCTTGTGGTCGGAGGCCAAGCAGTTGCCATACCAGGCGGTGATGCAACTAGTCAGGATCTGAGGACACATGCCAAATCTTTTCAGTCTTCTGAGGAGGAATAGGCTTTGTCGTTGCTTCTTCACGACTGTCATGGTGTGTTTGGACCATTCTAGTTTGTTGGTGATGTGAGGTGTTCCTTTTGTCCATGTGGGAAAGGGAAGTGTAGAGTGCAATAGAGATTGCATCATCTGTTGAGGTGGTGTGAGAATTGGAGTGGGTCTAGGGTTTCTGGTATGAGGGGTTTGATGTGAGCCATGACCAGCCTTTCAAAGCACTTCATTGGTATACTTATTTTATTTAACCTTTATTTAACTAGGCAAGTCAGTTAAGAACAAATTCTTATTTACAATGACGGCCTACACCGACCAAACTCGGATGACGCTGGGCCAATTGTGTGCCGCCCTATGGGACTCCCAAATAGTCTGGATTCAAACCAGGTTGTCTGTAGAGACGCCTCTAGCACTTAAATGCAGTGTCTTAGACCCCTGCGCCACTTGGGAGCCCAAGTGGTGAGTGCTATGGGTTGGTAGTCATTTAGGCAGGTTACCTTGGTGTTCATAGGCACTATGGACTATGGTGGTCTGCTCAGGGACAGGTTGAAAATGTCAGTGAAAATGCCAGTTGGAAAGCGCATGCTTTGAGTACACGTCCTGGTAATCCGTCTGGCCCTAAGGTCTTGTGAATGTTGACCTGTTTAAAGGTCTTACTCACATCAGCTACTGAGAGCGTGATCACACAGTCATCCGGAACAGCTGGTGCTCTCATGCATGCTTCAGTGTTGCTTGCCTCAAAGTGTGTATAGAAGTAATTTAGCTCGTCTGGTAGGCTCGTGTCACTGGGCAGCTCGTGGCTGTGCTTCCCTTTGTAGTCTGTAATAGTTTTCAGGCCCTGCCACATCCGAGGAGCGTCAGAGCCGGTGTAGTACGATTCAATCTTAGTCCTGTATTGGCGCTTTGCCTGTTTGATGGTTCGTCGGAGGGCATAGCGGGATTTCTTATACGTCCCGCTCCTTGAAAGCGGCAGCTCTACCCTTTATCTCAGTGTGGATGTTGCCTGTAATCCGTGGTTTCTGGTTGGCTGTGTGTGTGTGTGTGTGTGTGTGTGTGTGTGTGTGTGTGTGTGTGTGTGCGTGTACGTGCGTGTACGTGCGTGTGTGTGTGTGTGCGTGCGTGTGCGTGTGTGTGTGTAGTGTGTGTGTGTGTGTGTGTGTGTGTGTCTGTGTGTGTGTGTGTGTGTGTGTGTGTGTACGTGCGTGTACGTGCGTGTGCGTGCGTGTGTAGTGTGTGTAGTGTGTGTAGTGTGTGTGTGTGTATGTGTGTGTGTGTGTGTGTGTGTGTGTGTGTGTGTGTGTGTGTGTGTGTGTGTGTGTGTGTGTGTGTGTGTGTGTGTGTGTGTGTGTGTCTGTGTGTGTGTGTGTGCGTGTGTGTGTGTGTGTGTGTGTGTGTGTGTGTGTGTGTGTGTGTGTGTGTGTGTGTGTGTGTGTGTGTGTGTGTGTGTGTGTGTGTGTGTGTGTGTGTGCGTAAACAAAAAGGCTGGTCATTTAGCCCAGTGTTTTCCAAAACCTTGATGGTTAAGATATGTTACACTGCTACTAGGAGAGAGAGAGAGAGAGAGAGAGAGAGAGAGAGAGAGATTATGATGTTGGTTGTGTAGAAATGATGATGTTGAATTTCTCTTCCTCATTACTCTGTAGTCAACAAACTACTCAATATGCAAAGCACCACATGGGAATATGTCAAATATAAAATATGTTTTTATATTAGTAATATCAGAGTCATAGCGGAGAGTATATGGAAAGTGTGTTAAAGTGACATTTTCTGGAGTTGTGATTTCTGCTGGGCACAGCATGGGTAATGGACATGATGTATAATGCAGGCCAATGCAGTAACTTCCATAACACTGACCTGGCTGACACACACACACACACACACACACACGCACACGCACACGCATACGCATACACACACACACACACGCACATACACGCACGTACATACACAGAAACAGGATCCATCCGGTCACGACAAGCAGAACTAACAACACAAGCAGTATTAGTTCTCTTCATGTGGCTGGATGTCCATAGTGACACTAATATTTATCAGTATTAGTTCTCTTCATGTGGCTGGATGTCCATAGTGACACTAATATTTATCAGTATTAGTTCTCTTCATGTGGCTGGATGTCCATAGTGACACTAATATTTATCAGTATTAGTTCTCTTCATGTGGCTGGATGTCCATAGTGACACTAATATTTATCAGTATTAGTTCTCTTCATGTGGCTGGATGTCCATAGTGACACTAATATTTATCAGTATTAGTTCTCTTCATGTGGCTGGATGTCCATAGTGACACTAATATTTATCAGTATTAGTTCTCTTCATGTGGCTGGATGTCCATAGTGACACTAATATTTATCAGTATTAGTTCTCTTCATGTGGCTGGATGTCCATAGTGACACTAATATTTATCCTTTTAGGAGCCATCTATCAGGAAGCGATGAAAACTTTACACCGGATACTTAGTGGCAGTGGGAGTGGATCCATCCTGAGTGCATAAGTGGGCCCCAAACAGTTCTATTCAACATGATGATGGACAGTTCTATTCAACATGATGATGGACAGTTCTATTCAACATGATGATGGACAGTTCTATTCAACATGATGATGGACAGTTCTATTTAACATGATGATGGACAGTTCTATTCAACATGATGATGGACAGATCTGTTTAACATGATGATGGACAGTTCTATTTAACATGATGATGGACAGTTCTATTTAACATGATGATGGACAGTTCTATTTAACATGATGATGGACAGTTCTATTTAACATGATGATGGACAGTTCTATTCAACATGATGATGGACAGTTCTATTTAACATGATGATGGACAGTTATATTTAACATGATGATGGACAGTTCTATTTAACATGATGATGGACAGATGTATACAACAGGATGTAGACCTGATAGTTGCTACAGGATGTAGACCTGATAGTTGCTACAGGATGTAGACCTGATAGTTGCTACAGGATGTAGACCTGATAGTTGCTACAGGATGTAGACCTGATAGTTGCTACAGGATGTAGACCTGATAGTTGCTACAGGATGTAGACCTGATAGTTGCTACAGGATGTAGACCTGATAGTTGCCACAGGATGTAGACCTGATAGTTGCTACAGGATGTAGACCTGATAGTTGCTACAGGATGTAGACATGATAGTTGCTACAGGATGTTGACCTGATAGTTGCCACAGGATGTAGATCTGATAGTTGCTACAGGATGTAGACCTGATAGTTAGTACAGGATGTAGACCTGATAGTTGCTACAGGATGTAGACCTGATAGTTGCTACAGGATGTAGATCACTGTGGACCCTGGTGAATAGTAGTCAGTAGTATTGCACTTCATAGGGAATATGGTGCCATTTGGGATGAAGACAAGGAATAAGAACGCACTCATTAATATATAAACCTGCCCTAGCCTGTTGGGTTTTCCTTCTTCATTCATATATAAACCTGCCCTAGCCTGTTGGGTTTTCCTTCTTCATTCATATATAAACCTGCCCTAGCCTGTTGGGTTTTCCTTCTTCATTCATATATAAACCTGCCCTAGCCTGTTGGGTTTTCCTTCTTCATTCATATATAAACCTGCCCTAGCCTGTTGGGTTTTCCTTCTTCATTCATATATAAACCTGCCCTAGCCTGTTGGGTTTTCCTTCTTCATTCATATATAAACCTGCCCTAGCCTGTTGGGTTTTCCTTCTTCATTCATATATAAACCTGCCCTAGCCTGTTGGGTTTTCCTTCTTTATTCATATATAAACCTGCCCTAGCCTGTGTCTCCATACGGAGGATGACCACATCCTTTATTTTCATCATGAGACAAATCTATTGGTTTTCATTTATACTGAACAAAAATATAAACACAACATGTAAAGTGTTGGTCCCATGTTTCATGAGCTGAAGTAAAAGATCACAGAAATGTTCCATACGAACCAAACGTTTATTTCTCTCAAATGTTTTGCACAAATGTGTTTACATCCCTGTTAGTGAGCATTTCTCCTTTGCCAAGATAATCCATCCACCTGACAGGTGTGGCATATCAAGAAGCTGATTAAACAACATGATCATTACACAGCTGCACCTTGTGCTGGGGACAATAAAAGGACACTCTAAAATGTGCAGTTTTGTCACAACACAATGCCAGAGATGTCTCAAGTTTTGAAGGAGTGTGCAATTGGCATGCTGACTGCAGGAATGCCCACCAGAGCTGTTGCCAGGGAATGTTATGTTATTTTCGCTACCATAAGCCGCCTCCAATGTCGTTTTAGAGAATTTGTCAGTATGTCCAACCGGCCTCACAACTGCAGACCCTGTGTAAACACGCCAGCCCAGGACCTCCACATCCGGCTTCTTCACTTGCGGTATCAATGTATTTATGTCTCTAATGAAGCCCTTTTGTGGGGAAAAACTAATTCTGATTGGCTGGGCCTGGCTCCCCAGTGGGTGGGTGGGCCTGGCTCCCACGTGCCCCTGCCCAGACATGTGAAATCCATAGATTAGGGCCTAATTTATGTATTTAAAATTCACTGATTTCCTTATATGAACTGCAACTCAGTAAAATCGTTGAAATTGTTGCATGTTGCGTTATATTTCTGTTCAGTATATATAAATAAACACAAGAGACCAGAAAAATGTATGAAAGAGTATGATGGCAGTAGCAGGAACAGAGGCATCTAGTGGCCAAAACCTGCTACTTTCACACTTTGACTTTATGGGAAATAATGCAAGTAATTTCTCTTAACAGGGGATCACCAGATTCACAGTGTACACATTACATAGTATGGAGAAGCAATACTCCAAGCCGCAGCTTCATACTACTTGTCAAACATAGAGAACTGGTACTGTATACTGGTTGTTGGGGTTGGATTAGCATGGGGTGTGGGGATCCATGGGTGGCTTCTGACACTTTTTTGAGGATTCCTCATGTCTTAGTCTTTGGTAAGAAGACGTTTGTCCAAATCAGATGTTGGGTTCTATATTTATTTAATATTATCTGAATCCTATAAATTAAAATGTTTATAATGTTTCAGGAATGCTAACTGTATCTGTCACTAACTACAGAAACAATCTGAGATGGTGTCATGTCTTGTCACTAACTACAGAAACAATCTGAGATGGTGTCATGTCTTGTTACTAACTACAGAAACAATCTGAGATGGTGTCATGTCTTGTCACTAACTACAGAAACAATCTGAGATGGTGTCATGTCTTGTCACTAACTACAGAAACAATCTGAGATGGTGTCATGTCTTGTTACTAACTACAGAAACAATCTGAGATGGTGTCATGTCTTGTTACTAACTACAGAAACAATCTGAGATGGTGTCATGGCTGAAATGACATGGCACCACAAACCAGAGACCTATCAAAGTAGTGCACTAGTGAATAGGGTGTCATTTGGGACACAACGCTACTCTCTAGGGTCTTCCAGGCTGTATTCCAGGCTGTATTCCAGGCTGTGATTGGGAGTCCCATAGGGCGGTGCACAATTGGCCCAGCGTCATCCGGGTTTGGCCGGGGAAGACCGTCAATGTAAATAAGAATTTGTTCTTAACTGACTTGCCTAATTAAATAAAGGTTAAATAAAAAAGTAAGCATTTCACGATAAGGTCTACACCTATTCGGTGCATGTGACAAATAACGTTTCATTAGATTTTAATTTGATTTGAATAGAATAGTCACAAACCATCTGGCACTACAGGCAGACTAGTACAAACCCTGCCCATCTGGCACTACAGGCAGACTAGTACAAACCCTGCCCATCTGGCACTCCAGGCAGACTAGTACAAACCCTGCCTATCTGGCACTCCAGGCAGACTAGTACAAACCCTGCCTATCTGGCACTCCAGGCAGACTAGTACAAACCCTGCCTATCTGGCACTCCAGGCAGACTAGTACAAACCCTGCCCATCTGGCACTCCAGGCAGACTAGTACAAACCCTGAAATACTATTTGAACCCAGGTCTGAATGGGATGTCTCTGAACTGTGACCACTACAGTACATAAACCTCTCATACTGGGCGACACACCAGCAGCAGGCAACTCTACTCAGACAGAGGCATCCAGCCAGCCAGCCAACCAGCCTAACCACTAAATAGGTAAGTCCATCTCTTTCTATGGCTTTTTCAGCTTTCTCTTACTTACTTACTCCTATGTATTGGTAACAGAAACAGGGTTGTGGGAAACAGGGTTTTGATTTCATAAATCTAGAACGACCATAAAAGGCATTTCATATTTATGTTTATTGTCCAACAACTGTTTTAATTCTAACATTAGATCATTTAAATATGTATTATACATCTCCAAACTTCTTTTTATTTTTATTTTATAGTGTTAAATAATGCTCCAGGGTTAATTTCATTAGCATTTCGGCAGATTTAGAACATAAAATAACATTTCTAAAGCGAATATTAACGCTTTGGTCTAGCACTGCAAATATGACAAACCACTGACAGAATCGACAACAAATACGACCTCACTTTGTTTGGATAGTCCGGATTTTCCATCTGTAGGATGCTCTACAGATGATCATACTATCAACAAACTTTGTTGATAAGCAACTGCTTGCTAAGGTTACGGTTAGGGTTAGGTTTAGAAAAAGGGTTAAGGTAAGGTTTAAGGTTAGGGTGAAAGTTAGGGTGAAGGTTAGGGTGAAGGTTAGGGTGAAAGTTAGGGTGAAGGTTAGGGTGAAGGTTAGGGTGAAGGTTAGGGTGAAGGTTAGGGTGAAGGTTAGGGTTAGTAGATTGTTAGTTGAAATGTTCCCTTGGATCCCTTGGCTCCTGACAAGGCCATTTCCAGGAATAGAGCCGACATGGAAAGGAATAATATAGAAAATATTTGGAAAATTCAAAAAGCAAATCTTTCCCGTTTCCCATAAAACTCTATTTTTTCTATCAAATATAAAAATACAGTTTCCCTGCCAGGCAAGGATTGTCCCGCCTTTCAAGAACCCCTGACCTGTTCTTCATGATGTACTTCACTGTGTTCATATTATCTTTCTAAGTTGTATGTGCATTTAACATGTGTCATTCATAACAAATGAATAATTCCAATTGATCTATTCTAGATGTAAAATGTGTGTTCAGGAAAGGCAGAGTGAGTGATGTGTGATTGCATCAATTGCATTATACGTTTTATATTACTGTATAATGGGGACCAAGTCATGGAGCACAATTATTCCTCTGATACACACACACACACACACACACACACACACACACACACACACACACACACACACACACACACACACACACACACACACACACACACACACACACACACACACACACACAGTACAAACAAGACATGCAGTATTACTATTAAAGCAACCCATTGCATTGGGGGAGGTAAAGTCCTTTGCAGTGATTATATATACAGTAACTATATACAATCTACATTTATATATCAAGCTACTACTCTTCCATCGCTTGGCAACCATCCCCCGTGTTGACTGTGTTCTATGTAGTTTTTAATGACACTTCCTGGATTCTTTGTTACAGCAAACAGCAGATTGATCACCAGGTTAATTAACTCAACTGATATCTATAGCTACTAGCCTCCTAAGTCTCCACGTGCGTCCCAAATGACACCCTATTCCCTTTATAGTGGACTATTTTATAACAAGGTCCATAGGGCTCAGGTCAAAAGTAGTCCACTATAAAGGAAATAGGTTGCCATTTGGGACACAGCCTCTGGCTGTCTGCCACTGTACTAGACAGGAAGCCTAATAAATGAAATGAAATCAAATTGTATTTGTCACACACACCAAATGCAACTGTTCCGTGAAATGTTTGCTTCACGCCCCTTGACTTTCTCCACATGTTGTTGTGTGACAGCCTGAATTTAAAATGGATTAGATTGCAATGTTTTGTTACTTGCCTAAACACAATACCCCATAATGTCAAAAAAGCTGAAATGTCTTGAGTCAGAAGTATTCAACCCCTTTGTTATGGCAAGCCTAAATAAGTTCAGGAGTTAACGTTTGCTTAACAAGTTGCATAATAAGTTGCATAGACTCACTCTGTGTTCAATAATAGTGTTTAACATGATTTTTGAATGACTACCTCATCTCTGTACCCCACACATACAATTATCTGTAACGTCCCTCCATCAAGCAGTGAATTTGAAACACAGATTCAACCACAAAGACCAGGGAGGTTTTCCAATGCCTCGCAAAGAAGGGCACCTATTGGTAGATGGGTAAAAAAATTAAAATGCAGACATTGACAATCCCTCTTTTTTAAGCATGGTGAAGTTATTAATTACACTGTGGATGGTGTATCAATGCAACCTGTCACTACAAAGAGACAGGCCTCCTTCCTAACTCAGTTACCGGAGAGGAAGGAAACCTCTCAGGGATTTCACCATGAGGCCAAAACCAGTTACAGAGTTGAATGATTGTGAAAGGAGAAAACTGAGGATGGATCAACAACATTGTAGTAACTCCACAATACTAACATAAATGACAGAGTGAAAAGAAGGAAGCCTGTACAGAATATAAATAATAAATATGAAAATAACATGCATCCTGTTTGCAACAAGGCACTAAAGTAATACTGCAAAATATGTGGCAAAGCAATTAACTTTTTGTCCTGAATATAAAGTGTTATGTTTGGGGCGAATCCAACACAACACATCACTGAGTATCACTCCATATTTTCAAGCATAGTGGTGGCTGCATCATATCATGGTTGCAATCGTTAAGGACTGGGGAGTTTTTTATGATAAAAAATTATCGGAATCAGGCTAAGCACAGGAAAAACCCTAGAGAAGAATCTGGTTCAGTCTGCTTTCCACCAGACACTTGATCAGTTCACTTTTCAGCAGGACAATAACCTTAAACACAAGGCCAAATCTACACTGGCGTTGCTTACCAAGAAGACAGTGACTGGCCGAGTTACAGTTTTGACTTAAATCTACTTGACAATCTATGGCAATACCTGAAAATGGTTGTCTAGCAACGATCAACAACCAATTAGACAGAGCTTGAAGAATTTTGATAATAATAATTTGCTAATGTTGCACAATCCAGGTGTGGAAAGCTCTTAGAGACTTAACCAGCTGTAATCACTGCCAAAGGTTATTCTACAAAGTATTGACAGATATTTATCTAAATCAGATATTTCTGTATTTAATTTTTAATGAATTTGCAAAAATTTCTAAAAACATGTTTTCACTTGTCATTGTGTGGTAAAATCAATGTAATCCATTTTGAATTCAGGCTGTAACACAACACAATGTGGAAAAAGTCAAGGAGTATGAATACTTTCTGAAGGCAGCGTACACTCTTGGTAAAAAGGTTTTCAAAAGGGTTCTGCATAGTGCTCTACTATTGATGAGGGCCCTTAGGGACATATACATTTTGGGAGAATTCATTGATGTATGCATTATGGCTTCACTAGAGAACAAGTAGACTCCCCCAGACTGTCCATACAGCCTTACTGGACATATCAAGAATATATATACACCCTCGGTCAAAGGTTTGGAATATTACTCATTCAAGGGGTTTTCTTTATTTGCACTAATTTTAACATTGTAGAATAAAAGTGAAGACATCAAAACTATGGATCAGAACTATCCATTCACCTTCTATAGTGAGACTAACAGTCCCTTCCATTCACCTTCTATAGTGAGACTAACAGTCCCTTCCATTCACCTTCTATGGTGAGACTAACAGTCCCTTCCATTCACCTTCTATAGTGAGACTAACAGTCCCTTCCATTCACCTTCTATAGTGAGACTAACAGTCCCTTCCATTCACCTTCTATAGTGAGACTAACAGTCCCTTCCATTCACCTTCTATAGTGAGACTAACAGTCCCTTCCATTCACCTTCTATAGTGAGACTAACAGTCCCTTCCATTCACCTTCTATAGTGAGACTAACAGTCCCTTCCATTCACCTTCTATAGTGAGACTAACAGTCCCTTCCATTCACCTTCTATAGTGAGACTAACAGTCCCTTCCATTCACCTTCTATAGTGAGACTAACAGTCCCTTCCATTCACCTTCTATAGTGAGACTAACAGTCCCTTCCATTCACCTTCTATAGTGAGACTAACAGTCCCTTCCATTCACCTTCTATAGTGAGACTAACAGTCCCTTCCATTCACCTTCTATAGTGAGACTAACAGTCCCTTCCATTCACCTTCTATAGTGAGACTAACAGTCCCTTCCATTCACCTTCTATAGTGAGACTAACAGTCCCTTCCATTCACCTTCTATAGTGAGACTAACAGTCCCTTCCATTCACCTTCTATAGTGAGACTAACAGTCCCTTCCATTCACCTTCTATAGTGAGACTAACAGTCCCTTCCATTCACCTTCTATAGTGAGACTAACAGGGTTAACTTTCTCCTTCCGACTTAAAGGGACAATAATGGACAATATGGGACGGCAACAAAATAGCATGTTTTGTTTCTTAGGGAAATTTATATTTTTAATAGGGATTAATTTGGGGTCTTTTAAGGTCTGATATGGAGTCTGCTGCAGGGTACTCTTACTGTTGGAGTGTGTGTATGTGTGTTATCTTGCATGTACACACGTGTTAAGGACGTAATTCTATCCTTCTTCAATTCAGTGATTGGATTGTGCAACCTCATGCAGCTAACCAAGGAAGTGGCACCGCAGAAAGGTTCCTATAAGTGTGTGATTGATGATGATGAAACAAGATCTCACCAACTCACTGCAAAAACGGACATCACGCTGGCTTCCATAAACCTGTTTGAGGTACAAGTACAAGTTCCAATGCTTTATTGTGCGTGTACATGTCCATTAAAATACAAGACAAGGGTTTCAAAATACAATGACTTTCCTAAAAAGTTTAGTAGAATTTCCAGTTAGAAGATTCCTGGCAAAAACATGAAATCCGGGAATTTTGGGAAAGTTACCAGAATTGTGGACCCAGTAATTACAATCACATCATTTCTTTTTTGGAATACCTATGTGAGAATGCTGTTCATTGACTTCAGCTCAGCATTCAACACCATTATACCCTCAAAGCTTGTCACCAAGCTTGGGACTCTGGGTCTGAACACCTCCCTCTGCAACTGGATCTTGGACTTCCTGACAGACCGACCCCAGGTGGTGAGGGTAGACAACATCACCTCCACCACACCAACCCTTAACCAGGGGCCCCACAGGGTTGTGTGCTTAGTCCCCTCCTGTATTCCCTGTTCACCTACGACTGGTGGCCACGCACGACTCCAACACCAAGTTTGCTGACGACACAACGGTGTTATGCCTGATCACTGGCAACGATGAGACAGTCTACAAGGAGGAGATCAGTGACCTGGCAGCAATGTACTCTGGTTGAACATCTACAGTTTAACCCTGTCCCCTCTGGTTGAACATCTACAGTCTAACTCTGTCCCCTCTGGTTGAACATCTACAGTCTAACTCTGTCCCCTCTGGTTGAACATCTACAGTCTAACTCTGTCCCCTCTGGTTGAACATCTACAGTCTAACTCTGTACCCTCTGGTTGAACATCTACAGTCTAACTCTGTCCCCTCTGGTTGAACATCTACAGTCTAACTCTGTCCCCTCTGGTTGAACATCTACAGTCTAACTCTGTCCCCTCTGGTTGAACATCTACAGTTGAACTCTGTCCCTTCTGGTTAAACATGATACGTCATCTACAGTAAACATGGTTCACTGCCTATTCAGCAAGTAAGCTGAACTTTCCGTTCCAATTCACATTAGGTAGATGTGACCTTGGTACACATGCACACATAAAATCTGATTTCATACAATGTATACAAAATGTTTTAATGTATGTATGGAAATGGAATTAACCCCAACCTTCCTTTCCTCTGTCCCCATCCGTCCCTGACCTATGTCTAGTGGGCTCGGAGGGGTGATGTGTCCCAGCTGGAGGGGTTGGTGAGGAGGAACCCAGCGGTACTGAGGGAACAGGATGACTCTGGTGCCTCTCTACTCCACCATGCTGCTGGTGCAGGAAACATCCCTGTTATCAGGTTCATCTGCAGCAACACGCACAGAGATGGTGAGGATCCACACACACACACACACACACACACACACACACACACACACACACACACACACACACACACACACACACACACACACACACACACACACTACACACACACACACACACACACACACACACACACACACACACACACACACACACACACACACACACACACACACACATACACACACACACACGTACACGCATCACATCGTGTATGTATGTTTGTATGTATGTGTGTGTGTGTGTGTGTGTGTGTGTGTGTTTCTGCGTGTGCTTGTCCTACCTCCGTCTTCTCTCCCCAGAGCGGAGCGTGTATGATGATGAGGGGTCTATGCCGCTGCACTGGGCTGTGGAAAGGAACCAGTCAGAGAGCTGCAGCGCTCTGTTAGGCCTGGGTGCCGAACCCAACGTCCTCAACAAGGCCCTGATGTCACCTCTACACCTGGCTGTTAGCCAAACACACAACCATCTGGTCGAGGTGAGACACCATGATCCTCCCCATCCTCCCTCTCTTCTCCTAAACATCCTGGGGACTCTCCTACACCTAAAGGTAAATTACCCTTACCTGCCCCAAACTACCTGCCCTTACCTGCCCCAAACTACCTGCCCTTACCTGCCCCAAACTACCTGCCCTTACCTGCCCCAAACTATCTGCCCTTACCTGCCCCAAACTACCTGCCCTTACCTGCCCCAAACTACCTGCCCTTACCTGCCCCAAACTACCTGCCCTTACCTGCCCCAAACTATCTGCCCTTACCTGCCCCAAACTATCTGCCCTTACCTGCCCCAAACTACCTGCCCTTACCTGCCCCACCAAACTATCTGCCCTTACCTGCCCCAAACTACCTGCCCTTACCTGCCCCAAACTACCTGCCCTTACCTGCCCCACCAAACTATCTGCCCTTACCTGCCCCAAACTACCTGCCCTTACCTGCCCCAAACTATCTGCCCTTACCTGCCCCAAACTACCTGCCCTTACCTGCCCCAAACTACCTGCCCTTACCTGCCCCAAACTATCTGCCCTTACCTGCCCCAAACTATCTGCCCTTACCTGCCCCAAACTATCTGCCCTTACCTGCCCCAAACTATCTGCCCTTACCTGCCCCAAACTATCTGCCCTTACCTGCCCCAAACTACCTGCCCTTACCTGCCCCAAACTACCTGCCCTTACCTGCCCCAAACTATCTGCCCTTACCTGCCCCAAACTACCTGCCCTTACCTGCCCCAAACTATCTGCCCTTACCTGCCCCACCAAACTACCTGCCCTTACCTGCCCCAAACTACCTGCCCTTACCTGCCCCAAACTATCTGCCCTTACCTGCCCCAAACTACCTGCCCTTACCTGCCCCAAACTACCTGCCCTTACCTGCCCCAAACTACCTGCCCTTACCTGCCCCAAACTATCTGCCCTTACCTGCCCCAAACTACCTGCCCTTACCTGCCCCAAACTATCTGCCCTTACCTGCCCCAAACTATCTGCCCTTACCTGCCCCAAACTACCTGCCCTTACCTGCCCCAAACTATCTGCCCTTACCTGCCCCAAACTATCTGCCCTTACCTGCCCCAAACTACCTGCCCTTACCTGCCCCAAACTATCTGCCCTTACCTGCCCCAAACTATCTGCCCTTACCTGCCCCAAACTACCTGCCCTTACCTGCCCCAAACTATCTGCCCTTACCTGCCCCAAACTATCTGCCCTTACCTGCCCCAAACTATCTGCCCTTACCTGCCCCAAACTATCTGCCCTTAACTGCCCCAAACTATCTGCCCTTACCTGCCCCAAACTATCTGCCCTTACCTGCCCCAAACTACCTGCCCTTACCTGCCCCAAACTATCTGCCCTTACCTGCCCCAAACTATCTGCCCTTAACTGCCCCAAACTATCTGCCCTTACCTGCCCCAAACTATCTGCCCTTACCTGCCCCACCAAACTATCTGCCCTTACCTGCCCCAAACTATCTGCCTTTAACTGCCCCACCAAACTATCTGCCCTTACCTGCCCCAAACTATCTGCCCTGACTTGCCCCAAACTATCTGCCCTTACCAACTCCACCAAACTATCTGCCCTTACCAACTCCACCAAACTATCTGCCCTTACCTGCCCCAAACTATCTGCCCTTAACTGCCCCACCAAACTATCTGCCCTTACCTGCCCCAAACTATCTGCCCTTACCTGCCCCAAACTATCTGCCCTTACCTGCTCCACCAAACTATCTGCCCTTACATGCCCCACCAAACTATCTGCCCTTACCTGCCCCAAACTATCTGCCCTGACTTGCCCCACCAAACTATCTGCCCTTACCTGCCTCAAACTATCTGCCCTTAACTGCCCCACCAAACTATCTGCCCTTACCTGCCCCAAACTATCTGCCCTTACCTGCTCCACCAAACTATCTGCCCTTACATGCCCCACCAAACTATCTGCCCTTACCTGCCCCAAACTATCTGCCCTGACCTAGAGCTAGGGGACCATGGATCCAAGACATGTGAATAGATATGGGTGGATGAATGTAACTGATTAGGTCACTGTGGATAGAGACAAGTGGGGAAAGAGAGAGCATCTGGTGAGTAACTCTGGTGGATTGGAGGCATCTGCTAACCCAGGGTTGTGCCAGAGTAAGGGACAATGGATGTGGATTACCAAACAGAATCTGGTCACCCAAAGCCAGGATTGGTGGTAAACGGTAATTCATTCACATAAGATTTCATTATTAATCTGTCTGTGTGTGTGTGTGTGTGTGTGTGTGTGTGTGTTGTTTCTCCCAGCTCCTATTGTCTCACTGTAAGACAGAGTCTAACATAGAAGGATGTCTGGGTAACACTCCTGTCATGTTAGCCTGCTCCATCAATAATACTGAGGCTCTCTCTATACTGGTGAGTGGAACATTATATGTGCATTTTAAGGCATTATAAAGGATGTTATAAAGCATTGTAAATACTTCATTGAAAGTGTTATAAAATCAAGTAGCATAGGCTTAAGTGTCTAAGTGTATTTTTAAAAATGTTTTATTTAACCTTTATTTAACTAGGCAAGTCAGTTGACTTTTTTACAATCAGTTATTCTTATTTACAATGACGGCCTACCAAAATGCAAAAGGCCTCCTGCAGGGACGGGGGCTGGGATTAAAAATATACATAAAGAGAGACACCACAACACTACATAAAGAGAGACACCACAACACCACAACACTACATAAAGAGGACTTGAGACAAAGACACAGCATGGTAGCAGCACATGACAACATCATGGTAGTAACACAACATGGCAGCAGCACAAAACATGGTACAAACATTATTGGACACAGACAACAGCACAAAGGGCAAGAAGGTAGAGATGACAATACATCACACAAAGCAGCCACAACTGTCAGTAAAAAAGTCCATGATTGAGTCTTTGAATGAAGAGATTGATATTGAGAAGAGATTTAATTAAGTTTACATAGCCTGTTGTGCAATTCATGTTAAATAATACTCAATTATCCTGTTTTTATGATAGAATATATACATGTGAATAATGTTTATAACCAGGAGTTAGAATAATGCAATTAGATTTCAGTCTCTCCTAGAATATAGATGCTATGCATATAGTATTATTAACTGTTATAATTCTGCTTTGTGTCAATGCTTTATTAAAACTCCTGACTCTTTCCTAATGTGTCCTATTCCCTGTCCTGTAGCTGAAGCACGGTGCGCGGCTCTCCAGTCAGAACAAACTGGGCCACTATGCTGTCCATGCAGCTGCCTTCGCAGGTTCAAAGAAAGCCATGGATGTCATCCTTAAAGCGGGTATGGCATTATGAGGAGAATGAAGGACTGCATTTATAAAGGATGCAACACTTAGAAAAGGACTTTACTAATGTATATTTCCCCTCATCCATTACTAGCCTCGTCCCAAATCTGTTGGAAAGCTCTTCTACACCCATTCAGCATTGTTCACACACTCTTAAGCTTTAGCCCCACCCATCTCTTTAAGGATTCACATGTGAGGCCATGTACCAAACAACCAAATATTTAAAGACTAAAGGCTGGTTTATACTATGGGTGTGTAAATTCAGAGCTTTTCGCTCTCGGAAGGTTCAGAGTTCACACTGGACACTCTGGCCGAGGAGTAGGGCTAATCCGAGCGTTCTGACCTAACATGAGCAATCAAGCACCCAAGCTAACTGGCTAATGTTGGCTAGCTTGCTAGCTACTTCCAGACACAAATGAGAGAACACCTCACTCTGACCATTGTTCTCGCCCTAGCAGAGCTGGTTAGGCTGTTTCCATGTTATCCAGAGGGTTAATGACTGCAACTGTAATCCTGGCAACAATTTAATCACGCTTTTTTGCCAACGTTTACCGACACCAGCCATATTCAACGAGTGTTGAGCGTTGGTAAATTTGTCAGTTATTACCAGCTAAGTCTATTGACAGCTGTCGCAGTGACATCATTAACATTCTATTGAAATGGTTACTTGCATAGTGGAGTCTTTTGTTTAGCCAGCTAAACAATTAACCATAATCCCAACTCGTAACGTTACTACCCTGCATGAATCTGCAGGTAGCTAACCAACCAGGTTCAATGTTAGCTAGCTAACATTAGGCTTTAACTAGCAATGCAAATGTCTCTGCGATACGAAAAATATTACTACACAGATCATACATGTAACATTAGCTATGAGCCAGCCAGCTAATGTTAGCTTTAACTTGAAATGAAAACAACTTTCTGACAAAATTAGAAACGTAATATCTAGCTAGACAATCTTACCCGTATACATGGATGGATGCTTCTCCCTCTCTGTCACGGATGCCATGGTTGCTTTAGTTTGAAGATATAATCCGGAGACAGGTGTTTATACAACAGCATTCTGTGAATTTTCTATCAGACTCTAATTCCACTGATTTCAAAACTCAGTCCTCCAGAAAGTGGAGAGCAACACCTTTGCAGTTCTGCTACGTGATATCTTAAAAAAAAAAAAACAGGGTTAGAAAGGATTACCTGACATACTGACCGGCTCATATTATAGAGTGTGTTACATGGCAGACCAATCTGAACACAACTCTCGGCATGTCCAGCCCATCCATTATCTCAGCCAATTATGGTTAGTGGGAAGGTTACTGTCTTTTTCTGTGGCTAAACCAACTAGGCTCGTAATTTAACAATTGTATTAACATTTACAGATGACATACAAGTTTGTTATTAAGGCACATGAAAGTTTACAAAAAATGCATTTTGATTAAAATAAAATACAACTTTCAAATTGCTCTCCTGTGAAGTAGTGACACGTGACATACACCTAGTTACCTGAAAATACTCACACTTGTGTACAGCTTCTTATTGGTTGATTCTGACACTTTCTTAGTGGGAAAATCAGATTGAATTTTTCTACAACAAGTTTCCAAGTCAGAAATGTCTGAGTTTCCAAGTTCTCTTAAACACGGCATGATACACAGTGGCCATTTTGTGTCAATATACAGCGTCTTTGTGACTGATACACAGCAGCCATTTTGTGCCTAAATGGTCATCCGGGGAGCCACTCAAACCAGAGACCGCAGCACATAGACACTGTTTACCTAACCTGGGAGGTCTGCAGCTGAGTCATACATAACAGGACACTGATGTGTTTAGTACAACAGCTAAATATTTGTGAAGCTTCTGTCGTTGTCAGTTTTGGACCAAATGGGAATTCACATTGTTTAGGCCAGGCCTAGCCAGATCTCCACTGACGGCATGACTAAGGGGAAATTGGTTGAGTTAGAAGACTCATGTTTATTCACGTGTCACCCTAGTTTACCTTACACTGTGAAACCAAACACAACAAAGTTTGGAGTTTTTAATTTTAACAGGATATACCCTAATGCTTTAGAGATTCAACTCAATACATCTGTCCACTTAGGTCTCAATAGTCCTCTCCTCTCCTCTTGATACTTATTTGAGGAAAGGAAACCACTTTAGATTATTGAGATGAACCCTCTGCATCTAGCATCCTGTCCAGGGGGTGTAAACCCCTTTAGATTATTGAGATGAACCCTCTGTTCTAGCATCCTGTCCAGGGGGTGTAAACCCCTTTAGATTATTGAGATGAACCCTCTGTTCTAGCATCCTGTCCAGGGGGTGTAAACCCCTTTAGATTATTGAGATAAACCCTCTGTTCTAGCATCCTGTCCAGGGGGTGTAAACCCCTTTAGATTATTGAGATGAACCCTCTGTTCTAGCATCCTGTCCAGGGGGGGTAAACCCCTTTAGATTATTGAGATAAACCCTCTGTTCTAGCATCCTGTCCAGGGGGTGTAAACCCCTTTAGATTATTGAGATGAACCCTCTGTTCTAGCATCCTGTCCAGGGGGTGTAAACCCCTTTAGATTATTGAGATAAACCCTCTGTTCTAGCATCCTGTCCAGGGGGTGTAAACCCCTTTAGATTATTGAGATAAACCCTCTGTTCTAGCATCCTGTCCAGGGGGTGTAAACCCCTTTAGATTATTGAGATGAACCCTCTGTTCTAGCATCCTGTCCAGGGGGTGTAAACCCCTTTAGATTATTGAGATGAACCCCCTGCATCTAGCATCCTGTCCAGGGGGTGTACTTGTACATACATGTGTTGTGTGTTGTCCAGGAGAGGAGATGGGTCATTCCATAGAGGAACACATTAACTTCCTGGATAAGTCCTGCAGCAGTCCTCTTCACCTGGCGGTCAGGGGAGGAAACATGGACATCATCGAGTTCTGCATCCACAAAGGAGCCAAGATCGACCAGCAACAGGTACATATGAAAAAATATAGGCCTACTACAGCCATATGTATAGACCTACTACAGCCACATGTATAGACCAACTACAGCCATATGTATAGACCAACTACAGCCACATTTATAGACCTACTACAGCCACATTTATAGACCTACTACAGCCACATTTATAGACCTACTACAGCCACATTTATAGACCAACTACAGCCACATTTATAGACCTACTACAGCCACATTTATAGACCTACTACAGCCACATTTATAGACCAACTACAGCCACATTTATAGACCTACTACAGCCACATTTATAGACCTACTACAGCCACATTTATAGACCTACTACAGCCACGTTTATAGACCAACTACAGCCACATTTATAGACCTACTACAGCCACATTTATAGACCAACTACAGCCACATTTATAGACCAACTACAGCCACATTTATAGAACAACTACAGCCACATTTATAGACCAACTACAGCCACATTTATAGACCAACTACAGCCACGTTTATAGACCTACTACAGCCACGTTTATAGACCTACTACAGCCACATTTATAGACCTACTACAGCCACATTTATAGACCTACTACAGCCACATTTATAGACCTACTACAGCCACGTTTATAGACCTACTACAGCCATGTGTGTGTGTGTGTGTGTGTGTGTGTGTGTGTGTGTGTGTGTGTGTGTGTGTGTGTGTGTGTGTGTGTGTGTGTGTGTGTGTGTGTGTGTGTGTGTGTGTGTGTGTTCTAGGTGGACCGGTCCACAGCGGTTCACTTTGCCTGTTCCCAGGGAGCTACAGAAGCTGTTAAAATGATGCTGACCTCCTACAGTAGACTGGACAGCATCATTAACCTGCCTGATGGAGCCTGCCAGACACCTTTACACAGGTGGGACACTTTGTTCATTCATTTATTTGTTCATTTATTTGTTCATTCATTCAATCATTTGGATGTTATTTTGTTCATATACAGTATTTATTAGACTCATGAAATTCTCCATGATAACCAAACATCCAGACATTCCATTCTAATGTGAAGAGAACCAATAACGGTTCATTGGGTCAGGACAATGCTAATCACAGTGTAAGGGCGGTGACCTCACAACTAGCCCAAGACCTACGCTGTGTCCCAAATGGCACCCTGTTCCCTATTTAGTGCACTACTTTTGACTAGAGCCCTAGGGTGCCATTTAGGACACACCTCTTGTCCTTTGTCTCTATGAGCAGTAACCATGGTACTATCCAACTGCAACGTGCTGTTTAAAGAGGAAGATGACTGGGCTACACCTGGTTAATAACTACGTCATAACTACAGTCATAGAAAAGGCTCCTGCATGGTGAGGAGAGTATGGCATGACTGGTTTTAATATTAGTGATCATAAAAATATGCCTCAGTCTCATATCCCCTCTATAGCTAACAGCTATGTGTGTTGGCACATACCATAGAAAGAGAATTGGTAGAATGGATGGCTCAGTATTCTAGCAGGCTAGTGTCCTGGGCTGTCTCAGTATTCTACCAGGTTAGTGTCCTGGGCTGTCTCAGTATTCTAGCAGGCTAGTGTCCTGGGCTGTCTCAGTATTCTAGCAGGCTAGTGTCCTGGGCTGTCTCAGTATTCTACCAGGCTAGTGTCCTGGGCTGTCTCAGTATTCTAGCAGGCTAGTGTCCTGGGCTGTCTCAGTATTCTAGCAGGCTAGTGTCCTGGGCTGTCTCAGTATTCTAGCAGGCTAGTGTCCTGGGCTGTCTCAGTATTCTACCAGGTTAGTGTCCTGGGCTGTCTCAGTATTCTAGCAGGCTAGTGTCCTGGGCTGTCTCAGTATTCTAGCAGGCTAGTGTCCTGGGCTGTCTCAGTATTCTAGCAGGCTAGTGTCCTGGGCTGTCTCAGTATTCTAGCAGGCTAGTGTCCTGGGCTGTCTCAGTATTCTAGCAGGCTAGTGTCCTGGGCTGTCTCAGTATTCTAGCAGTCTAGTGTCCTGGGCTGTCTCAGTATTCTAGCAGGCTAGTGTCCTGGGCTGTCTCAGTATTCTAGCAGGCTAGTGTCCTGGGCTGTCTCAGTATTCTACCAGGCTAGTGTCCTGGGCTGTCTCAGTATTCTACCAGGCTAGTGTCCTGGGCTGTCTCAGTATTCTAGCAGGCTAGTGTCCTGGGCTGTCTCAGTATTCTACCAGGCTAGTGTCCTGGGCTGTCTCAGTATTCTACCAGGTTAGTGTCCTGGGCTGTCTCAGTATTCTAGCAGGCTAGTGTCCTGGGCTGTCTCAGTATTCTAGCTGGCTAGTGTCCTGGGCTGTCTCAGTATTCTAGCAGGCTAGTGTCCTGGGCTGTCTCAGTATTCTACCAGGTTAGTGTCCTGGGCTGTCTCAGTATTCTAGCAGGCTAGTGTCCTGGGCTGTCTCAGTATTCTACCAGGCTAGTGTCCTGGGCTGTCTCAGTATTCTACCAGGTTAGTGTCCTGGGCTGTCTCAGTATTCTACCAGGCTAGTGTCCTGGGCTGTCTCAGTATTCTACCAGGCTAGTGTCCTGGGCTGTCTCAGTATTCTAGCAGGCTAGTGTCCTGGGCTGTCTCAGTATTCTAGCAGGCTAGTGTCCTGGGCTGTCTCAGTATTCTAGCAGGCTAGTGTCCTGGGCTGTCTCAGTATTCTAGCAGGCTAGTGTCCTGGGCTGTCTCAGTATTCTAGCAGTCTAGTGTCCTGGGCTGTCTCAGTATTCTAGCAGGCTAGTGTCCTGGGCTGTCTCAGTATTCTAGCAGGCTAGTGTCCTGGGCTGTCTCAGTATTCTACCAGGCTAGTGTCCTGGGCTGTCTCAGTATTCTACCAGGCTAGTGTCCTGGGCTGTCTCAGTATTCTAGCAG
>CM042418.1:28705188-28810188 GCA_023634145.1 Thymallus thymallus
CAGCACTGGAGGAACCGGGCTGGGGACCGCCTCCGGGAGCTCCGGCCTGGCAGCTGACAGCCGCTCTGCCCACATCTTCCTGTGGCACTCAAACGACTCCTCGTCCTCCCTCTGGCTGGTGCTCACTCCCTGGTTGGGCGGTCTCAGCGCCAGCCAAGCTCTCCACCACCTCGCCTGTACCTCTAGGGGCTGGTCGTTCAAACCCTCTGGGGCCCGCCGATCTTCCCTTGTAGGAGGCCGAAGTGTTCCTCCATCTTCCTCCTTCTCCAGCGGGTCCCGGCTCTTTAGGGGCTCATCCAAGAGCCCCCACGAGTTGGGAGACAGGAGCACTTCGTCGTCCTCATCCAACGCCTCCCTGTACTCCTGTTCCCATGGCTGCAGGGGATCTCCAATGAATCCCCATGAGAGTAGCGGCAGGGGTAGATTACCTCATGATAAGCTGCAGACCATACTATTTTTCCACCGCAAAACGATGCTGGCTCTAAGAACGCACTCAACGAGCTGTATCAGCCCATAAGCAAAGAAGAAAATGCGCTCCTAGTGGCCGGTGATTTTAATGCAGCGAAACTGGAATAATACCTACATATTTTAAGCAGACCATAATTGTCCCTGTACCCAAGAACGCCAAGGTAACCTGTCTAAGTGACTATTGCCCCGTTGCACTCATATCTGTTGGCATGAAACGCTTTGAAAGGCAGGTCATGGCTCACATCAACACCATCATCCTAGACTCCCTGGATGCACCCCCGCCCCAACAGATCCACAGATTAAGCAATCTCTATTGCACTCCACACTGCCTTTTCCCACCTGGACAAT
This sequence comes from Thymallus thymallus, assembly GCA_023634145.1. Classification (NCBI taxonomy): domain Eukaryota; kingdom Metazoa; phylum Chordata; class Actinopteri; order Salmoniformes; family Salmonidae; genus Thymallus; species Thymallus thymallus. Next base: position 28,706,005 of record CM042418.1, read on the forward strand.
AGGAACACCTACATGAGAATGCTGTTCATTGACTATAGCTCAAAGTTCAACACCATAGTGCCCTCAAAGATCATCACTGAGCTCAGGACCCTGGGACTGAACACCTGCATCTGCAACTGGATCCTTGACTTCCTGACAGGCTGCCCCCAGGTGGTAAGGGTAGGCAACAACACATCTGCAATGCTGACCCTCAACACAGGGGCCCCTCAGGGGTGCGTGCTCAGTCCCCTCCTGTACTCCCTGTTCACCCACAACTTCTTGGCCGCACTTGACTCCAACACCATCATGAAGTTTGCTGACGACACGACATGGTTGGCCTCATCACCGATGACAATGAGACAGCCTATAGGGAGTGCAGTGACCTGGAAGTGTGTTGCCAGGAAACAACCTCTCCCTCAACATCAGCAAGACAGCTGATCGTGGACTACAGGAAACAGAGGGCCGAGCACGCCCCCATACACATCAACTAGGCTGTAGTGGAGCGGGTCCACATCTCTAAGGAATTATCATGGTCCACACACACCAACACTGTTGTAAAGAAGGCATGACAACATCTCTTCCTTCCAGGAGGCTTAAAAGATTTGGCATGGGTCCACAGATCCTCAAAAGGTTCTACAGCTGCACCACTGAGAGCATCCTGACTGGCTGCATCCCCAAGTGATATGTCAACTGCTCGGCATTTGACTGCAAAGCGCTACAGAGGGTGATGTGTACGGCCCAGTACATCACTGGGGCCGAGTTCCCTGCCATCCAGGTCCTCTATACCAGGCGGTGTCAGAGGAAGGCCCTAAAAATTGTCAAAGACTCCAGCCACCCCAGTCATAAACTGTTCTCTCTGCTACCGCACGGCAAGCGGTACCAATGCACCAAGTCTGGAACCAGCAGGAACCTGAACAGCTCAAGCAATAACACTGCTAAACGGTTAGACAAATAGTTAACCAACCGCTACCTGGACTATCTGCATTGACACGTTTTGCACCAACTCTTTTGACTCATCACATAATGCTGCTGTTACTGTTTATTATCTATCCTGTTGTCTAGTCACTTTACCTCTACCTATATGTACATATCTACCTCAACTGTTTATTATCTATCCTGTTGTCTAGTCACTTTACCTCTACCTATATGTACATATCTACCTCAACTGTTACTGTTTATTATCTATCCTGTTGTCTAGTCACTTTACCTCTACCTATATGTACATATCTACCTCAACTGTTTATTATCTATCCTGTTGTCTAGTCACTTTACCTCTACCTATATGTACATATCTACCTCAACTGTTACTGTTTATTATCTATCCTGTTGTCTAGTCACTTTACCTCTACCTATATGTACATATCTACCTGTTACCTTGTTCTCCTGCACATGGACTCAGTACTGGTACCGTGTGTTTATAGCCATGTTATTGTTACTCCTTTTGTATTTATTCCTGGTGTTATTATTTTTTTCTCTCTGCGTTGTTGGGTTTGGTCCGTAAGAAAGCATTTCACTGTTAGTCTACACCTGATGTTTACGAAGCAAGTCACAAATGTATTTTGATTTTATTTAGATACTGTATAGTTTCACTGAGGTTATGGGAAGGATTAGGAAGGAGGGTTACGTTAAGTGACCAGACTAGTTTTCGAGGTTAAAGAAAAGCATAAACATTAAAACAGTGGGATAGCGAACCATTTCCGCCATAATTAATTGTCTGCCAACTGAAAATACACGGCCGATTGATATTAAAGAGAATGTAATATTATCTCTACCTCTACGAAATATTATGAGTCTGTTCCTAGAGTCCAGTAGTTTGCATCCCAAAAGGCAAACTATCCCCTTTATAATGTACTATACCAGAGCTGGTAAAGAGTAGTGCTCTATAAAGGGAATAGGCTGCTATTTGGGAGGCTGGCTGTTGAACTTCATCACCATCTCTCTGTTATAGTTGATTTAAACCATTTACAGCTTTGCCAAGCGTCTCAGTGTTCTGCTGCTGCCTCTAGAACAGTACGAGCCGGGCCAGAACCAAGCAGAGATAATAGACTTTAGCAGACCCTTTGGGTGGCAGAGAGCATCTGTCTACCTGGTCTTGGGAAGTCAGGGATCAAGTGTGTGTGTGTGTGTGTGTGTGTGTTTGTGTGTGTGCTGTTTTATTCCATGTGTGTGTCCTGCCCCCTACAGCACAGCAGTGTGAAGGATCTGTTGAGTACTGAAGACAACGAGGGCTGTACCCCGCTCCACTATGCCTGCAGACTGGGCATCCACGAATCTGTCAAGAACATCCTGGTTCTACAGGTCTCTCTGGAGCACAAGTCCAAGGACAAGAAGTCTGTCCTACACTTCGCTGCCCAGTGAGTGCTGTTAGGCCTAGTGGGGTTATATACAAGAAGTCTGCTCTACACTTCACTGCCAAGTCAGTGGTGTAATTAAAAGGGTAACATACTAGGCTGATCTTCACTGCCCAGTCAGTGGTGTTTTTAATAAGGTACTATATTAGGCTAATCTTCACTGCCCAGTCAGTGGTGTTATTAATAAGGTAACATACTAGGCTAATCTTTACTGCCCAGTCAGTGGTGTTATTAATAAGGTAATATATTAGGCTAATCTTCACTGCCCAGTCAGTGGTGTTATTAATAAGGTAATATATTAGGCTAATATTCACTGCCCAGTCAGTGGTGTTATTAATAAGGTAATATATTAGGCTAATCTTCACTGCCCAGTCAGTGGTGTTATTAATAAGGTAAGATACTAGGCTAATCTTCACTGCCCAGTCAGTAGTGTTATTAATAAGGTAACATACTAGGCTAATCTTCACTGCCCAGTCAGTGGTGTTATTAATAGTGTAACATACTAGGCTAATCTTCACTGCCTAGTCAGTGGTGTTATTAATAGTGTAACAGACTAGGCTGATCTTCACTGCCTAGTCAGTGGTGTTATTAATAGTGTAACAGACTAGGCTGATCTTCACTTCCCAGACAGTGGTGTTATTAATAAGGTAATATATTAGGCTAATATTCACTGCCTAGTCAGTGGTGTTATTAATAGTGTAACAGACTAGGCTGATCTTCACTGCCCAGTCAGTAGTGTTATTAATAAGGTAATATAGGTGGGCTATTTACAGATGGGCTGTATACAGGTGCAGTGATCAGTAAGCAGCTCTGACAGCTGATGCTTAAAGTTAGTGAGGGAGATAGGAACCTCTAGCTTCAATGATTTTTGCAATTCGTTCCAGTCATTGGCAGCAGAGAACTGGAAGGAATGGCGGCCAAAGGAGGTGTTGGCTTTGGGGATGACCAGTGAAATATACCTGCTGGAGCGCATGCTACGGGTGGGTGTTGCTATGGCGACCAGCGAGCTGAGATAAGGCAGGGATTTACCTAGCAAAGACTTATAGATGACCTGGAGCCAGTGGGTTTGTCGACGAGTATGTAGTGAGGGCCAGCCAACAAGAGCATACAGGTCGCAGTGGTGGGTAGTATATGGGGCTTTGGTAACAAAACGGATGGCACTGTGATAGACTACATCCAATTTGCTGAGTAGAGTGTTGGAGGCTATTTTGTAAATGACATCGCCGAAGTCAAGGATCGGTAGGATAGTCAGTTTTACAAGGGCATGTTTGGCAGCATGAGTGAAGGAGGCTTTGTTGCGAAATAGGAAGCCGATTCTAGATATAATTTTGGATTGGAGATGATTAATGTGAGTCTGGAAGGAGAGTTTACAGTCTAACCAGACGCCTAGGTATTTGTAGATGTCCATGTATTATAAGTCAGACCCGCCGAGAGTAGTGATGATAGTCCGGTGGGCAGGTGCGGGCAGCGTTCGATTGAAAAGCATGCATTTAGTTTTACTAGCATTTAAGAGCAGTTGGAGGCCACGGAAGGAGTGTTGTATGGCATTGAAGCTTGTTTGAAGGTTAGTTAACACAGTGTCCAAAGAGGGGCCAGATGTATACAGAATGGTGTCGTCTGCGTAGAGATGGATCAGAGAGTCACCAGCAGCGAGACCAACATCGTTGATATATATAGAGAATAGAGTCGGCCCAAGAATTGAACCCTGTGGCACCCCCATAGAGACTGCCAGAGGACCGGACAACAGGCCCTCCGATTTGACACACTGAACTCTATCTGAGAAGTATTTGGAGAACCAGGCAAGGCAGTCACTTGAGAAACCAAGGCTGTTGAGTCTGCCAATAAGAATGCAGTGATTGACAGAGTCGAAAGCCTTGGCCAGGTCGATGAAGACTGCTGCACAGTACTGTCTTTTATCGATGGCGGTTATGATATCGTTTAGTACCTTGAGCGCGGCTGAGGTGCAGCCATGACCAGCTCGGAAACCAGATTGCATAGCAGAGAAGGTACGGTGGGATTCGAAGACTTTAGAAAGGCAGGGCAGGATGGATATAGGTCTATAACAGTTTGGGACCGCGGCAGCTTTCCAATCTCTAGGGATCTCAGACGATACAAAAGAGAGGTTGAACAGGCTAGTAATAGGGGTTGCAACAATTTTGGCAGATAATTTTAGAAAGAAAGGGTCCAGATTATCTAGCCCAGCAGATTTGTAGGGGTCCAGATTTTGCAGCTCTTTCAGAACATCAGCTATCTGGATTTGGGTGAAGGAAAAGCGGGGGGGGGGGGGGGGGGGCTTGGGCAAGTTGCGGCGGGGGGTACAGAGCTGTTGGCCGGGGTAGAGGTTGCCTTTGCCAGGTGGAAAGCATGGCCAGCCGTAGCAAAATGGTTATTGACATTTTAGATTATCGTAGATTTATCGGTGGTGACAGTGTTTCCTAGCCTCAATGCAGTGGACAGCTGGGAGGAGATGCTCTTATTCTCCATGGACTTTACAGTGTCCCAGAACTTTTTGGAATTAGTACTACAGGATGCAAATTTCTGTTTGAAAAAGCTAGCCTTTGCTTTTCTAACTGACTGTGTATACTGGTTCCTGACCTCCCTGAATAGTTGCATATCGCGGGGGCTATTCGATGCTAATGCAGTACGCAACACAGGATGTTTTTGTGCTGGTCAAGGGCAGTCAAGTCTGGAGTGAACCAAGGGCTATATCTGTTCTTGGTTCTACGTTTTTTGAAAGGGGCAGCTTATTTAGGATGGTGAGGAAAAAACTTTTAAAGAACAATGTTTGGGGTCACTTAGTTTTTCTTTTTTTGAAAGAAAAATATTAGCTTTTCTTTCAAAAACAAGGACATTTCTAAGTGAGCCCAAACTTTTTAACGGTAGTGTATTTTACAACACCAATCATTCCCTGCATTAGACAAGTGACATTCAGTACCATATTAACATCAGGTATACCCCTAACCCTCCTCTCATCAGGTATGGTCATATTAACACCAGGTATACCCCTAACCCTCCTCTCATCAGGTATGGTCATATTAACACCAGGTATACCCCTAACCCTCCTCTCATCAGGTATGGTCATATTAACACCAGGTATACCCCTAACCCTCCTCTCATCAGGTATGGTCATATTAACACCAGGTATACCCCTAACCCTCCTCTCATCAGGTATGGTCATATTAACACCAGGTATACCCCTAACCCTCCTCTCATCAGGTATGGTCATATTAACACCAGGTATACCCCTAACTCTCCTCTCATCAGGTATGGTCATATTAACACCAGGTATACCCCTAACTCTCCTCTCATCAGGTATGGTCATATTAACACCAGGTATACCCCTAACTCTCCTCTCATCAGGTATGGTCATATTAACACCAGGTATACCCCTAACTCTCCTCTCATCAGGTATGGTCATATTAACACCAGGTATACCCCTAACTCTCCTCTCCTCTTCCCTCCCATCAGGTATGGTCGTGTCAACACCTGCCAGCATCTGCTGGAGACCATCCCAGACTCCCGCCTGCTGAATGAGGGGGACGAGAGAGGCTTGACCCCTCTACACCTGGCCTCTGGAGGGGGACACACCAAGGTGGTGGAGCTGCTGCTTCGTAAAGGAGCCCTCTTTCACTGGTACTAACACTAACAACATCAGTACATTACTTGGCCTACTGTTCATAGTGAGGAAGCCAGTTGCTCTCTTTAAAGGTTTGCAACAGATCATCAAGTCAATCTGTAAATATTGGCTTAGGAGTAGGGTCACCAACATTTCTGTAAAATGTCCCAAAAGTCCCTGGTTATCCAGAAATTCCAGTTGGAATATTACTAGATCCAGGAGGGAATAAACAGGAAATATGGGAATTCTTCAACCAGGATTTTTGTGAGACCTGTACATTTTGGGAAGGTTAGCAGACCATAGGAATAAAATGAATAGTACTGGTGTCCCGATTCAAGTCAACGATAGCAACATGGGTGGACTGGCTGTCACTGCAGTTACCCATGACTCCCAGTATGGCTAACTGCATACTTGGAGGGAGTCTGAAAGTGGGAGTTGCAAAATCATGGGTGGATCAACAGCGATGGTGTAACATCAGTTTGTGGATCAACAGTGATGGTGTAACGTCAGTGGGTGGATCAACAGTGATGGGTGCAACGTCAGTGGGTGGATCAACAGTGATGGGTGCAACGTCAGTGGGTGGATCAACAGTGATGGGTGCAACGTCAGTGGGTGGATCAACAGTGATGGGTGCAACGTCAGTGGGTGGATCAACAGTGATGGGTGCAACGTCAGTGGGTGGATCAACAGTGATGGGTGCAACGTCAGTGGGTGGATCAACAGTGATGGGTGCAACGTCAGTGGGTGGATCAACAGTGATGGGTGCAACGTCAGTGGGTGGATCAACAGTGATGGGTGCAACGTCAGTGGGTGGATCAACAGTGATGGGTGCAACGTCAGTGGGTGGATCAACAGTGATGGTGTAACGTCAGTGGGTGGATCAACAGTGACGGTGTCAGGCTCTGGCCATAGAAGCTTTGCTTCTCTATATTTCTATGGTCAGAGTCTGGCAGATCTATTATTTCTACGTCTGTGTGGTGTTGTGTGTGGGATCCCTAATTAGAGGCAGCTGCATTGCATTACCTCTAATTAGGGATCTTACTTATATGTCTATGTTCCACTCCGTTGGCGTGGTTCATTGTCGTATGTTGTCTCGTGTCGTGCTACGTGTGTTCCTTTTCATTATTTGTATAGTTCGTCATTTAATTTAATAAATATGTCGAACTATCGATACGCTGCGCCTTGGTCTCTCTACACACCCGAACGTGACAGATGGGTGCAACGTCAGTGGTTGGATCAACAGTGATGGTGTAACGTCAGTGGGCGTATCAACAGTGATGGTGTAACATCAGTGGGTGGATCAACAGTGATGGGTGTAACGTCAGTGCACCTCAGGTCAGCTTAATGTTTATATAGCAGGTTAAGAGAACTAACGTAGCAGGTTATAATAATTAACATAGAAGGTTAGGATAATTAACGTGGCACGTTAGGAGAATTAGGTTAAGGTTAGTTAAAGGTTAGGGTTAGGTTTAGCTAAAATGCTACAGTTGTCAACAATCAACTCTTTGTGCAACCCAATCAGCCTCACAAAACGGTTGAGTGATTCGCTTTCCATACACCCACTTCTGTTGACACGCCCACTTCCAGACACACTCCGTGTATGCAGAGAAGCAAAGCAGGAAGTAAAAGCAGGAAGTGAACCCATCAGTTTGGGATTTGTTGAATCAACTCAACTGACACTCCAAAAAATACATTCCATTGCATGAGCCACATCAGTTAACATCATTTGAAGAAACATTCTACATTACAATGGAAATGATTGCATCATAATACCAGGCAGAGTATCCATGAGTTTACAAGTCATATTGCCATGGTTAGAGGTTCCAAGTCCGTTCTATTCATTGGATTTATTTAGTTGCAACCCTACATAGGAGGATGTCATAGTGTGATATCTAAGTCCTGCTGCATTTGTCCTCAGTGCTGTCAGTATCTCTCCATTCCTCAGTGCTGTCAGTATCTCTCCATTCCTCAGTGCTGTCAGTATCTCTCCATTCCTCAGTGCTGTCAGTATCTCTCCATTCCTCAGTGCTGTCAGTATCTCTCCATTCCTCAGTGCTGTCAGTATCTCTCCATTCCTCAGTGCTGTCAGTATCTCTCCATTCCTCAGTGATTACAAAGAGAGGACCTGTTTACACCATGCGGCAGCGGAGGGGTACACTCAGACCATGAAGATAGTGCTGGCCACCAACATCAAACTACTGGACAAGATGGATGAGGATGGGGTTGAGACAACCTTTATGTTTCATTCAGACAACCTTTATGTTTCATTCAGACAACCTTTATGTTTCATTCAGACAACCTTTATGTTTCATTCAGACAACCTTTATGTTTCATTCAGACAACCATTATGTTTCATTCAGAAAACCGTAATGTTTCATTCAGACAACCATTATGTTTCATTCTGTGTTTTGCCATTTTGTATATGCAATTCAGTTCAAAATTAAAACTAGACAATGATGATATGTAGCCTAGCCAGACGTTCTAACAGCAATAAGCACCCTCTTTGGAAACATAATGACTCATTTTTAAAGGCTTTTATTGTTCAGATACTTCTTAATGAACTAATGAATGGATAAACGTGCCTGGTGGTGATTTGATTTCACAAATGGTGTGTTGTTGTTGTGATCAGAGCACTGCGCTGCACTTGGCAGCCAGGGAGGGTCACGTAGCTGCAGTGAGGCTGCTGCTGCAGAGAGGGGCGGAGATCAGCCTCAACAAGAACCACGCCTCCTTCTTCCACGAAGCACTGCAACATGGGAGGAAGGATGTGGTTAACGCCATCATCGACAGTGACAGGTCAGTCCAGAAGACGAATCCTTTATGATCCAGTCCACGGAAATTCTTCTGCTTTGTTCCCGACCCCTTCGAAAGACAGAGGTTGGAGCAGGGGGTTGGAGCAGGGGGTTGGAGCAGGGGGCAGCTACAGTGCAGTGAGCAGTGTTAGGGGACCAATGGGTTAGTCCAGTGGGCTTAGGGTTGCAAAATTCTAATGAATTACCCAAAATTACCAGATTTTCCAAAAAATCCTGGATGGAAGTTTCCTGGAATTAAGAGGGAATAAGAATATTGTCTCTATTGTCCTCCAACCGGGATTTCTGGAAAACCTGCAGATTTTGGGAAAGTTACCGGAATTGTAGAACCCTAGTCCAGTGGTCCCTAACCTTTCTGACATGGGTTTCTTCTGGTCCAGTCATCAGGACAGGAACAAAGACTGGTTCATGTTCTTGGGTCCTTCCAATTAAAGACATGTTCATGTGTATGTGTTTGTTGTTTGTCTATTACAGATGTACTCACATCCTGAGTACGTTCAAACATGAAGCTGGCCAACGTTGTCCAGTGTTGGACCTGGTTGACTTGCTGCCAGAGTCTTGCAAGGTTTGCTCCACCTTTCTTGCTAAATTATGCCACCTATATGGAGTTATCATGGGTGTCCTGAGAACAAATATATTATATCCCCATGTTCTCAGTCAACTTACTTTATTAAATAAGGGTTCATGATAATATGCTTGTGCATTGACTGTCGCAAATACATAAATGGGGAGGAAAATCCCAAGTGACCATAAGGTTAACCAGGTGATTAACCAGGTGATTAACCAGGTGATTTCTTCTCATCTTCCTTTACCTGTTAAGCACCTGCTGGACCGCTGCATCAGAGAATCAGACGATGATACCAAAAGTCCTGACTACCATGTGAGTATATTCTACCATACACACTTAATACTAGGGATGCAAAATAACAGTAACTTGAAAACAATTCCAGAAATCCTGGAGGATTCCCTATTTCCCTGTGTATTCCCTCTAGATTCTGGGAATCTTCCAACCAGTATTTCATGGAAGATCTGAACATTTGGGGGAATTTTGCAACCCTACTGTACGATTTCAGTAAAAATAAAAGATGTACATTTCATACAGTTTCAAATGTTGTTTTCTTTCTTTTGTGTAGATCGAGTACAATTTCCAGTGGCTTCAGGCTCCTATAGCACTGAAGAAGCATGGAAAGATAAACAAAACCCTGAAGATCCAGCCTCTGGCCACTCTGAATGTAAGAACAATACAAGTACATTAGACTATTTTACCTCAAATTCTGTTGTAGATTGACTATAAAAGCAAGCCTATACTGTTCAGTGAGCTCCTGTGGCACGAGAGATCTAACCAGAACAGGTTTCACCTCTCTGTAAAACAGCCTGGTGAAGGTCTACTGAGACACAAACGTTGGTGTACAAAATATCCATTAACTGTTGGAGATTGTGCTGGAGTTTTCATTTTTATTAAGAGAGAGAGTATTATCCGATACAATGATCCAAATAATTACCAATCTGTTACTCTCTCTTTCAGGCCATGGTGAAATACAACCGCATAGAGCTCCTCTCACACCCTGTCTGCAAGAAATACCTGGAGATGAAGTGGTCAGTATTTAGAGTAATCTAGGACCCTAGAGATACCTGAAGATTAAGTCATCTAGGACCCTAGAGATACCTGAAGATTAAGTCATCTAGGACCCTAGAGATACCTGAAGATTAAGTCATCTAGGACCCTAGAGATAACTGAAGATTAAGTCATCTAGGACCCTAGAGATACCTGAAGATTAAGTAATCTAGGACCCTAGAGATACCTGAAGATTAAGTCATCTAGGAACCTAGAGATACCTGAAGATTAAGTCATCTAGGACCCTAGAGATACCTGAAGATTAAGTCATCTAGGACCCTAGAGATACCTGAAGATTAAGTCATCTAGGACCCTAGAGATAACTGAAGATTAAGTCATCTAGGACCCTAGAGATACCTGAAGATTAAGTCATCTAGGACCCTAGAGATACCTGAAGATTAAGTCATCTAGGACCCTAGAGATACCTGAAGATTAAGTCATCTAGGACCCTAGAGATAACTGAAGACAGCTACAGTGCAGTGAGCAGTGTTAGGGGACCAATGGGTTAGTGGGCTTAGGGTTGCAAAATAATGCTTTTATAATAATTTTAAAAGCGTTCCGGAACAGGATGGATCACTTTTATTCCAGGTTCCGTTTCTGTTCCTTGAAAAATATTGTTCTTTTCCGGTTTTCGGTTCTGTTCCCTGAACCGGTTCCAACCCCATGCTATATAGTACACTGATTCTGACCAGGGCCCGTAAGCCTTTTATGGTTCTACTGTTCCCAACTCCAGGGTGGCCTACGGGAGCACTGCTCACCTTCTCAACCTGTTTGTGTACCTGGTGGGTCTACTTCCGCTCACCCACCTCATAGTGAGCCTGAGACCCAGCCTGGACTACACCGGCCCTGACAACACCACAGCTGTCACCATGGTGCCCATTTCCTTCAGAGAGGTACTGTTGCATGGCTGTCAAATGCTGTGGGCTCAGCTGTAATTGTGTGTGTGTGTGTGTGTGTTGGGGGGGGGGGGGGGGGGGGCGTGTGTTACGAGGAATTTTAACGAAGGGAGGAGATGCTTTGTGTTAACAAACAAAAGAAAGTGAGTACATTGGGGAGATCTTGCGAAAATGGATTACACATAGTATTTTAACAGATGTTATTGGTCACATACACATAGAGTATTTTAACAGATGTTATTGGTCACATACACATAGAGTATTTTAACAGATGTTATTGGTCACATACACATAGAGTATTTTAACAGATGTTATTGGTCACATACACATAAAGTATTTTAACAGATGTTATTGGTCATATACACAGAGTATTTTAACAGATGTTATTGGTCACATACACATAGAGTATTTTAACAGATGTTATTGGTCATATACACATAGAGTATTTTAACAGATGTTATTGGTCACATACACATAGAGTATTTTAACAGATGTTATTGGTCACATACACAGACTATTTTAACAGATGTTATTGCAGGTGTAGCTAAATGCTTGTGTTTCTAGCTCCAACAGTGCAGTAATATCTAACAATTCACAGCAATACACACACATCTAAAAGTAGAAGAATGGAATTAAGAAATATATAAATATTAGGACGAGCAATGTCAGAGTGGCATTGACTAAAATACAGTAGAATAGAATACAGAACATACATATGAGATGAGTAAAGCAGGATGTAAACATTATTAAAGATTCTAGTGTTACATTATTAAAGTGGCCAGTGATTCCATGTCTAAGTATACAGGGCAGCAGCATCTAAGGTGCAGGGTTGAGTAACCGGGTGGTAGCTGGCTAGTGATGGCTATTTAACAGTCTGATGGCCTTGAGATAGAAGCAGTTTTTCAGTCTCTCGGTCCCACCTGTACTGACCTCGACTTCTAGATGACAGCGGGGTGAACAGGCCGTGGCTCGGGTGGTTGATGTCCTTGATTAACTTTTTGGCCTTCCTGTGACATCGGGTGCGGTAGGTGTCCTGGAGGACTTTGGTAGCATTTTCCTCCTATTTGCTTTGTTAAAATAAAATAAATGCGGCCTCAGGATATGTGGTTTCCAGTTCCCCCAATTCCAGTGTAGTTCCTTGAGGGATATTGTGGTATCGGCTTTAGGGGGAATATACATGGTTGTGACTATTACCGAAGAGAATGGGAGGTAATACGATCACCATTTGATTGTGAGGTATTCTAGGTCGGGTAAACAAAAGGACTTGAGTTCCTATATGTTATGATGAGTAGTTAATCATGAAACATAAACCCCCGCCCTTCTTCTTACCGGAGAGATATTTATTCCTGTCTGCATGATGAACTGAGTACCCAGCTGACTGTATTCCAGAGAGAGCCATGATTCCGTGAAACAGAGTATGTTCCAGTCCCTGATGTCTCTCTGGAAGGAGATCCTCGTCCTGAGCTCATCTACTTTGTTGAGACTGAACAATGTCAAGTAATATAGTCGGAAGAGCTGAATGGTGTGCTGCCTCCTGAGTCGGACTAGAAGTCCACTCCGAATACCTCTTCTCTGCCGGTGGCGTCTTGGAGCAGCCTCTGGGATAAGTTCAATTGCACTGGGAGGTACGAACAAAGGATCCAAATCGGGAAAGTTGTATTCCTGGTCGTAACGCTGGTGAGTTACCGCCGCTCTGATATCCAAAAGTTATTTCCGGCTGTACGTAATAAACACAAAAAACGTTCTGGGCTAATAATGTAAGAAATAACACACAATAAAACAAAATACTGAGCTAGAAGCAGAGCTGCCATGTCTGTCGGCGCCATCTTGCATCTCTCTAGTGGGAATAAAAATGACATGATTCTCACAATGTTCCTTAGTACACGTCTAGTGGTCAAACAGTTGAATGAAGGTTATTTGCATTATGCATTCGCTAGCATATGGTATATAAACAACACACTGCTATAGAACAGGGTTTCCCGAATTTGATCGATGTTGACACATCTGATTCAAATAGCCTAACTACCTCACCATCAGGATTAGGGCAATACCCAGGAATTAGATAAGGAAATGCTTCTATAGAAAGACAGGTTCCCATTAGTCAAGGTTGCAGGTTATTGAGTCGATTCATACAGTACATTACAACTGTCTCTAAGTAGTGCACTATATAGGGAATAGGGCGCCATTTGGGATCAAATCAAATCAATCAAATAAAATGTTACACGTGGTTAGCAGATGTAGCGAAATGCTTGTGCTTCTAGCTTCGTCCACCACCATCTCCTTTGCTTTGCTGATGTTGAGCTGAAGGTGGTTTTGTGCTCCTGCACTCCTCCTCCTGCCCACCCCTGATGCACCCTACAATTGCGGAGTCATCCAACTGGATGTTGCGCTGGTATGCGAACTGCAGGGGGTCCAGTGATGTACATACCAGGGGTCTGTTGTGATCAAAGGGGGGGTGGGGCAGCCGTGAGGGTGTGTGGCCTGGGGAGCTGGAGGGGAGGTGGACAGGGCCAGTATCGAACCTGTTAAATAATTGGTTCAGCTCGTTGGCTCTGTCCTGAGTCACCTCCATCTGCCCACTGTTTGACTTTTTGAAGCCAGTGATATTTCTCATACCATTCCATACCTCTCTCACCTGGCTCTGCCTCAGCTTGTCCTCCATCTTCTCCTTATACCCTCTCTTCCCCTTGGCAATCCGTTACTTCAGCTCCCTCTGGACGCATTTCAATTTGTCCCTGTCCCCCTCCTTGAAGGCCCTCTTCTTCTCATTCAGCAGGGCCTTCAGGTCGCTGGTGACCCAGGGTTTATTATTTGGAAAACAGCGTACCTTCCTGGTGGGTACAGTGTTGTCTACACAAAAATTGATATAGTCCGTTATGCAGTCAGTAAGTCCATCGATGTCCTCCCCATGAGCCTCACAGAGCACATCCCAGTCTGTTGTCTCAAAGCAGTCCTTTAGGGCCTCATTCGCCTCAGGGGACATCTCCTAATGGTCCTGGTGGTCGCTGGCTGCTGTTGGACAGGCCTGTAGAATGGGGTTAGGTGGACAAGGTTGTGATCCGATCTACCAAGGGGAGGGAGTGCAGTGGAGTTGTATGCATCCTTCACATTAGCATATAACAAGTCCAGAGTTTTATTATTCCTGGTTGGGCACTTCACGAACTGTTTGAATGTGGAAAGCGTTGAAGCGAGAGATGCATGGTTAAAATCCCCCGAAATGGCAAAGAAGGCACTGGGATGCACTGTCTGTAACCTCGCAATAACAGAATGGATGGCGTCACACGTTGTGTTTGCGTCAGCGGAGGGCAGGATGTAAACAATAACAGCAATGGCCGCCGTGAATTCTCTCGGTAAATAGTAGGGTCTCAGGCTAACGGCTAACAGCTCAATGTCCGGGCTACAAAACTGTTCCTTAACAGTAATATGGCTCGGATTACACCATCTGTTGTTAACTAATATAGCCAGCCCCCCTCCCTTACTCTTACCGGAAGAAACGCTATCCCTGTCCGCTCTGATGGTCTGGAAACCACCGATAGTGACGTTCTCTATGGGGATGTTATCATTCAGCCATGTCTCAGTAAAGCACACTAGACTATCTTCCCTGTAATCTCTTTGTCCACAGACCAGACCCTCAAGCTCATCCACCTTGTTATGTAGCGATCTCATGTTGCCCATAATGATAGACGGTATAGCTGGCTTGTACTTCTTACTCAGACTCAGTGATAAAAAGGACCGCTAAAACCTTTGTAAAAAAGTAGCACTTCATAATCCTGAACTATTATAGTTCAACTGTTGCAAAAAAAACTCACGAAAAACATACTAAAACAACAATTAACGCACGAACAATGGGAGGTTTAACAGGCGACCAGCAGGGCGGCGCCAATCTCATCTATGTATAGGGAATAGGGTGCCATTGAGGACACAGACAGTGTGCCTTTGACAAGTTTTTGTACTTTTCTGCGTAAAATATTTGTGATTATTTTATATCATTATTTTATGTAGCCGACTGCCGCAGCAGCGGAGAGTTAGAGTCAGTTCATATGCATTGTCGCTAAAGTGCAGCAATGTAAGGTTCGCTGCAGTAGTTTGGATATCGTATTTACTACTAACCATCTTCTGCATCTCTATGTATCTTTTACTAGAAAACAGTGAAATGTTGTGCCTCCTCCCCTTGGTTTCCTGTTTAAAGTGGAGCTAGGGACCGTTCCTGTTTAAAGTGGAGCTAGGGACCGTTCCTGTTTAAAGTGGAGCTAGGGACCGTTCCTGTTTAAAGTGGAGCTAGGGACCGTTCCTGTTTAAAGTGGAGCTAGGGACCGTTCCTGTTTAAAGTGGAGCTAGGGACCGTTCCTGTTTAAAGTGGAGCTAGGGACCGTTCCTGTTTAAAGTGGAGCTAGGGACCGTTCCTGTTTAAAGTGGAGCTAGGGACCGTTCCTGTTTAAAGTGGAGCTAGGGACCGTTCCTGTTTAAAGTGGAGCTAGGGACCGTTCTTCCTGTTTAAAGTGGAGCTAGGGACCGTTCCTGTTTAAAGTGGAGCTAGGGACCGTTCCTGTTTAAAGTGGAGCTAGGGACCGTTCCTGTTTAAAGTGGAGCTAGGGACCGTTCCTGTTTAAAGTGGAGCTAGGGACCGTTCCTGTTTAAAGTGGAGCTAGGGACCGTTCCTGTTTAAAGTGGAGCTAGGGACCGTTCCTGTTTAAAGTGGAGCTAGGGACCGTTCCTGTTTAAAGTGGAGCTAGGGACCGTTCCTGTTTAAAGTGGAGCTAGGGACCGTTCCTGTTTAAAGTGGAGCTAGGGACCGTTCCTGTTTAAAGTGGAGTTAGGGACCGTTCCTGTTTAAAGTGGAGCTAGGGACCGTTCCTGTTTAAAGTGGAGCTAGGGACCGTTCCTGTTTAAAGTGCAGCTAGGGACCGTTCCTGTTTAAAGTGGAGCTAGGGACCGTTCCTGTTTAAAGTGGAGCTAGGGACCGTTCCTGTTTAAAGTGCAGCTAGGGACCGAACACCAGCCTGCTCTTGCTGCCAACTCTTTTTCCACTTTGTATAACTAACTTTACATGCGATAGGCCTAACTCTATCAACTTTCGCACCAGCTCCTTCTCCCACCAAATAAAACTGTGACATCAAGCTCTATTTAATGGCCTACCGTCACCAGAGGTTACCCCACGGGGTGCACATGCGCAGTTGTTACCCATCTCCACTGCTGTGGCAGTCAGCTGTCCTTTTTATCAGAGGCTGAAATAATTATATAAAATAAAAAGTACATATTTCCTGACTCAAAACCGATGGTACTTTAGAAATGAAACGATGAATTTGTCCACAGTTCGCGGATTTGTGAATCATCACTGACTACGGAGGAGAGCGGGGTCTGCATCCAGCAACGTCACCAGTCACATGAACCATTTCTGTCTCAGTTCTGCAATCCAGGGAGAGAGGGGGGAGATGGCAAACTCCACTGAACAAGTTTTAATATATGGAATCACTTGGGAGTTTATGGATTTTGGGTAAACTTACACTTTAAATCTGAAGACCTTTGACCTTTGTTGACCTTTGCCCCACAGCAAGGCTCCTTCCTGTACAGCTGCATGGTGATGGTGCTGGTGATGAACATTTATTCAATGGGGAAGGAAGTGATGCAGATGTACCACCAGGTAGACCTTCAGTAACATCTCCAGGCAGACATACAGACTATTGCTCTTGATGGATCAGGGGATCTCTTATTTAGACCTGTGACCACAGTAAAGATGTGCAAAAGATTAACGTTACAACTGCAGTGATACAGGTTACTGGTGACTGGTGCCAGTTACTGCCTGTAACTTGCTAGTTGCTATTTATTGGTGGTGTCCACAGCATTATAGGGCTTTTATACAGAAAGCTCTGGTTAAACAGTGGAATATTGTCAGTTCTTCCATGTGTGATCAATTGGGCTAATACAACAGCAACAATCATTTCAGTAGGCTTCATAATTTTAATATTCACTTAACTCATAAAAGGTTTTGTTAGTCCAAGTCAATTGGAGGCTCATTCTAAAAGGAGAGTTTCAGCCGTGTACTCGACACTCTTTTGTTTTCTCTCAATAGCGTCTGAGTTACTTCAAGGACCCCATTAACTGTCAGGACTGGATCGTGGCCATCTTCTCTCTTCTCTTCGTCATTCCCCTGTACTTCAACGCTGAGGGGTCCTGGCACTGGCAGGCTGGGGCAATGGCAGTCTTTCAGTCCTGGATCAGCTTCCTCCTCTATCTACAAAGGTATTTACCAATTGTGCAAACAATGTAGCTGACTTTCCTTGGTCTAGACTGACAAGAATGTTTGTTTTTTTACTGTCGTTTTTTGACTATTGTAAGTAATGCACAGATCAGTGGAGTTGCTTGATTGATTGGTTGACATATTACATGTTATTAAAATCCTTCCTGTGTTTACTCTTTCCAGGTTTGAGCACTTTGGGATTTACGTGGTGATGTTTAACGAGATTGCGAAGACGTTGTGGAAAATCCTACTGCTCTTCTTCTTTCTAATGCTGTCTTATGCCTTGGTCTTCTACGCCCTCATGCTCAACCAGGTGAGAAGAGACATCAGAAACTTTAAATGACACAACGTTTTGAAAGGTCAACTTCTCCTTTTGAAAACAGTCTATGTAGCATCGATATGAGTCAGAAACATTTAGTCTACTGTCAAAATTGACTACAAAGTGTAATAGGATAATTTTGGTCCTAAAGTCAGTCTCGTCCAAAACTTTTTGAAAGTGAGTTCATCACAACTTCCTGGAGGGTTGGATATGGATTACTTACATGGCCGCTTTGGCCAATGATGACCAATTGCCAAGAGACAAAACGTTGTCAAGTCTGCATAGGTTTGCAATGCACGCACATTTCTCTTATCAAACAGTATGGAAAATGGGCTTCCATAAACTTGGTGCAAACTTCCAATGCATTTCAACAATGTTGCCAGATGGCCAGGAATGGATTACATCCGACACTGGCAGTTCTGCTGCCTGTCAACCTTCAAACCACTGGTGTTGGTGAGTATATTAGCTAAGTACACAGCTGATACAAGCTCGCTAGCTAGTAGGTACTTTTAGTAATACAACATTATTTGATAACGCTAATGAGCCAGGCTAGCTATGATACCACAGATGATACTGTAGCTAGCTAAATACATCAAGCTAACATGTAATCTGATTTAGTATGTCAGAGGAAGATGTGCATAGCTCACATTAGCTATACAGGTCAGGCACTTTGATACTATATATATATTGCAAGCTAATCATAGGATGTAGCCAGCTAGCATTCAATAAGTTTTCAACTCCAACTGGCTAGCTAACTCATTTAAACTCAGAAGGAAGACATGCTAGTTAGGTAGCTATCTAGCTCGAATTCAGGGCTCCGTCTGCCCAAAACAGCATCCCTGTTCTCAGCGTCGCCAGTCTGAATCTATTCTGTATTAGCATATACTGTAAATTACTTCCAAACTAGAGAAAGTTATTTTTCTCACTATATGTTTATTGAGTGATTATATTTATTCATTCACAGGCTACGTACAGAACCTGGTGGGAACCCCTCTACCATATCAGGAGCTGCCCCAGAAGGCTGAGGCAGTAACCAGACACCAGTCCCGCTTCAGAGTAATGGAGGACACCTGAATCAGGTTGGTTACGTTTGATCTGGTCAATGGTCAAAATACTATCTATCCTGGAAATGACCAAACACAATTGATAATGTAATCAGTGCTGTGTGTATATGTGTGTCTTGTATATTGTAAGGAGGTTCCCCCTTCCACTTTGCCAATGAACTACTCCAGGGCCATGTTGGCACGTGTCCCTTGTGACTAAGCTGTGAATCAGGATTTCTGATTGGCTATGTTCAACCGTGTATTTACTGTTGGCTTCCATGACTGTATTGTGACAGTCTTTCTCTCTCTGACCCCCCTCTGTGATATAGGAGGCTCCTTCATGACCAGTTTCTGTGACGAAAGGGGCCTGAAGCTGATCTACGTTTCCATGCCTATCAGGTGAACACTTCAGAAGGGACAAAAGGCGATTACTAAAAAGCCATGTTGAGTTAGAGACCACCTAAGACCGATTCAAGACCAAGACCAGAGTGAATCGAGTCTGAATCAAGACCAAGACCAGAGTGAATCGAGTCAGAGTCAAGACCAAGACCAGAGTGAATCGAGTCTGAGTCAAGACCAAGACCAGAGTGAATCGAGTCTGAGTCAAGACCAAGACCAGAGTGAATCGAGTCTGAGTCAAGACCAAGACCAGAGTGAATCGAGTCTGAGTCAAGACCAAGACCAGAGTGAATCGAGTCTGAGTCAAGACCAAGACCAGAGTGAATCGAGTCTGATTCCGGGTGGAGGGTGAGACCGAGTCAAGACAGTGAGGGGGACAGGAGGTCTGAGACCAGAAAAATGCAAGTCCTATTCAAGACCATGACTGTAGCTCAGATGGTAGAGCATGGTGCTTGCGACCCTTGCTATTCCAGGGTTGTGGGTTCGATTCCCATGGGGGAGCAGTATGAACATGTATGCACTAACTAACTAACTGTAAGGTAGTTAAGAGTGTCTGCTAAGTGACTTGAATGTAAAATTGCCCCCATAATAAATGTTTAAAATGTCCGGTATTTCTGTGTCCATATATCATAAGAACATTTGGGATATTTAGAATGGTGAAAAAAATGCATGCTGAGGGTAAATAGAGCCATTCTACAAGTTGTTACCCAAACACAGTGGGGAACAAGGAAGGCCTTCTACACTTTCAGAGAAAGGCCAATGATTTATCTAATAATTATTATTTTCAATGATGTTCTGATTTAATCTCTTCAGTGTTTCTTAGAAAGGAGAAGGTTAACGCTGAAGAGAAAAAAAGATCCAATCAGGATTTGTCTTTGGTGGTCTCTGGGGAGATCTAGCTAGCTAAGTCAGCCATTGGCTAGGCCACCAGAAGCTTGATAGAAGGCATCTGTCTGTTTTAGAAGGATTGTCTTATGAAACACATTCCAGTCACTGGCTCTTACTATCTAGCCATAACTGATTAGACATATAAATAGAATCCAGATAGGATTAGGGCTGCGGCGGTCACGAAATTTCATCAGCCGGTGATTGTCAAGCAAATAACTGTTGGTCTCACGGTAATTAACGTTAATTAAAATAAGCACATTTATCATCTCCTGGCTTCCACACATCCTGCCTACAATCCACTGATGCTGACCTTTGGAACATCTACATTGTGAAAAGTCTAATAAATCCATGTAATATAGCCTACACCTTCATAATAACTCCATGTAATATAGCCTACACCTTCATAATAACTCCATGTAATATAGCCTACACCTTCATAATAACTCCATGTAATATAGCCTACACCTTCATAATAAATCCATGTAATATAGCCTACACCTTCATAATAAATCCATGTAATA
This sequence comes from Thymallus thymallus, assembly GCA_023634145.1. Classification (NCBI taxonomy): domain Eukaryota; kingdom Metazoa; phylum Chordata; class Actinopteri; order Salmoniformes; family Salmonidae; genus Thymallus; species Thymallus thymallus. The sequence goes on from CM042418.1 coordinate 28,726,680, forward strand.
TAGCCTACACCTTCATAATAAATCCATGTAATATAGCCGACACATTCATAATAAATCTAAAGAAGCATGATATGAAGAACATGTAGTCTATTTCAGAAGAACAGAATAGCATGTTCTGAGTTGTCCTTCTGTTACCCCTGATCTAGTTATGTCATATGGCTGTGGGCTACACTAGTTATGTCATATGGCTGTGGGCTACACTAGTTATGTCATATGGCTGTGGGCTACACTAGTTATGTCATATGGCTGTGGGCTACACTAGTTATGTCATATGGCTGTGGGCTACACTAGTTATGTCATATGGCTGTGGGCTACACTAGTTATGTCATATGGCTGTGGGCTACACTAGTTATGTCATATGGCTGTGGGCTACACTAGATCTGCTTCCCATGTCATCACATTCCTCTTCCTGTCTTGTTCCTGTTTTTGCAGAAAGAGTATGAGCGACTGGACCTGTCTGTGGTCCAGATCTTTGTGATGATGGTCGGAGAACTGAATTACCAAAGTAACTTTCTGGACATATACCTAGACAGCAAACTTCCATTCCCCTTCCTCACTTTCTATATGCTGGTGATGTTCATCATCCTCATGCCGATCCTGCTGATGAACATGATGGTAAGAGCCTCCATGATCTGCTGATGAACATGATAGTAAGAGCCTCCATGATCTGCTGATGAACATGATGGTAAGAGCCTCCATGTTCTGCTGATGAACATGATGGTAAGAGCCTCCATGATCTGCTGATGAACATGATGGTAAGAGCCTCCATGATCTGCTGATGAACATGATGGTAAGAGCCTCCATGATCTGCTGATGAACATGATGGTAAGAGCCTCCATGATCTGCTGATGAACATGATGGTAAGAGCCTCCATGATCTAAAGCGTGTCAAATGTATTCACTGGAGGGACGAATGTATGAGGGTTTTCACTCCTCCCTGGTACATGATTGGATCTCCCCTCACCAGGTTATCTAGGTTTTAATTAGGCACACATTGAAAGGAAATAACAAAAACCAGCAGACACATGGCCACTCCATGGAATGACCTTGATACTCCTGGTCCATCTCAACAGTCCAAAATGGCTTCCTCTCCTTAGATCGGTGTTGATGAATGGAAGGAGATGAGGCAAGAAAGCCACTTCAGATTATTGAAATGCAGCCCCACATTTCACAGGAAAGATGGTTCTTATTTGGGTGTGTTGTAGGCAGGTCTATTCGGATGAGTTTCCTGGAGGCAACATTTTGCTATTTCTTTTAGATGGGCCAGTGGCAAAGACAAAATTGGCTATTTTGTAAAAATTTATGAAAACACAAATTTGCCGCTGGCCCATCTTAATTTAAGGTTAGGGTTAGGCATTGGGGTTAGCAGTGTGGTTAAGGTTAGGGTTAGGTTTGTATGACTTTGTGGCTGTGCCAGCTAGTGACCTCCAGAACAAGATTCATGACTGAAAATGCTAACCTACGTGTTGTAGATTGGTTTGGCAGTCGGAGACATCGCTGAGGTACAGAGAAACGCAGCTCTGAAGAGAATAGCCATGCAGGTGTGTGGCTGACACTCAGTACTTTTGTTAAGATATAATTACAGAAACAATACATAACATCTAATGGATTCTTACTGTACCTAATCATAGACCTACAAGTATTTCTAAACCTTTCTTAAAGTCAATATAACAAAATGCCATGCTTGATTTTTTTGTTGATTGAAGGCATTGATGTATTTCTATGTCAGATTGAGCTCCACACCAATCTGGAGGAAAAGATGCCGTACTGGTTGTTGAAGAGAGTAGACCAGTCATTCTTCACCATCTACCCCAACCACAAGTGCTCCAAGGTGGGTATGGCTCATGGTTAGGGTTGCAAAATTAGGTAACTTACCAAAATTCCCAGGTTTTCCAGAAATCCTGATTCCAGGAATCAATAGGAAATAAGCAGGAAATCCAGAATCCTTCAACCAGAACTTTGGTCAAGTTACCGTCACCCTCCACCATCCCACTGGGGAAACTCAAACAGTGTTCACCCTCCACCATCCCACTGGGGAAACTCAAACAGTGTTCACCCTCCACCATCCCACTGGGGAAACTCAAACAGTGTTCACCCTCCACCATCCCACTGGGGAAACTCAAACAGTGTTCACCCTCCACCATCCCACTGGGGAAACTCAAACAGTGTTCACCCTCCACCATCCAACTGGGGAAACTCAAACAGTGTTCACCCTCCACCATCCCACTGGGGAAACTCAAACAGTGTTCACCCTCCACCATCCCACTGGGGAAACTCAAACAGTGTTCACCCTCCACCATCCCACTGGGGAAACTCAAACAGTGTTCACCCTCCACCATCCCACTGGGGAAACTCAAACAGTGTTCATCCCACTATGAGTGAATGGTGTGTAGATGATGTTGTTTCGTACCTATGTCAATATAGAGATAGAGGTTGATACATATATATTATACACACATACAGCGGGTGAAATAAGTATTGAACACGTCACCATTTTTCTCAGTAAATATATTTCCAAAGGAGCTATTGACATGAAATTTTCACCAGATGTTGGTAACAACCCAAGTAATCCATACATACAAAGAAACCAAAACAAATAAGTTCAGAAATTAAGTTATGTGTAATAATGTGAAATGACACAGGGAAAAAGTATTGAACACACTTACTGATATTTATTTAATACTTTGTACAAAAGCCTTTGTTGGTAATGACAGCTTCAAGACGCCTCCTGTATGGAGAAACTAGTCGCATGCATTGCTCTGGTGTGATTTTGGCCCATTCTTCCACACAAACAGTCTTCAAATCTTGAAGGTTCTGTGGGCCTCTTCTATGAATCTTGATCTTCAGTTCTTTCCATAGATTTTCAATGGGATTTAAGTCAGGTGATTGGCTGGGCCATTCTAGCAGCTTTATTTTCTTTCTTTGAAACCAATTGAGAGTTTCCTTGGCTGTGTGTTTGGGATCATTGTCTTGCTGAAATGTCCACCCTCGTTTCATCTTCATCATCCTGGTAGATGGCAGCAGATTTTTGTCAAGAATTTGCCCATTCATCCTTCCTTCAATTATGTGAAGTTTGCCAGTACCATTTGCTGAAAAGCAGCCCCACAACATGATGTTCCCACCTCCAAACTTCACTGTTGGTATGGTGTTTTTAGGGTGATGTGCAGTGCCATTTCTCCTCCAAACATGGTGTGTATTATGACATCCAAACAGTTCAATTTTGCTCTCGTCTGACCCACTATATTCTCCCAGTATTTCACTGGCTTTTCCAAATGTTGTGCAGCAAACTTTAAACGAGCTTCAACATGCTTTTTTTTCAGCAATGGAGTCTTGCGTGGTGAGCGTGCATACAGGCCATGGCGGTGGAGTGCATTACTTACTGTTTTCTTTGAGACAACAGTACCTGCTAATTGCAGGTCTTTTTGAAGCTCTCCACAAGTGGTCCTTGGCTCTTGGACAACTCTTCTGATTATTCTTTTCACTCCTCTGTCAGAAATCTTGCGAGGAGCACCTGGTCAAGGCAAATTTATGGTGAAATGATTGTCTTTCCACTTCCGTATTATGGCCCCAACAGTGCTCACTGGAACATTCAGAAGCTTAGACATGCACCTATAACCAATGAAATCATTATGTTTTGCAACAATTAGGTTGCAAAGGTCTTGAGACAGCTCTTTGCTTTTACCCATCATGAGATGTGTCTTGTGTGACACCTTGGCATTGAGACCTTTTTGTAGGCCATCAGTTGGGACTGAACCAGCTGATATTAATTTGCACTGACAGGGGCCTGGTTTGCTTTTTAATTACTGATAGTTTTCAGCTGTTGTCTTGGCTTTCCATTCCTTTTTGCTCCTCCCTTTCTTCATGTGTTCAATACTTTTTCCCTGTGTCATTTCACATTATTACACATAACTTAATTTCTGAACTTATTTGTTTTGGTTTCTTTGTATGTATGGATTACTTGGGTTGTTACCAACATCTGGTGACAATTTCATGTCAATAGCAGTAAATATATTTACTGAGAAAACTGTTGACGTGTTCAATACTTATTTCACCCGCTGTATATATACAATATATACACAGTATTCTGTATACAGTGTATATATAAGATGTACTGTGCTCCATCTCTATGCTTAATAATAATAGAGTTGTGTGGAAGGCAGGGGTGGAGTAATCAATGGTTCCTTGTTCCTTTTTCAAAAGGCCTCAATACTTTATTTCTGGAGTCAAGGAGAGGCAAGCGAAGTGCGTGCTCGTCTAACGACCAACTCATCTAGTTCAACCCCTGTCCAGGCTGAACTACGCAGACAGAAGTACAGGTAAGTGGCACACACACACACACACACACACACACACACACACACACACACACACACACACACACACACACACACACACACACACACACACACACACACACACACACACACACACACACACACAATCAGTGATCTAGAGTGTTTTGTGTGCTGTCTGAGCAGCCTCTAGTGGTCTAGTGTGTTTTGTGTGCTGTCTGAGCAGCCTCTAGTGGTCTAGTGTGTTTTGTGTGCTGTCTGAGCAGCCTCTAGTGGTCTAGAGTGTTTTGTGTGGTGTGTGAGCAGCCTCTAGTGGTCTAGAGTGTTTTGTGTGGTGTGTGAGCAGCCTCTAGTGATCTAGAGTGTTTTGTGTGGTGTGTGAGCAGCCTCTAGTGGTCTAGAGTGTTTTGTGTGGTGTGTGAGCAGCCTCTAGTGGTCTAGAGTGTTTTGTGTGGTGTGTGAGCAGCCTCTAGTGGTCTAGAGTGTTTTGTGTGGTGTGTGAGCAGCCTCTAGTGGTCTAGAGTGTTTTGTGTGGTGTGTGAGCAGCCTCTAGTGGTCGGATATAAAACCAGCGTCTCTCTTCTAAGTAAACTAGAGAACAGGTAGATTTGACCAAATGTTGCTTTTTACATTTGACCCGTTTTTAAAAGCAACTTAGAGTAAAAAGATCAACAAGGAAAGCCTCCCTACTGTAACTAAGCAACAAGGAAGCCTCCCTACTGTAACTAAGCAACAAGGAAGCCTCCCTACTGTAACTCAGCAGAGCAACAAGGAAAGCACCCCTACTGTAACTAAGCAACAAGTAAGCCTCCCTACTGTAACTAAGCAGAGCAACAAGGATAGCCCCCCTACTGTAACTAAGCAACAAGGAAAGCCCGCCTACTGTAACTAAGCAGGTCAACAAGGAAAGCCCCCCTACTGTAACTAAGCAACAAGGAAAGCCTCCCTACTGTAACTAAGCAACAAGGAAAGCCCCCCTACTGTAACTAAGCAATAAGGAAAGCCCCCCTACTGTAACTAAGCAGAGCAACAAGGAAAGCCTCCTTACTGTAACTAAGCAACAAGGAAAGCCTGCCTATTGTAAGTAAGCAGAGCAACAAGGAAAGCCTCCTTACTGTAACTAAGCAACAAGTAAAGCCTCCCTACTGTAACTAAGCAACAAGGAAAGCCTCCCTACTGTAAGTAAGAAGAAACCTTGAGAAACCAGTCAAACTGTTAATCTGAAGGGGATATCCAGTGTGTACACAAAACTTTGGTTTTCCTAGATATGGCTACTATATTGTGATCACTACATCCTATGGAGCCGATGAACAAATCTCTGTAGCATTAGTAAATATATGATCAATACATGTTGATGATTCATTCCTCTACTGTTTGTAACTACCCTGGTAGGTTGACTGATAACCTGGACCAGGTTGCAGGCACTGGTTACATTTTTAATCTTTTTCTTGAGTGGGCAGCTTGATGAAAGCCAGTCAATATTTAAATCACCCAGAAAATATACCTCTCTTTTGGTATCACATTATCAAGCATTTCACACGTTATCCAGATACTGACTGTTAGCACTTGGTCTATAAGCTTCTCACCAGAATGGGTTTTAGTTGAGGCAGGTGAACCTGTAGCCATATTACTTCAACAGTATTTAACATGATATCTGGTCTTTAGGTGAGACAGATGAACCTGTAGCCATATTACTTCAACAGTATTTAACATGATATCTGGTCTTTAGGTGAGACAGATTAACCCTTAGCCATATTACTTCAACAGTATTGAACATGAGATCCTCTCTAAGCTTTACAGGAATGTGGTTCTGAATATAAACGGCAACACCTCCACCATTGGGATTTCTGTCTTTTCTGTAGATGTTATAATCATGTATTGCTACGACTGTATCATCAAATGTATAATCTAAGTGAGTTTCAGAGATATGAATGTCATCTGTTACTAGCAAATTATTGACTTCATGAACCTTGTTTCTTAAGCTACATATGTTAACGTGGGCTATTTTGAGCACTTTTCTTCTGGGATGCGTACTTGTTTTTTTTGCTTTACAGGGAAGCTTATAAGAAGTAAATATGCTCATTTTATGTATGTTAGTGCAGGGTGAGCTACACACAGTGGACTTCCTACTAGGTCACCACCTCAGTGCTAACAGTATAACTCTGGTTCATAGACACATGATTACCGCATACAATAGCTGTAGGATCAGCAGAGGTATTCAGGACAGTTAGAGGGACATACATTAGGTTACTTACATTGTGTCTACCAACACCCCTGGTATAATGTACATTTGCTGATGCATTATGACAACTCTGCGTCACAATGGTAGGGATTAACTGAGCTGGGTTTGGATCAATACTGTATGTATATTTCCATATAATCCCATACAGACTAAAGGAGATATCCAGTGTGCTGGAGAAGCAGCACGACCTGATAAAGCTGATGATCCAGAAGATGGAGATCACCTTGGAGGCAGACGAACATGACGGGCCCACAGAGGTCAAAGGTAACAGAGGTCAAACTGGGGCCAAGCCCAGGGCTACAATTGGATCCCGCTGATGAAGGTCCTCGAGCACAAGAACGTTTGAGTCCTTCACCTTACTGGTGACTAGTTTTCCAAAAATCCTGGGTGGAAGATCCCCGGAATCAGAAGGGAATAAGCAGAAAATCTAGAATCCTCCAACCAGGATTTGTGAAAACCAGGGGAATTGTGCATCCTTATTCATGGACATCAACTATATGACAACTAAGATACAGTGGGGAGAACACTGCCGATTTTGCAGGTTTTCCCACTTACAAAGCATGTAGAAGTCTGTAATTTTTATCATAGGTACTCTTCAACTGTGAGTGACGGAATCTAAAACAAATGATTTTTAAGTAATTAATTTGCATTTTATTGCATGACATAAGTATTTGATACATCAGAAAAGCAGAACTTAATATTTGGTACAGAAACCTTTGTTTGCAATTACAGAGATCATACGTTTCCTGTAGTTCTTGCCCAGGTTTGCACACACTGCAGCAGGGATTTTGGCCCACTCCTCCATACAGACCTTCTCCAGATCCTTCAGGTTTCGGGGCTGTCGCTGGGCAATACGGACTTTCAGCTCCCTCCAAAGTTTTTCTATTGGGTTCAGGTCTGGAGACTGGCTAGGCCACTCCAGGACCTTGAGATGCTTCTTACGGAGCCACTCCTTAGTTGCCCTGGTTGTGTGTTTCAGGTCGTTGTCATGCTGGAAGACCCAGCCACGACCCATCTTCAATGCTCTTACTGAGGGAAGGAGGTTGTTGGCCAAGATCTCGCAATACATGGCCCCATCCATCCTCCCCTCAATACGGTGCAGTCGTCCCGTCCCCTTTGCAGAAAAGCATCCCCAAAGAATGATGTTTCCACCTCCATGCTTCACGGTTGGGATGGTGTTCTTGAGGTTGTATTCATCCTTCTTCTTCCTCCAAACACGGCGAGTGGAGTTTAGACCAAAAAGCTCTATTTTTGTCTCATCAGACCACATGACCTTCTCCCATTCCTCCTCTGGATCATCCAGATGGTCATTGGCAAACTTCAGACGGGCCTGGACATGCGCTGGCTTGAGCAGGGGGATCTTGCGTGCGCTGCAGGATTTTAATCCATGACGGCGTAGTGTGTTACTAATGGTTTTCTTTGAGACTGTGGTCCCAGCTCTCTTCAGGTCATTGACCAGGTCCTGCCGTGTAGTTCTGGGCTGATCCCCCACCTTCCTCATGATCATTGATGCCCCACGAGGTGAGATCTTGCATGGTGCCCCAGACCAAGGGAGATTGACCGTCATCTTGAACTTCTTCCATTTTCTAATAATTGCGCCAACAGTTGTTGCCTTCTCGCCAAGCTGCTTGCTTATTGTCCTGTAGCCCATCCCAGCCTTGTGCAGGTCTACAATTTTATCCCTGATGTCCTTACACAGCTCTCTGGTCTTGGCCATTGTGGAGAGGTTGGAGTCTGTTTGATTGAGTGTGTGGACAGGTGTCTTTTATACAGGTAACGAGTTCAAACAGGTGCAGTTAATACAGGTAATGAGTGGAGAACAGGAGGGCTTCTTAAAGAAAAACTAACAGGTCTGTGAGAGCCGGAATTCTTACTGGTTGGTAGGTGATCAAATACTTATGTCATGCAATAAAATGCAAATTAATTATTAAAAAATCATATAATGTTATTTTCTGGATTTTTGTATCAAATACTTGTTCTCCCCACTGTATTAACTCTTGTTAACATCAGCCATAGTAATAACAAATATTTAAAATACAGAAAATGGTTTTATACAGTATATACAATATTGTTTTCAAGACTTACTATAGGATACTATGATTAGCATAAATGACTTATCAGTAGAGATACTAGTGCTGATGAACTTTTGATTGGTTAATTATGGATCACTTGCTTTCTCTCTGGAAACGCTAAACTTGTATTAGTTATGGATCTCTCCATCTCTACAAATGCTATACTTGTATTAGATTGTTGTATGATTGTAATAACAATTGCATGTGATTGAAATCATTTGAATCTTCTATGTATCTTATATGTTATAACCTCTCTGAAACATACTGGAACTTAAATTGTTGTATTTTGGATGAAACCAATAAAAATGGTAAAGTCATGCTCATATATGTGTGATACACAACATAAATATTATCCACAAACTAGTCAGCTGTATAAACCCATTTCTTACAGACCCGGGGTCGCAGAAATCTGGTAACTTTCCCAAAATTACCGGATTTGACAGAAATCCAGTTTGGAAGATTCCTGGAATCAACATGGAATAAAGCACAAGCTCTGGTTTTTGTGTGTATAATGAAATTAGGGGGAAACCCATGAGGAAGATATGGGTATAGGTCAGCAGTCCTGTGTGACTAATACACTGATGAGCCTTCTCTGGGCAGATTGACAGAGGAAAGAACTTAAACTGATACACACTAACCACATCAGCCTTAAACTGATACACACTAACCACATCAGCCTTAAACTGATACACACTAACCACATCAGCCTTAAACTGATACACACTAACCACATCAGTCTTAAACTGATACACACTAACCACATCAGCCTTAAACTGATACACACTAACCACAGCAGTCTTAAACTGATACACACTAACCACATCAGCCTTAAACTGATACACACTAACCACAGCAGTCTTAAACTGATACACACTAACCACATCAGTCTTAAACTGATACACACTAACCACATCAGTCTTAAACTGATACACACTAACCACATCAGCCTTAAACTGATACACACTAACCACATCAGTCTTAAACTGATACACACTAACCACATCAGCCTTAAACTGATACACACTAACCACATCAGCCTTAAACTGATACACACTAACCACATCAGCCTTAAACTGATACACACTAACCACATCAGCCTTAAACTGATACACACTAACCACATCAGTCTTAAACTGATACACACTAACCACATCAGCCTTAAACTGATACACACTAACCACAGCAGTCTTAAACTGATACACACTAACCACATCAGCCTTAAACTGATACACACTAACCACATCAGCCTTAAACTGATACACACTAACCACATCAGCCTTAAACTGATACACACTAACCACATCAGCCTTAAACTGATACACACTAACCACATCAGCCTTAAACTGATACACACTAACCACATCAGCCTTAAACTGATACACACTAACCACATCAGCCTTAAACTGATACACACTAACCACAGCAGTCTTAAACTGATACACACTAACCACATCAGCCTTAAACTGATACACACTAACCACAGCAGTCTTAAACTGATACACACTAACCACAGCAGTCTTAAACTGATACACACTAACCACAGCAGTCTTAAACTGATACACACTAACCACATCAGCCTTAAACTGATACACACTAACCACAGCAGGAACACAGCAGTTTCAACATGCTAACAGGCTGGTCTTTCGCTACACCAGCCCACACCCCCTGGCTCTCACCCAGCTCCAGTTTTAACCCAACATGCTAACAGGCTGGTCTTTCGCTACACCAGCCCACACCCCCTGGCTCTCACCCAGCCCGGCTCTGAAGTGTGTGAGAGAGAAGTAGCGCTCAACAACTGTGTCAAGGCTCTAGAATTATACCGGATTCTCACACGCACATAACCCCAAAGCCAAAAGTGGTTCACACACAAAGCAGGCAAATACATGAAGAAGTGTCTTTGGCAATTGTAATGAGTTTTCATCAGGAAAATTGTACACTCTGACGTTTTGGCTATCATCCCTCTACAGTGTGAAATGCTCAACATCTGTGTGTAGGGGTCTCTTTGTCAGTTCCCCTCAAACCAACCTGGCCCTTAAACACAGAGTGAGTCCTCAAACCGGGATTGCTGGGAAACCTGGGAGTTTTGGTAAAGGTACAAGTCTAAGTAGTTTTAAGGTCTAAACATAAAATGTTTAAACCATTTAAATCTACATGGAATATAGCTTGGTCAAAGCGTAATAACTACATCTTAAAGTTGACGACTAAACCATTTATATCTGGATGACTCTGTTAAAATGAGTTGCAGATATCCTCCTCACTGATTCCATGGCTACGTCACAAATGGCACCCTATTCCCCATAGAGCTATTCCCCATAGAGCTATTCCCCATAGAGCTATTCCCCATAGAGCTATTCCCCATACAGCTATTCCCCATAGAGCTATTCCCCATAGAGCTATTCCCCATAGAGCTATTCCCCATAGAGCTATTCCCTATACAGCTATTCCCCATACAGCTATTCCCCATAGAGCTATTCCCCATAGAGCTATTCCCCATAGAGCTATTCCCCATAGAGTAGTGAACTCTAAAGAGAATAGGTTGACATTCTCACTTATGGCCTTGCGTTTGGCTGTTGTCACACATCATCCGTTCTGCCCTGCAGCTGTGAAACCACCTCGTGACCATGGAAACCAAGAGTCATTTGGGGAGGAAAACACAAAATGGCCACAGCTGATGTCATAGCCTGGGAATTGCACCTGTCTCCTCCATCTATCAAGCACACTACTGAGTGGACTGGGGCTGTGTCCCAAATGGAACCCTATTCTGTTTACAACTACCCTACTATCGATAGGGCTCTGGTGAAAAGTAGTGCACTATGTAGGGAATTTGAGATGCACAAAAGGGCTTCGATGGAGGTCACAACCTCTGAGAGACCATGTTGATGGACAAATGCTAAAATGGCCCTTATTCCCATGGCCAAAACAATAAGCCTGTAGTCGTCCATTATTCTGATGGTTTGGAGCCTATTTCACTAAATAGAGTAACAGGTCATAAAAGCATTCCCCCTGGTTTCAGATAGCCTTATGACTTCACTCTCTGACTGGAATTAATGTGTGCATCCCAAATTGGCCCTGGTCAAAAAAAGGTGCTATCTAGAACCTAAAAGGGTTCTTCAGCTGCCTTTTTCAAAAGGGTTCCAAAAGGCAAAGTCGTGCTTGGGCTGAAATATGCTCCTTGTAGCCAATACCTTTTCATGTTATTTAAAAAATATGATAGTGAATCAGATGACACATCAATCCTATTATAAAATATGAAATCCCCTTAGCTTGCACTTCTCTGCTTGAGTCAGTCTGTTGAATCCCTGATCCTGTGGATGGATGTCCTCGTGGTTGATGGGATAGCAGACGGATTGCTGGCCGGACGGTCCACCAAGGACAGAGGAAGTCAATACCTCACCATGATATACAGACATAATAATGTTTCACTATGTATGGCAGGGCTGGGCACCTCCAGTCCTCGGGGGTCTGGTTGGTGTCACACTCTTGCCCCATCCCCAGCTAACACACCTGACTCCAATAGCTAAACATGATCTTCAGTTTAGAATGTAATTAGTTTAAAGCTGTAATATGTATATCTTTTTGCAACTTTTGGGGGGGATTTGACCAAATGCACATATAAATTATAGATCTGTAATTCTCATTGAAAGTAAGTCTAAGAAGAAGTAGATCTGTTCTATGTGTGTATTTCTATGCCTCTTGTGCTCAAGTTGAGTTTTTGCATCATTCACTTTTGGTTTTGTACACCAGCTTCAAACACAGTACAGTATTTTTGGTTATTGAAAATATATTTTACAGCAGTTTAGATGGTACAATGAGTATTGCTTGTTATGCCACATCAACTGAAATTAGGCTACAAGAATTGTAGCAACCAGGAAATGGCACAGTGATTTCTGCTTATTGCACCTTAAAATCCATAAAATCACATTGTATGATTTTTAAATAATTAATTTGCATTTTATTGCATGACATAAGTATTTGATCACCTACCAACCAGTAAGAATTCCGGCTCTCACAGACCTGTTAGTTTTTCTTTAAGAAGCCCTCCTGTTCTCCACTTATTACCTGTATTAACTGCACCTGTTTGAACTCGTTACCTGTATAAAAGACACCTGTCCACACACTCAATCAAACAGACTCCAACCTCTCCACAATGGCCAAGACCAGAGAGCTGTGTAAGGACATCAGGGATAAAATTGTAGACCTGCACAAGGCTGGGATGGGCTACAGGACAATAGGCAAGCAGCTTGGTGAGAAGGCAACAACTGTTGGCGCAATTATTAGAAAATGGAAGAAGTTCAAGATGACGGTCAATCTCCCTCGGTCTGGGGCACCATGCAAGATCTCACCTCGTGGGGCATCAATGATCATGAGGAAGGTGAGGGATCAGCCCAGAACTACACGGCAGGACCTGGTCAATGACCTGAAGAGAGCTGGGACCACAGTCTCAAAGAAAACCATTAGTAACACACTACGCCGTCATGGATTAAAATCCTGCAGCGCACGCAAGGTCCCCCTGCTCAAGCCAGCGCATGTCCAGGCCCGTCTGAAGTTTGCCAATGACCATCTGGATGATCCAGAGGAGGAATGGGAGAAGATCATGTGGTCTGATGAGACAAAAATAGAGCTTTTTGGTCTAAACTCCACTCCCCGTGTTTGGAGGAAGAAGAAGGATGAGTACAACCCCAAGAACACCATCCCAACCGTGAAGCATGGAGGTGGAAACATCATTCTTTGGGGATGCTTTTCTGCAAAGGGGACAGGACAACTGCACCGTATTGAGGGGAGGATGGATGGGGCCATGTATCGTGAGATCTTGGAGCATTGAAGATGGGTCGTGGCTGGGTCTTCCAGCATGACAACGACCCGAAACACACAGCCAGGGCAACTAAGGAGTGGCTCCGCAAGAAGCATCTCAAGGTCCTGGAGTGGCCTAGCCAGTCTCCAGACCTGAACCAAATAGAAAATCTTTGGAGGGAGCTGAAAGTCTGTATTGCCCAGCGACAGCCCTGAAACCTGAAGGATCTGGAGAAGGTCTGTATGGAGGAGTGGGCCAAAATCCCTGCTGCAGTGTGTGCAAACCTGGTCAAGAACTACAGGAAACGTATGATCTCTGTAATTGCAAACAAAGGTTTCTGTACCAAATATTAAGTTCTGCTTTTCTGATGTATCAAATACTTATGTCATGCAATAAAATGCAAATTAATTACTTAAAAATCATACAATGTGATTTTCTGGATTTTTGTTTTAGATTCCGTCACTCACAGCTGAAGAGTACCTATGATAAAAATTACAGACTTCTATATGCTTTGTAAGTAGGAAAACCTGCAAAATCAGCAGTGTATCAAATACTTGTTCTCCCCACTGTATGTAGAGCATAATGAATCACAACATGGTATACAGACATAGGGTCAGGTTTAGCAGTCTGACAACATGGTATACAGACATAGGGTCAGGTTTAGCAGTCTGACAACATGGTATACAGACATAGGGTCAGGTTTAGCAGTCTGACAACATGGTATACAGACATAGGATCAGGTTTAGCAGTCTGACAACATGGTATACAGACATAGGGTCAGGTTTAGCAGTCTGACAACATGGTATACAGACATAGGGTCAGGTTTAGCAGTCTGACAACATGGTATACAGACATAGGGTCAGGTTTAGCAGTCTGACAACATGGTATACAGACATAGGGTCAGGTTTAGCAGTCTGACAACATGGTATACAGACATAGGGTCAGGTTTAGCAGTCTGACAACATGGTATACAGACATAGGGTCAGGTTTAGCAGTCTGACAACATGGTATACAGACATAGGGTCAGGTTTAGCAGTCTGACAACATGGTATACAGACATAGGGTCAGGTTTAGCAGTCTGACAACATGGTATACAGACATAGGGTCAGGTTTAGCAGTCTGACAACATGGTATACAGACATAGGGTCAGGTTTAGCAGTCTGACAACATGGTATACAGACATAGGGTCAGGTTTAGCAGTCTGACAACATGGTATACAGACATAGGGTCAGGTTTAGCAGTCTGACAACATGGTATACAGACATAGGGTCAGGTTTAGCAGTCTGACAACATGGTATACAGACATAGGGTCAGGTTTAGCAGTCTGACAACATGGTATACAGACATAGGGTCAGGTTTAGCAGTCTGACAACATGGTATACAGACATAGGATCAGGTTTAGCAGTCTGACAACATGGTATACAGACATAGGGTCAGGTTTAGCAGTCTGACAACATGGTATACAGACATAGGGTCAGGTTTAGCAGTCTGACAACATGGTATACAGACATAGGGTCAGGTTTAGCAGTCTGACAACATGGTATACAGACATAGGGTCAGGTTTAGCAGTCTGACAACATGGTATACAGACATAGGGTCAGGTTTAGCAGTCTGACAACATGGTATACAGACATAGGGTCAGGTTTAGCAGTCTGACAACATGGTATACAGACATAGGGTCAGGTTTAGCAGTCTGACAACATGGTATACAGACATAGGATCAGGTTTAGCAGTCTTATAATGAACAAACCCTATTCACTTGTCACTATGTTTAGCTAGATGTATTGTAGTATGATAGAGAATTACAGTTAATAACACCTATATTCAGGATTTAGAATAGAGCTATTGTGGGAAGGGAATCGAACCCACAACTTTACATTCATCTCAGCCATCAGCTCCAGAATAGGATCAAGGCCCATATTGAGTTAAAGAGTAGGGTCAGGTCCTCCCTGTCCACACAGCCAAATCATATTCTTTAGAATCTAACATTCCAGAATCAGGAATGTGATGAAATTTCAAAGGTAAGCTGGACGAACGATATTCCCCAAGGTCCTGTGATGATATTCCCCAAGGTCCTCTGATGATATTCCCCAAGGTCCTGTGATGATATTCCCCAAGGTCCTCTGATGATATTCCCCAAAGTCCTGTGATGATATTCATCAAGGTCCTTTGATGATATTCCTCAAGGTCCTGTGATGATATTCATCAAGGTCCTGTGATGATTATCCCCAAGATCCTGTGATGATATTCCCCAAGATCCTGCTGAGGGGAAGTTTTCATGTGGAAAACGGTCAGAGAATAAATGGGATTAACAGAACCATGGGAATGGTCCTGGATTAGGAAACATTCCTGACCAATGACAGAGAGGGAAATGTGAGAAATACAAAGCGGAGGGAGAGAGAGGGCAGGAAACGTATGCCCTCTCATTGATGCCATGAATGAATATGTGTGGTGCCCTTGGAGAGAAAAGGACACCATGACTGTATATAGGCCTAAAGTGCAGGAATAGGGTTGAAAATATAATTTCTGAGGGGGGAAACTGTGAGAGAAAAAGGCCATGAAAGCCAACACTCCACCACATAGGCTTTAATGAATGGTGTGTCTATGAATTCATCCAACTGTATTTTAACATATTCAAGGGCAATGTACAGTACATATACACTGCATATCCAGAAATAACAATGCTAATTTTATTGACGCAAATAACAGGTAAGAACGTGCAGGCAGAAGGTGCTTCAGTAGAGTCCTAATCCTGCACCATATATTTAATCACTACTTTAATCCTGCACCATATATATAATCACTACTTTAATCCTGCACCATATATATAATCACTACTTTAATCCTGCACCATATATTTAATGCACTACTTTAATCCTGCACCATATATTTAATGCACTACTTTAATCCTGCACCATATATTTAATGCACTACTTTAATCCTGCACCATATATATAATGCACTACTTTAATCCTGCACCATATATTTAATCACTACTTTAATCCTGCACCATATATTTAATGCACTACTTTAATCCTGCACCATATATTTAATGCACTACTTTAATCCTGCACCATATATTTAATGCACTACTTTAATCCTGCACCATATATATAATGCACTACTTTAATCCTGCACCATATATTTAATGCACTACTTTAATCCTGCACCATATATATAATCACTACTTTAATCCTGCACCATATATTTAATCACTACTTTAATCCTGCACCATATATTTAATCACTACTTTAATCCTGCACCATATATTTAATCACTACTTTAATCCTGCACCATATATATAATCACTACTTTAATCCTGCACCATATATTTAATCACTACTTTAATCCTGCACCATATATATAATCACTACTTTAATCCTGCACCATATATTTAATCACTACTTTAATCCTGCACCATATATATAATCACTACTTTAATCCTGCACCATATATTTAATCACTACTTTAATCCTGCACCATATATATAATCACTACTTTAATCCTGCACCATATATATAATCACTACTTTAATCTTGCACCATATATTTAATGCACTACTTTAATCCTGCACCATATATTTAATCACTACTTTAATCCTGCACCATATATATAATCACTACTTTAATCCTGCACCATATATTTAATGCACTACTTTAATCCTGCACCATATATTTAATGCACTACTTTAATCCTGCACCATATATTTAATGCACTACTTTAATCCTGCACCATATATTTAATGCACTACTTTAATCTTGCACCATATATTTAATGCACTACTTTAATCCTGCACCATATATTTAATCACTACTTTAATCCTGCACCATATATTTAATCACTACTTTAATCCTGCACCATATATATAATCACTACTTTAATCCTGCACCATATATTTAATGCACTACTTTAATCCTGCACCATATATTTAATGCACTACTTTAATCCTGCACCATATATTTAATGCACTACTTTAATCCTGCACCATATATTTAATGCACTACTTTAATCTTGCACCATATATTTAATGCACTACTTTAATCCTGCACCATATATTTAATCACTACTTTAATCCTGCACCATATATTTAATCACTACTTTAATCCTGCACCATATATATAATCACTACTTTAATCCTGCACCATATATTTAATGCACTACTTTAATCCTGCACCATATATTTAATGCACTACTTTAATCCTGCACCATATATTTAATGCACTACTTTAATCCTGCACCATATATTTAATGCACTACTTTAATCTTGCACCATATATTTAATGCACTACTTTAATCCTGCACCATATATTTAATCACTACTTTAATCCTGCACCATATATTTAATCACTACTTTAATCCTGCACCATATTCCCTAGTTAATGCACTACTTTAATCCTGCACCATATATTTAATCACTACTTTAATCCTGCACCATATATTTAATCACTACTTTAATCCTGCACCATATATTTAATCACTACTTTAATCCTGCACCATATTCCCTAGATAATGCACTACTTTAATCCTGCACCATATATTTAATGCACTACTTTAATCTTGCACCATATATTTAATGCACTACTTTAATCCTGCACCATATATTTAATCACTACTTTAATCCTGCACCATATATTTAATCACTACTTTAATCCTGCACCATATATATAATCACTACTTTAATCCTGCACCATATATTTAATGCACTACTTTAATCCTGCACCATATATTTAATGCACTACTTTAATCCTGCACCATATATTTAATGCACTACTTTAATCCTGCACCATATATTTAATGCACTACTTTAATCTTGCACCATATATTTAATGCACTACTTTAATCCTGCACCATATATTTAATCACTACTTTAATCCTGCACCATATATTTAATCACTACTTTAATCCTGCACCATATTCCCTAGTTAATGCACTACTTTAATCCTGCACCATATATTTAATCACTACTTTAATCCTGCACCATATATTTAATCACTACTTTAATCCTGCACCATATTCCCTAGTTAATGCACTACTTTAATCCTGCACCATATATTTAATCACTACTTTAATCCTGCACCATATATTTAATCACTACTTTAATCCTGCACCATATTCCCTAGATAATGCACTACTTTAATCCTGCACCATATATTTAATCACTACTTTAATCCTGCACCATATATTTAATCACTACTTTAATCCTGCACCATATTCCCTAGTTAATGCACTACTTTAATCCTGCACCATATATTTAATCACTACTTTAATCCTGCACCATATTCCCTAGATAATGCACTACTTTAATCCTGCACCATATATTTAATGCACTACTTTAATCTTGCACCATATATTTAATGCACTACTTTAATCCTGCACCATATATTTAATCACTACTTTAATCCTGCACCATATATTTAATCACTACTTTAATCCTGCACCATATATATAATCACTACTTTAATCCTGCACCATATATTTAATGCACTACTTTAATCTTGCAACATATATTTAATGCACTACTTTAATCCTGCACCATATATTTAATCACTACTTTAATCCTGCACCATATATTTAATCACTACTTTAATCCTGCACCATATATATAATCACTACTTTAATCCTGCACCATATATTTAATGCACTACTTTAATCCTGCACCATATATTTAATGCACTACTTTAATCCTGCACCATATATTTAATGCACTACTTTAATCCTGCACCATATATTTAATCACTACTTTAATCCTGCACCATATTCCCTAGTTAATGCACTACTTTAATCCTGCACCATATATTTAATCACTACTTTAATCCTGCACCATATATTTAATCACTACTTTAATCCTGCACCATATTCCCTAGATAATGCACTACTTTAATCCTGCACCATATTCCCTAGATAATGCACTACTTTAATCCTGCACCATATTCCCTAGATAATGCACTACTTTAATCCTGCACCATATATTTAATCACTACTTTAATCCTGCACCATATATTTAATGCACTACTTTAATCCTGCACCATATATATAATGCACTACTTTAATCCTGCACCATATATTTAATCACTACTTTAATCCTGCACCATATATTTAATGCACTACTTTAATCCTGCACCATATATTTAATGCACTACTTTAATCCTGCACCATATATTTAATGCACTACTTTAATCCTGCACCATATATATAATGCACTACTTTAATCCTGCACCATATATTTAATGCACTACTTTAATCCTGCACCATATATATAATCACTACTTTAATCCTGCACCATATATTTAATCACTACTTTAATCCTGCACCATATATTTAATCACTACTTTAATCCTGCACCATATATTTAATCACTACTTTAATCCTGCACCATATATATAATCACTACTTTAATCCTGCACCATATATTTAATCACTACTTTAATCCTGCACCATATATATAATCACTACTTTAATCCTGCACCATATATTTAATCACTACTTTAATCCTGCACCATATATTTAATCACTACTTTAATCCTGCACCATATATATAATCACTACTTTAATCCTGCACCATATATATAATCACTACTTTAATCTTGCACCATATATTTAATGCACTACTTTAATCCTGCACCATATATTTAATCACTACTTTAATCCTGCACCATATATATAATCACTACTTTAATCCTGCACCATATATTTAATGCACTACTTTAATCCTGCACCATATATTTAATGCACTACTTTAATCCTGCACCATATATTTAATGCACTACTTTAATCCTGCACCATATATTTAATGCACTACTTTAATCTTGCACCATATATTTAATGCACTACTTTAATCCTGCACCATATATTTAATCACTACTTTAATCCTGCACCATATATTTAATCACTACTTTAATCCTGCACCATATATATAATCACTACTTTAATCCTGCACCATATATTTAATGCACTACTTTAATCCTGCACCATATATTTAATGCACTACTTTAATCCTGCACCATATATTTAATGCACTACTTTAATCCTGCACCATATATTTAATGCACTACTTTAATCTTGCACCATATATTTAATGCACTACTTTAATCCTGCACCATATATTTAATCACTACTTTAATCCTGCACCATATATTTAATCACTACTTTAATCCTGCACCATATTCCCTAGTTAATGCACTACTTTAATCCTGCACCATATATTTAATTACTACTTTAATCCTGCACCATATATTTAATCACTACTTTAATCCTGCACCATATATTTAATCACTACTTTAATCCTGCACCATATTCCCTAGATAATGCACTACTTTAATCCTGCACCATATATTTAATGCACTACTTTAATCTTGCACCATATATTTAATGCACTACTTTAATCCTGCACCATATATTTAATCACTACTTTAATCCTGCACCATATATTTAATCACTACTTTAATCCTGCACCATATATATAATCACTACTTTAATCCTGCACCATATATTTAATGCACTACTTTAATCCTGCACCATATATTTAATGCACTACTTTAATCCTGCACCATATATTTAATGCACTACTTTAATCCTGCACCATATATTTAATGCACTACTTTAATCTTGCACCATATATTTAATGCACTACTTTAATCCTGCACCATATATTTAATCACTACTTTAATCCTGCACCATATATTTAATCACTACTTTAATCCTGCACCATATTCCCTAGTTAATGCACTACTTTAATCCTGCACCATATATTTAATCACTACTTTAATCCTGCACCATATATTTAATCACTACTTTAATCCTGCACCATATTCCCTAGTTAATGCACTACTTTAATCCTGCACCATATATTTAATCACTACTTTAATCCTGCACCATATATTTAATCACTACTTTAATCCTGCACCATATTCCCTAGATAATGCACTACTTTAATCCTGCACCATATATTTAATCACTACTTTAATCCTGCACCATATATTTAATCACTACTTTAATCCTGCACCATATTCCCTAGTTAATGCACTACTTTAATCCTGCACCATATATTTAATCAATACTTTAATCCTGCACCATATTCCCTAGATAATGCACTACTTTAATCCTGCACCATATATTTAATGCACTACTTTAATCTTGCACCATATATTTAATGCACTACTTTAATCCTGCACCATATATTTAATCACTACTTTAATCCTGCACCATATATTTAATCACTACTTTAATCCTGCACCATATATATAATCACTACTTTAATCCTGCACCATATATTTAATGCACTACTTTAATCCTGCACCATATATTTAATGCACTACTTTAATCCTGCACCATATATTTAATGCACTACTTTAATCCTGCACCATATATTTAATGCACTACTTTAATCTTGCACCATATATTTAATGCACTACTTTAATCCTGCACCATATATTTAATCACTACTTTAATCCTGCACCATATATTTAATCACTACTTTAATCCTGCACCATATTCCCTAGTTAATGCACTACTTTAATCCTGCACCATATATTTAATCACTACTTTAATCCTGCACCATATATTTAATCACTACTTTAATCCTGCACCATATTCCCTAGTTAATGCACTACTTTAATCCTGCACCATATATTTAATCACTACTTTAATCCTGCACCATATATTTAATCACTACTTTAATCCTGCACCATATTCCCTAGATAATGCACTACTTTAATCCTGCACCATATTCCCTAGATAATGCACTACTTTAATCCTGCACCATATTCCCTAGTTAATGCACTACTTTAAACCTGCACCATATATTTAATCACTACTTTAATCCTGCACCATATATTTAATCACTACTTTAATCCTGCACCATATTCCCTAGTTAATGCACTACTTTAATCCTGCACCATATATTTAATCACTACTTTAATCCTGCACCATATATTTAATCACTACTTTAATCCTGCACCATATTCCCTAGATAATGCACTACTTTAATCCTGCACCATATATTTAATCACTACTTTAATCCTGCACCATATATTTAATCACTACTTTAATCCTGCACCATATTCCCTAGTTAATGCACTACTTTAATCCTGCACCATATATTTAATCACTACTTTAATCCTGCACCATATTCCCTAGATAATGCACTACTTTAATCCTGCACCATATATTTAATGCACTACTTTAATCTTGCACCATATATTTAATGCACTACTTTAATCCTGCACCATATATTTAATCACTACTTTAATCCTGCACCATATATTTAATCACTACTTTAATCCTGCACCATATATATAATCACTACTTTAATCCTGCACCATATATTTAATGCACTACTTTAATCCTGCACCATATATTTAATGCACTACTTTAATCCTGCACCATATATTTAATGCACTACTTTAATCCTGCACCATATATTTAATGCACTACTTTAATCTTGCACCATATATTTAATGCACTACTTTAATCCTGCACCATATATTTAATCACTACTTTAATCCTGCACCATATATTTAATCACTACTTTAATCCTGCACCATATTCCCTAGTTAATGCACTACTTTAATCCTGCACCATATATTTAATCACTACTTTAATCCTGCACCATATATTTAATCACTACTTTAATCCTGCACCATATTCCCTAGTTAATGCACTACTTTAATCCTGCACCATATATTTAATCACTACTTTAATCCTGCACCATATATTTAATCACTACTTTAATCCTGCACCATATTCCCTAGATAATGCACTACTTTAATCCTGCACCATATATTTAATCACTACTTTAATCCTGCACCATATATTTAATCACTACTTTAATCCTGCACCATATTCCCTAGATAATGCACTACTTTAATCCTGCACCATATTCCCTAGATAATGCACTACTTTAATCCTGCACCATATTCCCTAGATAATGCACTACTTTGACCAAGGCCCATAGGGATCAAGCTAAGTGGTCAAAGGTAATGGGTGCCATTTGTGAGAGGGATGCAACCCTCCATTCAGCTGCTATGGAGAGGTGTGGAGAGGTGTGGAGAGGTGTAGAGAGGTGTAGAGAGGTGTGGAGAGGTGTAGAGAGGTGTAGAGAGGTGTAGAGAGGTGTAGAGAGGTGTAGAGAGGTGTGGAGAGGTGTAGAGAGGTGTGGAGAGGTGTGGAGAGGTGTGGAGAGGTGTAGAGAGGTGTGGAGAGGTGTAGAGAGGTGTAGAGAGGTGTGGAGAGGTGTGGAGAGGTGTAGAGAGGTGTGGAGAGGTGTGGAGAGGTGTGGAGAGGTGTAGAGAGGTGTAGAGAGGTGTGGAGAGGTGTGGAGAGGTGTGGAGAGGTGTAGAGAGGTGTAGAGAGGTGTGGAGAGGTGTAGAGAGGTGTGGAGAGGTGTGGAGAGGTGTAGAGAGGTGTGGAGAGGTGTAGAGAGGTGTAGAGAGGTGTAGAGAGGTGTGGAGAGGTGTAGAGAGGTGTGGAGAGGTGTAGAGAGGTGTGGAGAGGTGTAGAGAGGTGTAGAGAGGTGTGGAGAGGTGTGGAGAGGTGTGGAGAGGTGTGGAGAGGTGTAGAGAGGTGTGGAGAGGTGTAGAGAGGTGTAGAGAGGTGTGGAGAGGTGTAGAGAGGTGTGGAGAGGTGTAGAGAGGTGTGGAGAGGTGTAGAGAGGTGTGGAGAGGTGTGGAGAGGTGTGGAGAGGTGTAGAGAGGTGTGGAGAGGTGTGGAGAGGTGTGGTGCACAGTAGCTCTCCTCCCTCCGTCTCTCCCTCCCTTTCTCTCTCTAGTGAACTTGGCATGGCCCGCCACCAGAATGGAGCACGGATCTCAGCTGTGCCATTAGATAAATCGCTGGCCCAAATCACAATTTCACCCTAATTACGGAGAATGACTAGGCCTACTCATAGCTCAGATGTACTGGGAATATTCCTTAGAACAAGGAGGAGTATTCTGACTGTATTGCTGTGGTTATCTCCACTTAACTTGGGAGATCATTATTTTCATTTCTTTCATATTATTTCAGATCTGAATCCAGATCTGATCCTGGATCTGATCCTGGATCTGTGGTTATGGCTGAAAGGTAGTATTGAGGAAGGGTAACCAGGATATGAAGCAAAATGACATCCTAAATGTCACCCATAGTGCTCTGGTCAAAACTAGCACACTATATAGGGAATCGGGTTCCATTTGGGACACAGACAATGCTGCATCCCCATCCCCTGAGAAAGTGGAGGGTTTTCCCCCTAGCCTCTGCCCCCTGCCACGCCCCTGTCATGCCAGCGCTCCAGATGTCATGGGAAACGCTGACAGCTGTGGCCGAAGCATGTGGGCTGTTTGTGAAAGGACACTACATCTGCAGAAACTCTATCCCTCTGTGAAACCTTCACAGGATTATCCACTTTTGATAAGGTCTTCAGACATTTCTATTACCAAAAGATGTGTGAGAGAGACGTACTCGACACAGTGCATTGAGCTTTATGCTGCCATCTAGCTAGCCTGAGGATTGTTTGAAGAGGATGACAAAACGTTTTCTGTCAATGAAGTAGGCTGCTGTAAAATGTAATGGCTGTTTACAAGACAGTGAGGAAGCTGACTTACATTGGTGCGTCGCCTGGTCAAAAGTAGTTCACTATATAGGAAATAAGGTGCCTTTTGGGACATTAAAATGGTACACTGCATCTCAGTGCTAATGGCGTCACTGCAGACCCTGGTTTGATCCCGGGCTGTACCACAGCCGGCCGTGATCGGAAGTCCCATAGGGCGGTGCACAATTGGCCCAGCTTTGTCCGGATTTGGGGAGGCCGGTGTAGGCCGTCATTGTAAATAATAATTTGTTCTAGTTAAATAAAGATTAAATGAACAGTAGAATCATTGCTTGGAAACATTGCTCAGAACATTCTACCATAAATCATATTTTCAGATAATTTCCCAGTTTATCAACGACTAACAAGCAGCACAGAAGTAACTAGTCATCGTCATTGTCAAAGTAAAGTATGTAAGATGGGAGGTCACTGGTTTAGAGCGAGAGAGAGGGGGGGCGGGGGGGACGTTCCTGAAAACACTGTCGCCCTGATAATTCCAGGACGGGTGAGAGAGGGGGCAGGTTTCAGTTTTACAGTGACTTGACTTGCTATAGAGAAGGTAAGACAACACACAATTAGTTCTGAACTAAACTTTATATCTACTGGTAGGCTGGCATGGAACAATGGCTATATTCCTAAACCAGGAGTGACATACTGAAATCTGAGCATGAGATGGATGAACTGTAGGAACTTTTAAAGTATTTATTATTTATTTTAATTTTGGTTGAAGAAGCAGACTTCACACTCCTGGAGCAGAAGAAGTGGAACATCTATTTCAAAACCACCTATCTACAGACATAGCATCAAAGTAGAAAGTCTATTGTTGAGATAGTTCAATCAGGTATATCTCACCTGTAACTCTCCAGTGACTCCTCTGTCCTGCTACAGATAGACATGTCAACCGGCTCAGTAAGCGATGGAGAGGACATTGAGACACATCACAAACGGACAGATGCACCGTTTGAAAGCAGCAAAACCAAACGGAACATTGCACAGAGCCACTACACGTCCACCGAGTACTCAGACGACGAGTTCAGTAACAATGACTGTTATGAAGTCAAGACCAAGCGAGCATGCATCACTGCTGCCGGAGGGAAACAACGGCAGATACAAAGGAATGCTGCAAATGCCAGAGAGAGGGCGAGGATGAGGGTGCTGAGCAAAGCCTTTTCCAGACTGAAAACGAGCCTGCCGTGGGTACCGCCCGATACCAAACTATCCAAACTGGACACGCTGCGTCTGGCATCCAGCTATATATCACACCTCCGACAGCTATTACAAGACAACGTTTTCGAGAGCAGCTTCGTACACCCTGTCAACCTGGTATGAAGCATTATTTTATTAAATCTTGACCCTGTAAACTTGAGTAGAAAGACACACATTACATTTTTGCATTCGCATTTTGGTCATTTAGCAGAGGGAGGGAGGGAGGGAGGGAGGGAGGGAGGGAGGGAAGGAGGGAGGGAGGGAGGGAGGGAGGGACACTTATCCAGAGCCACTTATTCCATTGCATGTAGAGAAATGTGCAGTGTAAAGTGTGTAGAGAAACATGCAATGTAAAGTGTGTAGAGAAACATGCAGTGTAAAGTGTGTAGAGAAACATGCAGTGTAAAGTGTGTAGAGAAATGTGCAGTGTAAAGTGTGTAGAGAAACGTGCAGTGTAAAGTGTGTAGAGAAACATGCAGTGTAAAGTGTGTAGAGAAACATGCAGTGTAAAGTGTGTAGAGAAACATGCAGTGTAAAGTGTGTAGAGAAACATGCAGTGTAAAGTGTGTAGAGAAACATGCAGTGTAAAGTGTGTAGAGAAACATGCAGTGTAAAGTGTGTAGAGAAACATGCAGTGTAAAGTGTGTAGAGAAATGCTACAAACAAATGATGTAGCTATATATGTTATCAACTTTTTCAAGTTGCATCCATTGAAACTGTGGTGAGTGTGACTGATTACAGTGCCTTCAGGAAGTATTGACATCTTCCACATTTTGTTGTTTCATACTGAATTTAAAATGTATTAAATTGAGATGTTTTGTCACTGGCCTCGACATGATACTCAATCATGTCAAAGTAGAATTATGTTTTTAGACATTTTTACAAATTAATAAAAAATGAAAAGCTGAAATGTCTTGAGTCAATAAGTATTCAAACCCTTTGTTAAGGCAAGCCTAAATAAGTTCAGGAGTTAACATTTGCTTAACAACTTGAAAAATAAGTTGCATGGACTCACTCTGTGTTCAATAATAGTGTTTAACAGGATGTTTGAATGACTACCTCATCTCTGTACCCCACACATGCAATTATCTGTAACGTCCCTCGAGCAGTGAATTTGAAACACAGATTCAACCACAAAGACCAGGGAGGTTTTCCAATGCCTCGCAAAGGAGGACACCTATTGAATATCCCTTTGAGAATGGTGAAGTTATTAATTACACTGAATGGTGTGTCAATACACCCAGTCACTACAAAGATACAGGCGTCCTTACTTTTTTTTATTTTATTTTTTTTATTTCACCTTTATTTAACCAGGTAGGTCAGTTGAGAACAAGTTCTCATTTGCAACTGCGACCTGGTCAAGACAAAGCAAGCAGTGCGACAAAAAACACCGAGTTCCTAACTCAGTTGCTGGAGAGGAAGGAAACCGCTCAGGGATTTCACCATGAGGCCAATGGTGTCTTGAAAACAGTTTAAAGTCTATGATAGGAGAAAACTGAGGATGAATCAACAACATTTCAGTTACTCCACAATACTAACTGCAAATTACAGAGTGAAAAGAAGAAAGCTTGCATAGGATAAAAATATTCCAAAACATCCATCCTGTTTGCAATAAGGCACTAACGTAATACTGCAAAAAAAATTGGCATAGAAATGTACTTTATGTTCTGAATAAAAAGTGTTATGTTTGGGGCAAATCCATCACAACACATCACTGAATACCACTCTTCAAATGTTCAATCATGGTGGTGGCTGCATCATGTTATGGGTATGCTTGTCATCAGCAAGGACTGGGGAGTTTTTTTTAGGATAAAAATAGATGGAATAGATCTAAGCACAGGCAAAATCCTAGAGGAAAACCTGGTTCAGTCTGCTTTCCACCAGACATTTGGATAAAAATGCACCTTTCAGCAGTAACCTAAAACACAAGACCAAATATACACTGGAGTTGCTTACCAAGACGACATTGGATGCTCCTTAGTGGCTGAGTTACAGTTGAGTTAAATCTGCTTGAAAATCTATGGCAAGACTTGAAATTGGCTGTCTAGCATTGAACAACCAACTTGACAGAACATGAATTGAACAAAAAATATGAATATGAACAAATAATATGCTAATATTGTACAATCCGGGTGTGCAAAGCTCTTAAAATCTTATCCAGAAAGGCTCACAGCTGTAATTGCTGCCAAATGTGATTCTAACATGTATTGACTCAGGGGTGTATTTCATTTTCAATACATTTGCTAACATTTCTTAAAACATGTTTTCACTTTGTCATTATGGGGTATTGTGTGTCGATGAGTGAGAAACATATTGAATCCATGTTGAATTCAAGCTGTAACACAACAATAAGTCAAGGGGTTTGAATACTTTCTGCAACCATAATAACAGCCTATATGGTAAATAACATAGGATCCCCATTCCTGCTGCTTTATGCTTCATATATCCTGAATATTTATTACATCTATCTCTCTATCTGTCCACAGACTTGGCCATTTGTGTTAGGTAGATCAGAAGACAACAAGGACATCTCTGCAGCCAGACTGTGTGGCGTTAGATCATAGGACAGCGGGGATCTCTCTCTCTCTCTCTGCTGGGACTGTCTTCTACCATGGCTGCTAACACCCTGTTCCCTACATAGTGCACCAAAGTACTGCACTACATAGGGAATAGGTGGATGCCATTTCGGACTAATTCCAAGTATATTTTGTCCTATGTCTAATAACATAAGAATATTAGGCTATTCCATATCTGTGATTTCTTTATGGACTTTTATGGATAATTTCATTGTCGTAGACTGGGCAGGTGGAATTGACGTTGCTTTCGTATCCAGTCCAATCAGTGATGAGATGAGGAAACAGGCCAGAGGAAAATAAGAAACTGTATTAGCATTGAGATTATAGACTGGAGATAGGGAGGCAGGTAGCCTAGCGGTTAGAGGGCTGTCATTGTAAATATGAGTTTTACACATTTAATCTACACTGATTGAAGTGGATTTAACACGTGACATCAATAATGGATCATAGCTTTCACCTGGTCAGTCTATGTCATGGTGTTTCTAATGTTCTGTCCACTCAGTGTATTTTTTCTATTACTTCTACATGAAGAAATACTACATGTGATGTTTCCTCCTTTAGCTTGCTAGCTGTGATACTGTGCTGCCAGCTATATAACATCACATCAGACCTTTCCCCCAAAAGTATACAACGTTTATCTTTGCTTGATTGTTTTGTGAACGTATAACTTTTCATTTTGAAAATGAGGAAGAGGAGTCTCTAATTAATATATGGGGCAGGTGATTAGAAAGTGTTGTTCATTTTGAGTCTGTCCTCTCTTGCTAACCATGTTTTGTGATGGCATCCGGTTTCAATTGCCAGACCATGATCACTAATTTGGTATTTGGTTAAGGTTTTTCTTTGTTTGTGGTCTTTTACACGGGTTAAGTCTCTTTCAAATGTTTGGTAGATCTTTCTCTGACCTTCAACCTTGCTCCGCCCATAGTTGATGTATGTGTTCTTATTATTCACCTTCAGCTGTCTACATGTTGCCCTTGGAGCCAGATCACTTGTGTTCATTACAATCTTGTGTTTTTGGGCCAGTTTTGTTAAGAGGTCACCACTCTCTGGGCAGAGGTTGTTGTCCATAAATACTAGTTCTGCCCTGCATGCGTGGTTATGGAATTTCTATCTACATGTAGGATGTTTTTGCTAAATTCAATGTGCAGTTTTTCTGTGTGTGATTTGTACCATGATGTGTATTTGGACTTATATATCATAGTACCATGATATATAATAATAATAATAATAATAATAATAATAATAATAATAATATTAATAATATTCTGACTATATTAGTGGGCCCCATATTTCACTGCCATGCAGAAGGATTGGTTTCATTATGCAGTCAAATGTGTCTGGCCAGATTTTGTTAGGGGGTTACATGTGTCTGGCCAGATTTTGATAGGGGGGTTAAATGTGTCTGGCCAGATTTTGTTAGGGGGGTTACATGTGTC
The DNA here is from genome assembly GCA_023634145.1 of Thymallus thymallus. Lineage (NCBI taxonomy): Eukaryota > Metazoa > Chordata > Actinopteri > Salmoniformes > Salmonidae > Thymallus > Thymallus thymallus. Next base: position 28,756,855 of record CM042418.1, read on the forward strand.
TGGCCAGATTTTGATAGGGGGGTTAAATGTGTCTGGCCAGATTTTGTTAGGGGGGTTACATGTGTCTGGCCAGATTTTGTTAGGGGGGTTACATGTGTCTGGCCAGATTTTGATAGGGGGGTTACATGTGTCTGGCCAGATTTTGATAGGGGGGTTACATGTGTCTGGCCAGATTTTGATAGGGGGGTTACATGTGTCTGGCCAGATTTTGTTAGGGGGGTTACATGTGTCTGGCCAGATTTTGATAGGGGGGTTACATGTGTCTGGCCAGAAACCCTCCATAGATTACTGGTCATGCAGGCACTGCAATAATTATTAGGGTCATATTTGTATTTTGAATATGAGCTCTCCCTCTCCCTCTCCCTCTCCCTCTCCCACTCCCTCTCACTCTCACTCTCCCACTCTCCCTGTCCCTCTCCCTGTCCCTGTCCCTGTCCCTCTTATAATAAATCTGCAGATAAGAGTCTAGAATGGCCAGCTTCTTCAAAGCGATGGAGGAGACCCTCTTAAAGCAAGACAAGGATAACATTTCCTTAATGAGAAAGCTCTGTTAGATGTATATGCTTGTTTCATTGTTATGCAGTGTCTGTTCTGTTAGTGGTCAAAGCACCGTACTGTTTTATACAATGCTGTAAATAGCACCAGAAAATAATCCTTTACACTGGATGCAGTTAAGTGTTTTATTTCCATTCATGTGGAGAATAGAGAATAAGGAACAGTCCAATGTCATACCTTTACATATTACTGATGTCCTATGTCCTATGTCACACGGTTACATATTACTGATGTCCTATGTCCTATGTCACAGGGTTACATATTACTGATGTCCTATGTCCTATGTCACAGGGTTACATATTACTGATGTCCTATGTCCTATGTCACAGGGTTACATATTACTGATGTCCTATGTCCTATGTCACACGGTTACATATTACTGATGTCCTATGTCCTATGTCACACGGTTACATATTGTTGATGTCCAATGCTGTACAGACACCCAAAAGATATTGAAATACCCAATATCCAGTGTCCAATAGTGATGACTATTAGCTAGATATACAGCGTCAGTTTGCCTGTGTGAAAGACTTTAAATCTCCCAATCTGAGTTATATTTGTTTCACATAATAAAGTACTTTTATGCAGTCACAGTACATCTGTGCATTCATACATTCTGTAATCGATTATATCCTTCCAAAGCCTTTTAGAAAGAGCCCAGTTTTACAGGCCGTGACAGAGGACACTCTCTCAAGGAGTTCTCCACATTGTCAACGTCTCAAATGGTACCCTATTCCCTTTAGCCTATAGTGCACTACTTTCAACTAGAGACGATATGGATTTGGTACGCAGCCACATACCCATTAGGATGCTCTCGATGGTGCAGCTGTAGAACTTTTTGAGGATCTGAGGACACATACCAAACCTGCTGCTGGGCTCCTGAATAGGTCTCAGCCCTCCTGAATAGGTCTCAGCCCTCCTGAATAGGTCTCAGCCCTCCTGAGTAGGTCTCAGCCCTCCTGAATAGGTCTCAGCCCTCCTGAGTAGGTCTCAGCCCTCCTGAATAGGTCTCAGCCCTCCTGAATAGGTCTCAGCCCTCCTGAGTAGGTCTCAGCCCTCCTGAGTAGGTCTCAGCCCTCCTGAATAGGTCTCAGCCCTCCTGAATAGGTCTCAGCCCTCCTGAAAAGGTCTCAGCCCTCCTGAGTAGGTCTCAGCCCTCCTGAATAGGTCTCAGCCCTCCTGAATAGGTCTCAGCCCTCCTGAGTAGGTCTCAGCCCTCCCTGAAGACCCTATTACCCTCTCCAGATGGTATGTTAGTTAGGCTATCCCACATTCAGTCCCAGTCCAGCCATAACACACCACTTCAACAAATCCTTTGAACCTTAGTCAGTGTTCCAGGCCTGAATTAAGTAAAAACACTGCACCCAAACATGACATGGATCTCTTGATCTACCAGCAGTTTCTTCGGTATAATCCCCAAACTATACATCTTGGGAACTCTGTTGGAACACACACACACGAGAATACGCACACACGTACAGTGATAATTAGAAATTCTGCAGACAGAGAAGAGCAAAATAATTTATCGGACACCTGGAGGGTTGCAGCTGTTGGGAGGTTGGTGAGTTTCCCAGGGCTGTGAACCAGTCCCATGGGACAGATGAGGCACTCTACTGGGCTAGGCCAGCTAATGAGCCAGCCTCTCACATTCATCCCCTGGTTCTTCCTCACACCAACCATCCACAGAGATGTACAATAACAAGGGAAACTAAGCTCAATGGAACTATGGGATTTACATTAAAAATGAATTGGGTTGAGAAATGGTGTTGCTATTTAATCAAGACTTTTATAGGGATCAGCACCAAGCATCCACAGTTCCTCATTTGTATTGAGGCATCCCCACCAAGCATCCACAGTTCCTCATTTGTATTGAGGCATCCCCACCAAGCATCCACAGTTCCTCATTTACATTGAGGCATCCCCACCAAGCATCCACAGTTCCTCATTTGCATTGAGGCATCCCCACCAAGCATCCACAGTTCCTCATTTACATTGAGGCATCCCCACCAAGCATCCACAGTTCCTCATTTGCATTGAGGCATCCCCACCAAGCATCCACAGTTCCTCATTTACATTGAGGCATCCCCACCAAGCATCCACAGTTCCTCATTTGCATTGAGGCATCCCCACCAAGCATCCACAGTTCCTCATTTACATTGAGGCATCCCCACCAAGCATCCACAGTTCCTCATTTACATTGAGGCATCCCCACCAAGCATCCACAGTTCCTCATTTGCATTGAGGCATCCCCACCAAGCATCCACAGTTCCTCATTTACATTGAGGCATCCCCACCAAGCATCCACAGTTCCTCATGTGCATTGAGGCATCCCCACCAAGCATCCACAGTTCCTCATTTACATTGAGGCATCCCCACCAAGCATCCACAGTTCCTCATTTGCATTGAGGCATCCCCACCAAGCATCCACAGTTCCTCATTTGCATTGAGGCATCCCCACCAAGCATCCACAGTTCCTCATTTACATTGAGGCATCCCCACCAAGCATCCACAGTTCCTCATTTGCATTGAGGCATCCCCACCAAGCATCCACAGTTCCTCATTTACATTGAGGCATCCCCACCAAGCATCCACAGTTCCTCATTTGCATTGAGGCATCCCCACCAAGCATCCACAGTTCCTCATTTGCATTGAGGCATCCCCACCAAGCATCCACAGTTGCTCATTTGCATTGAGGCATCCCCACCAAGCATCCACAGTTCCTCATTTGCATTGAGGCATCCCCACCAAGCATCCACAGTTCCTCATTTACATTGAGGCATCCCCACCAAGCATCCACAGTTCCTCATTTGCATTGAGGCATCCCCACCAAGCATCCACAGTTCCTCATGTGCATTGAGGCATCCCCACCAAGCATCCACAGTTCCTCATTTACATTGAGGCATCCCCACCAAGCATCCACAGTTCCTCATTTGCATTGAGGCATCCCCACCAAGCATCCACAGTTCCTCATTTACATTGAGGCATCTCCACCAAGCATCCACAGTTCCTCATTTACATTGAGGCATCCCCACCAAGCATTCACAGTTCCTCATTTGCATTGAGGCATCCCCACCAAGCATCCACAGTTCCTCATTTACATTGAGGCATCCCCACCAAGCATCCACAGTTCCTCATGTGCATTGAGGCATCCCCACCAATCCTCCATAGTTCCTCATTTGCATTGAGGCATCCCCACCAATCCTCCATAGTTCCTCATTTGCATTGAGGATACATTAAAGGTGCATCCACGTTTAAACCTTGTTTTCATTATCTCCAGCACCATACCGGCAAGGTGGGAAATTCACTTTTTTTTTTCAATTTCAGTCAGGAGGAGAGTTTAGTATTGTTTTGATTTAGTCCAGGGGAGGGTCATGCAATTTGTAATCGATTAAATGTCATATTGCTCAGGGTTTGAGAAAGAGTTTCTTATTATAGTATCTCACGTGTGACCGTCTGTCACGGTTGTGTGTGTACAGAGACCAAGGCGAAGCGCAGTCGTAGTTCGACATGATATTTATTATACTCATAATATACTTATCAACGAACTACCGAAAATAACAGCGTTAAACAAATTGAAATACACTTACTTCTTCCGTAACACTGAAGATATCAGACATCTCAAACAATGACCCACACATTGTGTGGGGTTGAGCAACTTAAATAGAATCCCCAATCAGAGACAACGTCTTGCAGCTGTCTCCAATTGGGGATTCAACACAAAATGAAAAACACATAGATCTAGAATTCTAGATCTGTCAGGCTCTGACCCTGGCCAAAAGGTACTCCCTATGGCCAGAGCCTGACAGTACCCCCCCTCCAAGGCGCGGTCTCCCGGCCGCGACAATCACAAAAAAAATACACAAAAAAAATGACATGGGAGGTGTGAGGAGGGACAATCCACCTCGGTGGCGGCTCAGGCCCCGGCGAAGTGGATAACTTCCTCCCTGACACGAGTCCGATGACCAGTCCCGGACTGGGACCTGGCATAGCGAACGGCTCCGGCCATGGAGCGGTACAGACGACCGGACCCGGACTGGGCACCGGTGTGGCAGGTCGCTCCAGTTCTGGAGCTGGGCAGACGTCCGGACCCGGCCTGGGCACTGGTGGAGCGGATTGCTCCGGCACTGGGGTGGAGCAGACGGCCGGACCGGGCCCCGGTTGAGCGGACTGCTCCGGCGCTGGGGTGGAGCAGACGACCGGACCCGGACTGGGCACCGGTAGAGTGGACTGCTCCGGCGCTGGGGTGGAGCAGATGACTGGCACCGGACTGGGCACCGGTGGAGCGGACTGCTCCAGCGCTGGGGTCCAGACAAGGAATGGGTGTTCCCTCCAGGAAGTGCCGCCATGCTTTCAGCACCTTCTTGACTGCCAACAACTCAACTCATAATTCCACTCCGCGGGAGACAGCTTACGTGAGTAGAAGTGCATTGGGAGATAACAGCCCTACATTTGTCAGGCTGTAAGGCATTACCCTGTATTCGTAGTGGCCGGTGCTGATGCTGAAGGCGGTCTTGCATTCATCCCCCTCTCTGATGTGCACCAGGTTGTAGGCACTGCATAAATCCAATTTAGTAAAGTACTTAACACCATGCATCTGTTCAATCACAGTGGGTATGAGAGGCAGGGGATAACTGAATTTAACAGTAGCCTTATTCAGTGTCCGGTAATCGATACGGGGCGGAGACCTCACAAAAAATGGCTTCAGTCTCTGCATGCGAGAGAGGGTAGATGTGCCCCAGTGAAAGGGTAGAACCAGGCAGTACGTTGATAGTGCAGTCCCATGGGCGATGAGGGGGCAGGCACATAGCATGAGTTTTTTAAAAGGCCACCTGTAGTTCCCGGTATTCCTCCGGGATGGGGACTTGGGTGGCCTGGTCCGGACTTTCCACGGAGGTGGCACAGATTGTGCAGGAGAGTCTAACATGAGGAAAGTTCATGGTGCTTGTGAGTAACTTTGAGGGTTATGGGAAACATGGTCTGGCGCACCAGTCCTGTTCCTAGTGGACAGTTGTCTAGGGATAGGAGGTTGTAAAGGGACTAGAGGAATGCGTAATGATAAGGCCACTGACTGGTCTAGGAAATTGCCACTAGGGCAAAAGTCCACTAGGGCAGGACTCAGTGGGGGCCAGGATAGTCCGGGAAGGTGACATGGAGGAGAACAGGCTGGGTGGACAGAGAGGAGCAAGGCACGTCCACGCCTACCTACCTGGGAAGGTGCAGGAGCGCTCCTGGTACTCCTTCTGGGACAGGTGTTACAGGGGTGGTCCAACTCCCCGCAGTAGGAGCAGAGACCCTGTTGACGGCGGCGTTGACGTTCCGCAGGGGGAAGGAACATCGTGCCCACTTCCATGGGCTCAGTCACGCTGGAGGGACCTGAACCCCCAGGATGGGCGATGACGGGCACGCAGGAGGGACCTGAACCCCCAGGATGGGCGACGACGGGCACGCTGGAGGTAGCTGGGAGGGACCTGAACCCCCAGGATGGGCGACGACGGGCACGCTGGAGGTAGCTGGGAGGGACCTGAACCCCCAGGATGGGCGACGACGGGCACGCTGGAGGGACCTGAACCCCCAGGATGGGCGACGACGGGCACGCTGGAGGGACCTGAACCCCCAGGATGGGCGACGACGGGCACGCTGGAGGGACCTGAACCCCCAGGATGGGCGACGACGGGCACGCTGGAGGGACCTGAACCCCCAGGATGGGCGACGACGGGCACGCTGGAGGTAGCTGGGAGGGACCTGAACCCCCAGGATGGGCGACGACGGGCACGCTGGAGGGACCTGAACCCCCAGGATGGGCGACGACGGGCACGCTGGAGGGACCTGAACCCCCAGGATGGGTGACGACGGGCACGCTGGAGGGACCTGGAGGGACCTGAACCCCCAGGATGGGCGACGACGGGCACGCTGGAGGGACCTGAACCCCCAGGATGGGCGACGACGGGCACGCTGGAGGGACCTGGAGGGACCTGAACCCCCAGGATGGGCGACGACGGGCACGCTGGAGGGACCTGAACCCCCAGGATGGGCGACGACGGGCACGCTGGAGGTAGCTGGGAGGGACCTGAACCCCCAGGATGGGCGACGACGGGCCCGCTGGAGGTAGCTGGGAGGGACCTGAACCCCCAGGATGGGCGACGACGGGCCCGCTGGAGGTAGCTGGGAGGGACCTGAACCCCCAGGATGGGCGACGACGGGCACGCTGGAGGTAGCTGGGAGGGACCTGAACCCCCAGGATGGGCGACGACGGGCACGCTGGAGGTAGCTGGGAGGGACCTGAACCCCCAGGATGGGCGACGACGGGCACGCTGGAGGTAGCTGGGAGGGACCTGAACCCCCAGGATGGGCGACGACGGGCACGCTGGAGGTAGCTGGGAGGGACCTGAACCCCCAGGATGGGCGACGACGGGCACGCTGGAGGTAGCTGGGAGGGACCTGAACCCCCAGGATGGGCGACGACGGGCACGCTGGAGGTAGCTGGGAGGGACCTGAACCCCCAGGATGGGCGACGACGGGCACGCTGGAGGTAGCTGGGAGGGACCTGAACCCCCAGGATGGGCGACGACGGGCACGCTGGAGGTAGCTGGGAGGGACCTGAACCCCCAGGATGGGCGACGACGGGCACGCTGGAGGTAGCTGGGAGGGACCTGAACCCCCAGGATGGGCGACGACGGGCACGCTGGAGGTAGCTGGGAGGGACCTGAACCCCAGGATGGGCGACGACGGGCACGCTGGAGGTAGCTGGGAGGGACCTGAACCCCAGGATGGGCGACGACGGGCACGCTGGAGGTAGCTGGGAGGGACCTGAACCCCCAGGATGGGCGACGACGGGCACGCTGGAGGGACCTGGAGGGACCTGAACCCCCAGGATGGGCGACGACGGGCACGCTGGAGGTAGCTGGGAGGGACCTGAACCCCCAGGATGGGCGACGACGGGCACGCTGGAGGTAGCTGGGAGGGACCTGAACCCCAGGATGGGCGACGACAGGCACGCTGGAGGTAGCTGGGAGGGACCTGAACCCCAGGATGGGCGACGACGGGCACGCTGGAGGTAGCTGGGAGGGACCTGAACCCCCAGGATGGGCGACGACGGGCACGCAGGAGGTAGCTGGGAGGGACCTGAACCCCCAGGATGGGCGACGACGGGCACGCTGGAGGTAGCTGGGAGGGACCTGAACCCCCAGGATGGGCGACGACGGGCACGCTGGAGGTAGCTGGGAGGGACCTGAACCCCCAGGATGGGCGACGACGGGCACGCTGGAGGTAGCTGGGAGGGACCTGAACCCCCAGGATGGGCGACGACGGGCATGCAGGAGACGTACTATTTAATGTAGTTTTGCTAACTGTGCCAGGCTATAAATGAGATAGATGACGTAACATCATGCACATATCTATTCTTACTCATTTGCTTTCATTCAGTAGGTCATGTGTAGAAAAGGTGACATAGTGTTGATCACAATGTCATTTTATTATCTCAACTGTAGGCTAGCTAACGACTAGGGTTAGATGGATATACGGAACTTCTTCAAGAGAGGCAGGGCCAGCAGCTCTGCCGAAGGCCAATCCGGTGAGAAATTAAGATTTTACCAGTTCAAACAAATAAATTAAAACTTAAACTGATAAATCACATATTAAGTCTTGAGTTATTGTAAATATGAGTTTAATAACAATACATGTCAAAACACAGCAGACAAGAATGAGGGAAAGAGGCTGGAGGCTGACAGGGCTGAGGGAGCATGTCTGATGAAGGTTAGTGATAAAAAAAAGCCAGTAGATGTTTAAGCTTTCAGTTAAATTTGTACAGCATATGACAGCATATGTCTTACTTTTGTTAGGCATAAATACATGATGTTCATGATATCTTAAAGGGTCATTGTGGATGATACTGTTTAAGATGTTCCATGTGTCTGAACTATTGGGTACATTTTTTGCAACAATTAACAAAAAGGTGAAATAAATAAATATTAAGTAAATGTGAAAGCCACACAGTAAAATACTACTTGAGTAAAAGTCTAAAAGTATTTGATTTTAAATATACTTAAGTATCAAAAGTAAATGTAATTGAAAAAATATACTTACGTTTCAAAAGTAAAAGTACAAGTATGAATAATTTAGAATTGCTTATATTAAACAAACCGCCATAATTTTATTTTATTTTCAACACTCAGACATCTTTTACAAACAAAGCATGTGTGTTTAGTGAGTCCTCCATATGAGAGGCAGTAGATGACCAGGGTTGTTTTTTTGATCAGTGTGAGAATTGGACCATTTTCCTGTCCTGTTCTAAAATCACTGAAGAACCCAGTTGTCAGTCAGGAAGCTTGAAAAAGATGTGTGTCACCATCACAGCATACATTCTTTACATTTTAGCCATTGGGCAGACACTCTTATCCACAGTGACTTTCAGTAATGAGTGCATACATTTCCATACTGATCCCCCATGGGAATAAAACCCACTACCCTGGCATTGCAAGTGCCATGCTCTACCAACTGAGCTACACGGGACTAGCATACAGCGGTCAGATATGGAGATGACAACAAACCTTTCATCACCAAAGTTCACGTTGCTGAACAATTCAACCCTTGTGTTAGTGTCATTGATGTATGGACTTTCACATACAAATATTCAATTCATAAGCATTGACTGTAATACCTCAGTTCATAAGCATTGACTGTAATACCTCAATTCATAAGTATTGACTGCGATACCTCAGTTCATAAGTAGATAGATAGATAGATAGGTACTTTATTGATCCCCCGGGGGGGAAATTTCATTATCAAGCAGCTACAACAAAACACAGGGCAGGTGCAAAATGCCACAACGAAAGTACACAAAAGACAGATACACGGTACATGATACATAGAGCGGCAGTATGAAAAAGTATAGAAATACAGGATATCTGGAGTGCAAAAAAAAGCTATGAAAAGGACATTGCGTAGTATGAGTGGTTGGCTGAATATGTACACTATACATTGGTGGATGTTGGATGGTTAACTATACTATACAGGTTGATGGCAGAGAAATACTTCAGTAGCTAATGCGTATGATATGAGCGAGGGTAATAATAGTTTACTTAATAGACAGACTGGGTAAATGAACAGGTAAGTGAAAATTTTGCATGGTTAAATTAGCTGTACAGTTAGGTATACAGTTATATTTACGGATAAGTGAATACTTGCATGTTTACACAAACTGTACAGGTAAATGACAGGAAGAGATACTATAATAGCTAAATGTGTGTATGATATTATTGGGCTAGTAATAGTAATTCCCTTAAAATACAGTCCTTAGTGCGCAGGGTTTAATTACAGACAACTGCACTTATTGCACATTTGATATACTAAAAGCAATGAGAAAAGGTGCAACTGGCAGGATACTAATATGCATTCCTGAGTGAATGCCTAGGTCCAATAATTACTTACAATATTGCATGTGATATAATATAACAACTGTACATGGGTATGTATATACAGACCTGTATGAATAAGTAGGTCCTGAGTGGATGAGTGCTGACGGAACAGAGTTACTCACGGATGGATGCATAATTGTTAAACTAGGTCCTAGCACCCCAACAGTTCCAGATCTATGTTGCCGACGGCACGGCACCCCGGTGAGGCATTATATAGTCTCATAGCCGCCGGCAGGAAGGACCTCCTGTGGCGCTCTCTGGCACACCGTGGTGGGATCAGTCTGTGACTGAAAGAGCTCCTCTGCGTCATAACCATAGCGTGCAGAGGGTGGGTGACGTTGTCCATGATGGCCAGCAGTTTGGCCAGGATCCGTCTCTCCGCCACCTCCTCTAGAGTGTCAAGGCTCATCCCCAGGACAGAGCTAGCCTTCCTGATCAGCTTATTTACCCGAGAAGCATCACCGGCTTTGATGTTTGCTCCCCAGCACACCACTGCAAAAAAGATGGCACTGGCCACCACAGACTGGTAGAAGGTATGCAGTAGTTTACTGCACACGTTGAAGGACCTGAGCCTCCTCAGAAAGTAGAGTCGGCTCTGGCCCTTTTTGTACAGGGCCCCGGTGTTACCAGCCCATTCCAGTCTGTTGTCCATATGGACCCCCAAGAACTTGTATGACTCAACCATTTCCACATCCATCCCCTTTATAGGGACTGCAGTCAGTTGTGCCTTGGTTCTCCTGAAGTCCACCACCATCTCCTTAGTTTTGCTGATGTTGAGCTGAAGGTGGTTCTGCTCACACCACAACACAAAGTCACTGATTGTGCTCCTGTACTCCTCCTCCTGCCCACCCCTGATGCACCCTACAATAGCAGAGTCATCCGAGAACTTCTGTAGGTGGCATGTTTCAGAGTTATATCTGAAGTCTGAGGTGTAGAGGGTGAACAGGAAGGGGGACAGGACCGTACCCTGGGGGGCCCCTGTGTTGCTAACTGCCCGTTCTGACACACAGCTCTGTAGTCGCACAAATTGTGGCCTACCGGTCAGGTAGTCCGTGACCCAGGAGACTAAGGGTGCTTCCACTTTCATCCTCCTCATCTTCTCACCCAGTAGCAGGGGCTGAATGGTATTGAAGGCACTGGAGAAGTCAAAAAACATGACCCTCACAGTGCAACCTGCGTTGTCCAGGTGAGAGTAGGCCCTCTGCAGAAGGTAGATGATTGCATCATCCACTCCGATGTTGCGCTGGTATGCAAACTGCAGGGGGTCCATTGATGAACACACCAGGGGTCTGAGGTGAGCGAGGACTAACCTTTCCAGGGTCTTCATGATGTGGGATGTTAGCGCTACAGGTCTGAAGTCATTCAGGACAGTGGGGTGTGCCTTCTTGGGCACTGGGACGAGGCAGGATGTTTTCCACAGCACAGGGACCCTTTCTAGGCTCAGGCTAAGGTTGAAAAGACGCTGGAGTATTCCACACAGTTGGTCAGCACAGACCCTAAGCACCCTTGGGCTGATGCCATCGGGGCCCGCCGCTTTCCACTGGTGTAGTCTCTCCAGCTCTCTCTTCACTTGGTTGGTGGTGAAAGCCAGCCCAGGTAGGGAGGTGGGGGGAAGGGGGGTGTTGAGGATCAGTCCAGGGGGGGCAGGGGCGGAGGTGGGGTCACTGACTGTCTCAGCAGAGGTGCTGTGAGCAAAGTGGGGGTGGGATAGCCGTGAGGGTGTGTGGTCTGGGGAGCTGGAGGGGAGGTGGACAGGGCCAGTATCGAACCTGTTAAAAAATTGGTTCAGCTCATTGGCTCTGTCCTGGGTCCCCTCCGTCTGCCCACTGTTTGACTTTTTGAAGCCAGTGATATTTCTCATACCCTTCCACACCTCTCTCACCTGGCTCTGCCTCAGCTTGTCCTCCATCTTCTCCTTATACACTCTCTTCCCCTCAGCAATCCGCAACTTCAGCTCCCTCTGGACGCATTTCAATTTGTCCTTGTCCTTCTCCTTGAAGGCCCTCTTCTTCTCATTCAGCAGGGCCTTCAGGTCGCTGGTGACCCAGGGTTTATTGTTTGGGAAACAGCGTACCTTCCTGGTGGGTACAGTGTTGTCTACACAAAAATTAATATAGTCTGTTATGCAGTCAGTGAGTCCATCGATGTCCTCCCCATGAGCCTCACAGAACACATCCCAGTCTGTTGTTTCAAAGCAGTCCTGTAGGGCCTCATTCGCCTCCGGGGACCATCTCCTAATAGTCCTGGTGGTTGCAGGCTGCTGTTGGACCATAGGCCTGTAGAGTGGGGTGAGGTGGACAAGGTTGTGATCCGATCTACCGAGGGGAGGGAGTGCAGTGGAGTTGTATGCATCCTTCACATTAGCATATAACAAGTCCAGAGTTTTATTATTCCTGGTTGGGCACTTCACGAACTGTTTGAACGTGGGCAGCGTGGAAGAGAGAGATGCATGGTTAAAATCCCCCGAAATTGCAAAGAAAGCACTGGGATGCGCTGTCTGTAACCTCGCGATAACAGAGTGGATGACGTCACACGCTGCGTTTGCGTCAGCAGAGGGCGGGATGTAAACAATAACAGCAATGGCCGCCGTGAATTCCCTAGGTAGATAGTAGGGTCTCAGGCTAACGGCTAGCAGTTCAATGTCCGGGCTACAAAACTTTTCCTTAAGAGTAATATGGTTCGGATGACACCATCTGTTGTTAACTAATAAAGCCAGCCCACCACCCTTACTCTTACCGGAAGAGACGCGATCCCTGTCCGCTGTGACGGTCTGGAAACCGTCGATAGTGACGTTCTGTATGGGGATGTTATCGTTCAGCCAAGTCTCAGTAAAACACATTAGGCTAGCTTCCCGATAAATCCTTTGTCCACGAACAAGTCCCGCCAACTCATCCATCTTGTTATGTAGACACCTCACATTGCCCATAATAATAGATGGTATAGCCGGCTTGTACTTGAACCTCCTCCGCTTTGCCTTACATTTCAATCCCGCCCTGCATCCACGGCGTCATCTTTTCAATTCGTCCGGAATATCAAACTTTTCCCTGGGGAGCAGCAGCGCTGCGTGGGCTAAATCCAGGAGCTGGGCTCTGTTGTAAACAATAACAGTTGACGACTCCTGTCGACGTTCAGCTGCGATAAAATCCATAAAATCCATAATCCTGAACTGTTATAGTTCGACTGTAAGTATTGACTGTAATACCTCAGTTCATAAGTATTGACTGTAATACCTCAGTTCATAAGTATTGACTGTAATACCTCAGTTCATAAGTATTGACTGTAATACCTCAGTTCATAAGTATTGACTGTAATACCTCAGTTCATAAGTATTGACTGTAATACCTCAGTTCATAAGCATTGACTGTAATACCTCAGTTCATAAGCATTGACTGTAATACCTCAGTTCATAAGTATTGACTGTAATACCTCAGTTCATAAGTATTGACTGTAATACCTCAGTTCATAAGTATTGACTGTAATACCTCAGTTCATAAGCATTGACTGTAATACCTCAGTTCTTAAGTATTGACTGTAATACCTCCGTTCATAAGTATTGACTGTAATACCTCCGTTCATAAGTATTGACTGTAATACCTCCGTTCATAAGTATTGACTGTAATACCTCCGTTCATAAGTATTGACTGTAATACCTCAGTTCATAAGTATTGACTGTAATACCTCAGTTCATAAGTATTGACTGTAATACCTCAGTTCATAAGTATTGACTGTAATACCTCAGTTCATAAGTATTGACTGTAATACCTCAGTTCATAAGTATTGACTGTAATACCTCAGTTCATAAGTATTGACTGTAATACCTCAGTTCATAAGTATTGACTGTAATACCTCCGTTCATAAGTATTGACTGTAATACCTCCGTTCATAAGTATTGACTGTAATACCTCCGTTCATAAGCATTGACTGTAATACCTCAGTTCATAAGCATTGACTGTAATACCTCAGTTCATAAGCATTGACTGTAATACCTCAGTTCATAAGCATTGACTGTAATACCTCAGTTCATAAGCATTGACTGTAATACCTCAGTTCATAAGCATTGACTGTAATACCTCAGTTCATGAGTATTGACTGTAATACCTCAGTTCATGAGTATTGACTGTAATACCTCAGTTCATAAGCATTGACTGTAATACCTCAGTTCATAAGTATTGACTGTAATACCTCCGTTCATAAGTATTGACTGTAATACCTCCGTTCATAAGTATTGACTGTAATACCTCAGTTCATAAGCATTGACTGTAATACCTCAGTTCATAAGTATTGACTGTAATACCTCAGTTCATAAGTATTGACTGTAATACCTCCGTTCATAAGTATTGACTGTAATACCTCAGTTCATAAGTATTGACTGTAATACCTCCGTTCATAAGTATTGACTGTAATACCTCAGTTCATAAGCATTGACTGTAATACCTCTAGGGTCTTGTGGTGAAAGCCTGACTGCTGTGCATGGTGTTGGGAACAGCATTCTTCCCAGGTCAGTATTCACAAAGTGTATTCAGAGTAGGAATAGTGATCTAGGACCAGCTCCCCCTTGTCAATATAATCATTCATTGTCATATAAAAGGCAACACTGATCCTAAATCAGTACTGAGATGCTTTGTGAACTTCTACATGTGGCTGAAGAAAATAAAAACAGTTCCCAAATGCTCTGTGTGACGTGGCTGCCAACGTGGCTGGTGGAGAGACATTCTAACCAGTCAATGACCAAATGTACGGGCAGTACTATTTAATGAGCATGGCCTTATTTCTTTGACAGCATATTGGATGGATGTCATTCATATTCCATTCACCCAGTTCAATGTGAATATGAATTAAAGTTTACAACGTAGGTGCACAGGTCGAGAGATAAATTGGAGTAATCAATATGACAGACAGTGACACATTCAATACACTCTTGCCTGCATCTAGCTGATCTAGGGTGTAATCATTAGTCCAACAGTTGCAAACGAGAGTTTCTATTGGACAAATTCAGGTGTGTTTAGTTTATCCCTGTTTCGTTCAGTTTGCTTCTGTTTAAGAAACGTTTTCCAACCGAATGAATACACCCCTGATCACGCATAGACACAGTTCACTTTCATAGCAGCCACGTTGTATTCCTTCTCGCATCTATGCGTTCTCCATCTCTCACCTTTTCAATTCATTTGTGGACTTCAATGCACAACATATCAGCTGTATGTGACCAAGCCAAACCATATCATAACCGCTACACACAGCCTACATCGTTGTCACCATATTAGCTAAAGTAACGTCATAGTCAGCATAGCTAATAGAACTAAGGTGCTACAATCATGCAGTAACGTTACAGTGTACAGTCAGTAAGCAGTTACACCGGCCGGCCCCTTGGCAATACATTTGTAAAACCAAAACCTTGACTTGGAAGAGTTCCAGTGCTGTGTTGGAAAGTCTTAGCCAGCTAGCTAACTCTCTGTTTGAGCCGGGCGTTTCAGTAAGCTAAACTAGCTAGCTGCATCTGCTAGCTAAGTAAGTGAAAAAATTACTAAAAATTACTCTCTCTCTCTCTCTCTCTCTCTCTCTTTCTTCTCCTTCATTTCATTAATTTGTTCCAAACTGTTCAACTATTTTCTTTCTCTCTCTTTGAGTCAACTAATCACAATATTTTATGCACTGCAGTGCTAGCTAGCTGTGTCTTATGCTCTCAGTACTATATTAATTCTCTGAACCTTTGATTGGCTGGACAACATGTCAGTTCATGCTGCAAGAGCTCTGATGGGTTGGATGACGTCCTTCTGGAAGTTGTCATAAATACTGTGTAAGTCTATGGAAGGAGGTGAGAACCATGAGCATCCTGGGTTTTTTATTGAAGTTAATGTACCCAGAGGAGGACGGAAGTTAGCTGTCCTCCGGCTACACCATGGTGCTATCCTACAGAGGGCTGTTGAGGCTACTGTAGACCTTCTTTGCAAAATAATGTGTTTTAATCAGTTATCTGGTGACGTGATTATATTTAGTATAGTTTATTCTAAAAAGGATAACTTTTCAAATGTTTTACCATTTACATTTTTATGAAATTCACTGAGGAGGATGGTCCTCCCCCTCCTCCTCTGAGGAGCCTCCACTGTCTACATACTGTATGTGGAAATGGTCCTTTTCTATGATCTGTGGTTAAAAAGATAAGTAAAAGGTCTCTGTGACATCACATGGTAGCATTAAATGTAAGAAAAACAATGATTTTCTAAACCTGGAAGCAGTTTCTTGTTGCTCTTCACGTCACACCATTATCAGTGTTTAAAATGTTTAAACTTTTGATGATGTCATCGGGTGGAACGTTTTCACATACGTAGATATTGGTATTGTGCTGCAGATAATGAATATGATGTGGAATAGTGGTGGAGTTGACCTTTAATAAAGGATGCAGTAATTAAGGACCTGCCTGTACAATATAAGTACCTACCAGAACGATAGATGGACCTGTCAGCATTATATAATGACCAACCAGTACTACAGATGGACTTGTCAGTACTATATAAGGACGTACCAGTACTATATAAGGACGCACCACTACTATAGATGGACTTGTTAGTACTATATAAGGTCCTTCCAATACTATATAGGGAACTGCCAGTACTATTAATGGACCTGTCAGTACTATAGATGGACTTGTCAGTACAATATAAGGACGTACCAGTACTACAGATGGACTTGTCAGTACAATATAAGGACGTACCAGTACTATATAAGGACCTGCCTGTACTATATAAGGACCTGCCTGTACTATATAAGGACCTGCCTGTACTATATAAGGACCTACCAGTACTATATAAGGATGTACCAGTACTATATAAGGACCTGCCTGTACTATATAAGGACCTGCCTGTACTATATAAGGACCTACCAGTACTATATAAGGACCTACCTGTACTATATAAGGACCTGCCTGTACTATATAAGGACCTACCAGTACTATATAAGGACGTACCAGTACTATATAAGGACGTACCAGTACTATATAAGGACCTGCCTGTACTATATAAGGACGTAGCAGTACTATAGATGGACTTGTCAGTACAATATAAGGACGTACCAGTACTACAGATGGACTTGTCAGTACAATATAAGGACGTACCAGTACTATATAAGGACCTGCCTGTACTATATAAGGACCTGCCTGTACTATATAAGGACCTACCAGTACTATATAAGGATGTACCAGTACTATATAAGGACCTGCCTGTACTATATAAGGACCTGCCTGTACTATATAAGGACCTACCAGTACTATATAAGGACCTACCTGTACTATATAAGGACCTGCCTGTACTATATAAGGACCTACCAGTACTATATAAGGACGTACCAGTACTATATAAGGACGTACCAGTACTATATAAGGACCTGCCTGTACTATATAAGGACGTAGCAGTACTATAGATGGACTTGTCAGTACTATATAAGGACCTGCCTGTACTATATAAGGACGTACCAGTACTATATAAGGACCTGCCTGTACTATATAAGGACCTGCCTGTACTATATAAGGACCTGCCTGTACTATATAAGGACGTAGCAGTACTATAGATGGACTTGTCAGTACTATATAAGGACCTTCCAGTACTATATAAGGATGTACCAGTACTATATAAGGACCTACCAGTACTATATAAGGACCTGCCTGTACTATATAAGGATGTACCAGTACTATATAAGGACCTACCAGTACTATAGAAGGACGTACCAATACTATATAAGGATGTACCAGTACTATAGAAGGACCTACCAGTACTATATAAGGACGTACCAGTAATATATAAGGACGTACCAGTACTATAGAAGGACCTGTTAGTACTAAATAAGGACCTGTCAGTTTCCTTAGCTTGCAGTGTGTCATTAATCAAAATTCCTGTCACAGTCATGTGTTTATCTGTCTTTGTCAATTCTATTGCTCTCGAGTGTCGCAGTGGTCTAAAACACTGCATCTCAGTGCTAGAGGAGTCACTACAGACCATCTGGTTCAAAACTGTTATAACAGCACCATCTAGTGGTCAGAGGAGGAAGCTCCATTAGTGGGAAGTCTCCTTTAACATCCAGGACCCCACGTCAGTCAACCTAAAGAGGAGGGGAAATATTAGGATAAAACAGCCTTTCCTTACCTGGTAAATATGACAGCAAGTGATGATCAACTACCTTGATGAGCAATTGATAGAAGGAATCAGGTGTTGTGTTGTTGTAATGCTGCTGTCCTGGAACACAAGCCAGTGGCATGAAAATAGGATGGAATTAATTCATAGAGATACAAGGAACCAGTAAATCCTCTGAAATCCTTTTGTAGATTATTCATAGATTATTTATGTATGTGGTTTAAAACGTAGTAGTTGCCAATGTTCCAGAGCACGCCTTTAAGCATTTCATTGTACTGTGTACATTTAGCTGTATCCCGTAAATATGACAGTTTTGGCTAGAAGGGATACAGCTTATGTCAGAATTGACCAGAATTGGCATTTCGTAGCAGGTTAGGAGAATTAGGTAAAAGTTAGGAAAAGGGTTAGGATTAGCTAAAATGCTACCTTTGACATAAACCATATTCAATCTAGTTATGCCTGCATACGACAAACAAACTTTGATTTGAATCACACAAACTAACCCTACCCCTAAATCCCTAACAGACCAATCAGCTTCGAAGAGTTGGGCTAGGGGGCAGGGAAATGTTTAGGGCGAGTCAGAGTCACGTGATATCTCAAGAGAGGCTGGCCTGTTTTCGCATACAGTACAATTTTCACTGTAAAAAAATGCATTGGTGCAGTCTAAGTTTCAGCCTGTGAGTAGCTACCAGTATTTTGACTGTGCGCTTGCATGCTAATTTGTTGGCTTGCTGTTGCACTGTTCTGAGTCTGAGGAGAGTCCCGGGTGACATTTACCGCCCCCGGTGGTCACTCACTGAACCTCAGCTCAAGGGACTGGTGAGTATAGACATTGGATGAGAAAACTAGAGGTCCCTCCTTTCTGACATTCTCCTCCAATTAGTTTTGAGAAGGAAACGAGGAGAGAATGCAAGGACTATTCAATTGAGATCTTCCCATTGTCACAATCCATTGAACTTTTTGGACATTACATTACAACATTGGATACATCTTTTATGTGGTTGAAATAACCTCCTGTCAGCTTTCATGTTGCACTCCTGTTTCTGCAGGAGTTCCTGGAGGAGTTAATGCTATATTAGGCTACATGTTAGTGTCCAGATTTCAGTTACTATTCCATTTAAAGGGGAAGCGCTGTAAACAATGTTATTTTCCTGCTTTTTATATATATTTCCACACTGAGGTTTGAATAATACTGTAAAAAAAATAAAAAAATAAAAATGGTTTCTAATCTCCACCCGGCACAGCCAGAAGAGGACTGGTCACCCCTCAGAGCCTGGTTCCTCTCTAGGTTTCTAATCTCCACCCGGCACAGCCAGAAGAGGACTGGTCACCCCTCAGAGCCTGGTTCCTCTCTAGGTTTATAATCTCCACCCGGCACAGCCAGAAGAGGACTGGCCACCCCTCAGAGCCTGGTTCCTCTCTAGGTTTCTTCCTAGGTTTTGCCTTTCTAGGGAGTTTTTCCTAGCCACCGTGCTTCTACATCTGCATTGCTTGCTGTTTGGGGTTTTAGGCTGGGTTTCTGTATAGCACTTTGTGACATCGGCTGATGTAAAAAAGGGTTTATAAATACATTTGATTGATTGATTGGTTGTTTGGCTGGGTGGGGTTTTGACAGCTTGTTTAGCTGGGTGGGGTTTTTGACAGCTTGTTTGGCTGTGTGGGGTTTTGACAGCTTGTTTGGCTGTGTGGGGTTTTGACAGCTTGTTTAGCTGGGTGGGGTTTTTGACAGCTTGTTTGGCTGGGTGGGGTTTTTGACAACTTGTTTGGCTGTGTGGGGTTTTGACAGCTTGTTTGGCTGGGTGGGGTTTGACAGCTTGTTTGGCTGTGTGGGGTTTTGACAGCTTGTTTGGCTGGGTGGGGTTTGACAGCTTGTTTGGCTGGGTGGGGTTTGACAGCTTGTTTGGCTGGGTGGGGTTTTGACAGCTTGTTTGGCTGGGTGGGGTTTGACAGCTTGTTTGGCTGGGTGGGGTTTTTGACAGCTTGTTTGGCTGGGTGGGGTTTTTGACAGCTTGTTTGGCTGGGTGGGGTTTTTGACAGCCCTAGTTGTAGTGCTGTAACAACCCTAGTTGTAGTGCTGTAACAACCCTAGTTGTAGTGCTGTAACAACCCTAGTTGTAGTGCTGTAACAACCCTAGTTGTAGTGCTGTAACAACCCTAGTTGTAGTGCTGTAACAACCCTAGTTGTAGTGCTGTAACAACCCTAGTTGTAGTGCTGTAACATCCCTAGTTGTAGTGCTGTAACAACCCTAGTTGTAGTGCTGTAACATCCCTAGTTGTAGTGCTGTAACAACCCTAGTTGTAGTGCTGTAACAAAAGCCAGCGCACCCTGGACTGTAAAGAAGCAGTGCAATGGTTTGTGTAGTAACCGACTGTACTTCATGGAGAGTACGCAGTTCAGTCATTTTACCAGCAGAAGTCAGTACAGGTCTGAAACAAAATAAAGGCCCCTATAAATGGCTTATATTGTTTGCATGATTCCACTTAGCTTTTTCACAAATTCTGTTTTCTACGTTTGGTTTTTCCAGGTTTCCGGCTTTCCAGTTTTTGCTATTAAAATCACACGTTTTTATAGAAAAACAACAAATTGGATGTTCTAAGTCCACATCAGCCTTTTGATGTCTGCGAAACAAATCAGAAATGTCTAATTTTGGGTTTAGTTATCCTTTCTTTTGCACCAGCAAGACTCCATTGTTTGTTTAGCGATGTTTCTGTGGTGCTCATGAGTTTGCAAGGCAAATGGCCACTGGATGGATGTAAATAATCATTATATCCTTCTGCCAAGTAGGCAAAGGCTACTGGTATTTAATATTGAATTGAGAAGGTTTTTGGGAAAGGCTCTCAGTCTCTACCTGAAGACATCATTGGCATCATCGCTACAGAAAGTGTAGACATGCGAGAGCACCGCACAGTCATACAGGGACAGAAAGGTGCAGGAAAATATGAATCATTGATGCATTTTCTTCATGCCTTATGATTAACTTGGGGCAAATGAATGACTTTCCTACTGAGTTCAATACGTTTAGTTGATTCCCTGCTAAGTTCAATACATTGTTGAATATTGTTAAATTCAGTTTTAATGTCTGGATTCCGTGATTCCGTCCGCGTACTCCGAAACGGATTTTATAGGGCACTACATTTGAAGATTATTATTCATTTCATGTGATTAGTGATTCATTTTAAGTCAAGCATGTTATTTCCCTGTGTTATATATATATATATATATATATATATATATAGTTACTCACTATGAGATTGGAACAATATTGTGAAAATTATGATAATGCTTTTTTAGTGTAAGAGATGATGGGATGGAGTTTTGGCCTCCATGGTGACAATAGACCAATAAGAAAGAGAGTTCCAAACCTCTCTGCCAATAACAGCTTGTTTTCCCTTTTCCCCTCCCACTCAGACCACTCCCAGACTCCTGCTAGAGAAATGTCTCTTTGCTAAGAAGCTATTTTTGTTTCTTTTTGACCATTTTCATTGAAAGCAATCACAGCAAGGTAGCCTAGCGGTTAAAAGATTTGGGCCAGTAACCAAAAGGTCTCTGGTTTGAATCCCTGAGCCGGCAAAGTGGAAAAAATCAGCTGTTTGCCCTTGAGCAAGGCAGTTAACCCCCATCAACAACTGCGTTGATTAAGGCAACCCCCCACACCTCTCTGATTGAATCAAATGCTTAAGATGCATTCAGCTGTGAAACTGACTAGTTAATCTTTTAATCATAACTTAATGGTTACACAGAAATTATTTGATATTTAGATAAAAACGGCTGCATTGGACTTTTAACTGTTCCTCATTACAAGGTCAACTGTTACTGAATTGAACTCTTGTTTGAATATGGTCAAACTATTACTTATATATATTTTTTTTTAAATACCATTGAACATAATAGCCAAATCAAAGTGTAAAAGCAGGTGTGCGGTTCAGCTATTTCTAGCCATTTTCTGGTGTTTTGTGGTGGAAAACTGAATGGTTTGAGCATAACACATCAGCCTTGTTACCCATAGAGTAGAATATGGGTTACTGTTGGAGGAGGTTCTCTTCTGCACTGTTGAACCAATTCAGTAAATGTGTAGGAGGAGTTAAGACGGAGATGATCTATTATATTGACAAGATAGCCAAGTGACCGCTCTAACAATGGAAATACATGTCCTCAATGGCTGAAGGCAGGCGAGACCAGCTCCATTCTAAATGAGAGGGCGGATTAAGTGAACAACAGGCAGAACTAAGTAGCTTTTCTCAGTTGCCGGAATGCAACGTGCATCCACTTATATCAGTATATTTGTAAAAGCCTAAACATGAACAACATTTCTAATCGATCAAATAAGCCTCACGTAATTCAATACTTCAATACTCATAGACCTCCATACAAAAAACGGCTTATCTCATGCGGAAAGATTTTGGCCAGAGTTAATCCTCTGGATTCGCAGGCTCTCTTTGCATTTCCCCTGAAAACCGGATGCATCCGGTTGGTGCTGACCCTTCAGAGGCTGCCCATGTTTTTTTTTTATTATGTTTTTCATAAACTTGCATTCAATTGTCCCTCCTTAATGCACACAACAAGCTTCCATTCCCGCTGTCGCAATGTAATTCATTCTGTTACTTTATTTGGCACTTACTAACCTCTTCAGATGCAGTTTTTTGTCCTGAATTTTGTTGTGGAGGCTGCTCTGTGGTCTGGAGGCAGAGTGGTCACTAGCTGGCACAGCCACAAAGTCATAAAATCAGATTTGAAACCTAACCCTAACCGTAACCCTAACCTTAGCCACATTGCTAACCCTAATGCCTATCCTTAACCTTAAATTAAAACCAAAAAGCACATCTATTTTTTTTAAACATTTTTACAATACAGACAATTTTGACTGTGCAACTGGCCCATCTAGCGGAAAATCGCACAGTTCTGCCTCCAGGGACAAGATTCATGACAGTAAACATCAACCTGCTCTTGAGATGGAAAAACATGTTTTTATCAAGTTGAACATTTGCTCTTCATGACAGAATGTTAAAATGAGGTGAAATTAAATGTTTTATTTTAGTTACACTATCCAAAACTACCGTGCAATGACCCCTTAGTTCTCTCTCCCAATTCACCTAATGTCATCTCCCAATTCACCTAATGTCATCTCCCAATTCACCTAATGTCATCTCCCAATTCACCTAATGTCATTGCATCTCCGTTATATGTGAATATTTATTTGAAATCTCTGCATAGTTATCAGAATAAACTTTGAATTAGCCGTGTATATTTAGTCTTGAACATAAAAGAAGTTCCCAATCTTAATTAAATTCTTGAAATGCTCTAAGTGCCTGGCTTATTCATATGGAAAACATTTAGGCCTAGTTAATATAAAACTATGTTTTCAGCCATGATAAACCAACACACCAACCCACATTTGAGAGAGAGAGAGAGAGAGAGATGAATTCACTAAGGCTGTCTTTGTAGTTCCCCCAAAAGCACTAACTTCAGGCCTGCATCCCAAATGGCCCCCTATTCATTGCTTTTCACCAGAGCTGACAGGGTTTCCATAGGGCTCTTATCAAAAGCAGTGCCCTACATAGGGAATAGAATGACATTTGGGGCACATCACAGGCCTTAAGGCCAGGCAGCAATCCAACATGGAGCCTTTGAGGTTTCTAACCTCACTGAGAGTATGTTTGTTATTTAATATCTAGTCACTCATTATTCATATTATATATTTATAAACTAACTTCCTTTTCCTCTAAAGGTTCATCCTCTGCAGTGTTCTAGTTCTGGAATGTGTTTATCAAATACATTCTTCTCCAGGTAAGCTTCCTCCTAAAATTTAAAAGACATTAAAATGATAACAAAAGGAAATGCTTCCCAGTGCTAGAAGTGCCAATATCACCACTGTTGTAGTGTAGTATTAATAATACCAGCCAAGCTGGAGCTGCAGAGCTGGAGATGTCCACATGGACTTAAGATATGGTTGGCTAGCTCGGTGGTTGATAGGGCAACGTTTAGGCATCATCTTTTTGGCAATGTTGACTTGAGATTGTAGGATCGTTGATCATTGCTGGTACTGTGTTTGTGTGTGTGTGTGTGTGTGCGTGTGTGCGTGTGTCTGTGTGTGTATGCGTGCCCACCAGTGTATTTCTGTGTGAGCCTGTGTGTGTGTGCGTGCTTGAGTGTGTGTGTGTGTCCTGGCTGCTCCTCTCTGCGGCAGCATGATATGATTGGCTGCTTCTCTCTGTAGGATGATGGGCTGAAGAATGAGGAAGGAAGGTAGAGTAGAAGAGAAAGGGAGAGGTGGAGGAGGAATAAGGGGTGAGGGATGTGTGGAGGGCTGGGATGAAGTGTCATAGTGACTATGTGATAGTGACTATATGATAGTGTGATAGTGACTATATGATAGTGACTATATGATAGTGTGATAGTGACTATATGATAGTGTGATAGTGACTATATGATAGTGTGATAGTGACTATATAATAGTGACTATATGATAGTGTGATAGTGACTATATGATAGTGTGATAGTGACTATATGTTAGTGTGATAGTGACTATATGATAGTGTGATAGTGACTATATGATAGTGACTATATGATAGTGTGATAGTAACTATATGATAGTGACTATATGATAGTGTGGTAGTGACTATATGATAGTGTGATAGTGACTATATGATAGTGTGATAGTGACTATATGATAGTGTGATAGTGACTATATGATAGTGACTATATGATAGTGTGATAGTGACTATATAATAGTGACTATATGATAGTGTGATAGTGACTATATGATAGTGTGATAGTGACTATATGTTAGTGTGATAGTGACTATATGATAGTGTGATAGTGACTATATGATAGTGACTATATGATAGTGTGATAGTAACTATATGATAGTGACTATATGATAGTGTGGTAGTGACTATATGATAGTGTGATAGTGACTATATGATAGTGTGATAGTGACTATATGATAGTGTGATAGTGACGATATGATAGTGACTATATGATAGTGTGATAGTGACTATATGATAGTGACTATATGATAGTGACTATATGATAGTGTGATAGTGACTCTATGATAGTGACTATATGATAGTGTGATAGTGACTATATGATAGTGTGATAGTGACTATATGATAGTGACTATATGATAGTGTGATAGTGACTATATGATAGTGTGATAGTGACTATATGATAGTGACTATATGATAGTGATTATATGATAGTGTGATAGTGACTATATGATAGTGACTATATGATAGTGTGATAGTGACTATATGATAGTGTGATAGTGACTATATGATAGTGTGATAGTGACTATATGATAGTGTGATAGTGACTATATGATAGTGTGATAGTGACTATATGATAGTGACTATATGATAGTGTGATAGTGACTATATGATAGTGTGATGGTAACTATATGATAGTGACTATATGATAGTGACTATATGATAGTGACTATATGATAGTGACTATATGATAGTGACTATATGATAGTGTGATAGTGACTTTATGATAGTGACTATATGATAGTGTGATAGTGACTATATGATAGTGTGATAGTGACTATATGATAGTGACTATATGATAGTGTGATAGTGACTATATGATAGTGACTATATGATAGTGTGATAGTGACTATATGATAGTGACTATATGATAGTGTGATAGTGACTATATGATAGTGTGATAGTGACTATATGATAGTGACTATATGATAGTGTGATAGTGACTTTACGATAGTGACTATATGATAGTGTGATAGTGACTATATGATAGTATGATAGTGACTATATGATAGTGTGATAGTGACTATATGATAGTGACTATATGATAGTGTGATAGTGACTATATGATAGTGACTATATGATAGTGTGATAGTGACTATATGATAGTGACTATATGATAGTGTGATAATGACTATATGACAGTGTGATAGTGACCATATGATAGTGTGATAGTGACTATATGTTAGTGACTATATGATAGTGTGATAGTGACTATATGATAGTGACTATATGATAGTGTGATAGTGACTATATGATAGTGACTATATGATAGTGACTATATGATAGGGACTATATGATAGTGTGATAGTGACTATATGATAGTGTGATAGTGACTATATGATAGTGTGATAGTGACTATATGATAGTGACTATATGAATGTGTGATAGTGACTATATGATAGTGTGATAATGACTATATGATAGTGTGATAGTGACTATATGATAGTGTGATAGTGACTATATGTTAGTGACTATATGATAGTGTGATAGTGACTATATGATAGTGACTATATGATAGTGTGATAGTGACTATATGGTAGGGACTATATGATAGTGTGATAGTGACTATATGATAGGGACTATATGATAGTGTGATAGTGACTATATGATAGGGACTATATGATAGTGTGATAGTGACTATATGATAGTGTGATAGTGACTATATGATAGTGTGATAGTGACTATATGATAGTGACTATATGATAGTGACTATATGATAGTGTGATAGTGACTATATGATAGGGACTATATGATAGTGTGATAGTGACTATATGATAGTGTGATAGTGACTATATGATAGTGACTATATGATAGTGTGATAGTGACTATATGATAGTGACTATATGATAGTGTGATAGTGACTATATGATAGTGACTATATGAAAGTGTGATAGTGACTATATGATAGGGACTATATGATAGTGTGATAGTGACTATATGATGTAATAGTGTAATAGTGACTATATGATGTAATAGTGTAATAGTGACTAAGCTGTGTAATAGTATAATAGTGACTAAGCTGTGTAATAGTGTAATAGTGACTAAGCTGTGTAATAGTGACTAAGCTGTGTAATAGTGTAATAGTGACTAAGCTGTGTAATAGTATAATAGTGACTAAGCTGTGAAATAGTGTAATAGTGACTAAGCTGTGTAATAGTATAATAGTGACTAAGCTGTGTAATAGTGTAATAGTGACTAAGCTGTGTAATAGTGACTAAACTGTGTAATAGTGACTAAGCTGTGTAATAGTGTAATAGTGACTAAGCTGTGTAATAGTGTAATAGTGACTAAGCTGTGTAATAGTATAATAGTGACTAAACTGTGTAATAGTGTAATAGTGACTAAGCTGTGTAATAGTATAATAGTGACTAAGCTGTGTAATAGTATAATAGTGACTAAACTGTGTAATAGTGTAATAGTGACTAAGCTGTGTAATAGTGTAATAGTGACTAAGCTGTGTAATAGTATAATAGTGACTAAACTGTGTAATAGTGTAATAGTGACTAAGCTGTGTAATAGTATAATAGTGACTAAGCTGTGTAATAGTATAATAGTGACTAAACTGTGTAATAGTGTAATAGTGACTATATGATGTAATAGTGTAATAGTGACTAAGCTGTGTAATAGTGACTAAGCTGTGTAATAGTATAATAGTGACTAAGCTGTGTAATAGTGTAATAGTGACTATATGATGTAATAGTGTAATAGTGACTAAGCTGTGTAATAGTATAATAGTGACTAAACTGTGTAATAGTGTAATAGTGACTAAGCTGTGTAATAGTATAATAGTGACTAAGCTGTGTAATAGTGTAATAGTGACTAAGATGTGTAATAGTGTAATAGTGACTAAGCTGTGTAATAGTGTAATAGTGACTAAACTGTGTAATAGTGACTAAGCTGTGTAATAGTGTAATAGTGACTAAGCTGTGTAATAGTGACTAAGCTGTGTAATAGTGTAATAGTGACTAAGCTGTGTAATAGTGACTAAGCTGTGTAATAGTGTAATAGTGACTAAACTGTGTAATAGTGTAGTAGTGACTAAGCTGTGTAATAGTGACTAAACTGTGTAATAGTGACTAAACTGTGTAATAGTGTAATAGTAACTAAGCTGTGTAATAGTGACTAAGCTGTGTAATAGTGTAATAGTGACTAAGCTGTGTAATAGTGACTAAGCTGTGTAATAGTGTAATAGTGACTAAGCTGTGTAATAGTGTAATAGTGACTAAACTGTGTAATAGTGTAGTAGTGACTAAGCTGTGTAATAGTGACTAAACTGTGTAATAGTGACTAAACTGTGTAATAGTGTAATAGTAACTAAGCTGTGTAATAGTGACTAAGCTGTGTAATAGTGTAATAGTGACTAAACTGTGTAATAGTGTAATAGTGACTAAGCTGTGTAATAGTGTAATAGTGACTAAACTGTGTAATAGTGTAATAGTGACTAAACTGTGTAATAGTGACTAAGCTGTGTAATAGTGTAATAGTGACTAAGCTGTGTAATAGTGTAATAGTGACTAAACTGTGTAATAGTGACTAAGCTGTGTAATAGTGTAATAGTGACTAAGCTGTGTAATAGTGACTAAGCTGTGTAATAGTGTAATAGTGACTAAACTGTGTAATAGTGACTAAACTGTGTAATAGTGTAATAGTGACTAAGCTGTGTAATAGTATAATAGTGACTAAGCTGTGTAATAGTGACTAAGCTGTGTAATAGTGTAATAGTGACTAAACTGTGTAATAGTGACTAAACTGTGTAATAGTGTAATAGTGACTAAACTGTGTAATAGTGACTAAACTGTGTAATAGTGTAATAGTGACTAAGCTGTGTAATAGTGTAATAGTGACTAAGCTGTGTAATAGTGTAATAGTGACTAAGCTGTGTAATAGTGACTAAGCTGTGTAATAGTGTAATAGTGACTAAGCTGTGTAATAGTGACTAAGCTGTGTAATAGTGTAATAGTGACTAAGCTGTGTAATAGTGACTAAACTGTGTAATAGTGACTAAACTGTGTAATAGTGTAATAGTGACTAAGCTGTGTAATAGTGACTAAGCTGTGTAATAGTGTAATAGTGACTAAGCTGTGTAACAGTATAATAGTGACTAAGCTGTGTAATAGTGACTAAGCTGTGTAATAGTGTAATAGTGACTAAACTGTGTAATAGTGACTAAGCTGTGTAATAGTGTAATAGTGACTAAGCTGTGTAATAGTGACTAAGCTGTGTAATAGTGTAATATTGACTAAGCTGTGTAATAGTGCAATAGTGACTAAGCTGTGTAATAGTATAATAGTGACTAAGCTGTGTAATAGTGACTAAGCTGTGTAATAGTGTAATAGTGACTAAGCTGTGTATTAGTGTAATAGTGACTAAGCTGTGTAATAGTGACTAAGCTGTGTAATAGTGACTAAGCTGTGTAATAGTGTAATAGTGACTAAACTGTGTAATAGTGACTAAGCTGTGTAATAGTGTAATAGTGACTAAGCTGTGTAATAGTGACTAAGCTGTGTAATAGTGACTAAGCTGTGTAATAGTGACTAAGCTGTGTAATAGTGTAATAGTGACTAAGCTGTGTAATAGTGACTAAGCTGTGTAATAGTGTAATAGTGACTAAGCTGTGTAATAGTGTAATAGTGACTAAGCTGTGTAATAGTGACTAAGCTGTGTAATAGTGTAATAGTGACTAAACTGTGTAATAGTGACTAAGCTGTGTAATAGTGTAATAGTGACTAAGCTGTGTAATAGTGACTAAGCTGTGTAATAGTGTAATAGTGACTAAGCTGTGTAATAGTGTAATAGTGACTAAGCTGTGTAATAGTGACTAAGCTGTGTAATAGTGACTAAGCTGTGTAATAGTGACTAAGCTGTGTAATAGTGTAATAGTGACTAAGCTGTGTAATAGTGTAATAGTGACTAAGCTGTGTAATAGTGACTAAACTGTGTAATAGTGTAATAGTGACTAAGTCTCATGTGACACTATCATTTACATGAATCAAAATACTTTCTCCAAATACCTCCCTTAGTCAACCTGAATAGCTTTCACACACCAAGAGAGAGAGCCAGAGACAGAACACCCAGACCCAGCTATGATCTCCCTCCAGACATGTCTCTCCCCATTTCCCTCATTCATCATCTGACTCTACAAAGAGGGCCACATCTTGACAATAGAGATTATATTCTCCTTCACAATGGATGATAGCTCCCAGTCAGCCCCTCCTTTGGGCGGTGTGTTTGCATGCGTGTGTGTGTGAGTTGTACAGGACAGATAAGTTCCATCCATGTCAGACATCAGGGAATGTCCAGCCCAGTGTACAAATGAAATGGGTCCCCACGTTGCTTAAAGGGCCTATCTGTCCGTCAGCAGTCCAAAGGGATTAGTCTATTCACAGCCTCCATATTGATCTCCAGGCTACAATAGGTGCATGGGGCCCAGCCTCTTTGTCGTCGACTGTGTTGTGAAGCTAGGTAACACAGGGGTAACTGACTATGGATTAAAAACACTTTTCCTTCTTCTCTTTTCTTCTCTCGTTCTCTAGTTTTTCTCTCTCTTCCTTGACACATGACCTTAATAACTACAGAACTAGGCTCAGCCTTTTTCCTTGTAAGATCCTGTGGTCAGGAACGTCTCTGCTCTACTGTCATCATCTCTTTCAGAGTGGTCAATTGAGCAGAAAGAACATTACAAACCTGTTCTAAAATTATGTTGTGGTTGGGTTAGGTTAGGTTGGGATGGGTTGGGTTAGGTTGGGTTAGGTTGGGTTAGGTTGGGTTAGATAGATAGATAGGTACTTTATTGATCCCCCGGGGGGGAAATTTCATTATCAAGCAGCTACAACAAAAACACAGGGCAGGTGCAAAATGCCACAACGAAAGTACACAAAAGACAGATACACGGTACATGATACATAGAGCGGCAGTATGAAAAAGTATAGAAATACAAGATATCTGGAGTGCAAAAAAAAGCTATAAAAAGGACATTGCATAGTATGGGTGGTTGGCTGAATATGTACACTATACGTTGGTGGATGTTGGATGGTTAACTATACTATACAGGTCGATGGCAGAGAAATACTTCAGTAGCTAAAAATGCGTATGATATGAGTGAGGGTAATAATAGTTTACTTAATAGACAGACTGGGTAAATGAACAGGTAAGTGAACATTTTGCATGGTTAAAATAGCTGTACAGTTAGGTATACAGTTATATTTACAGATAAGTGAATACTTGCATGTTTACACAAACTGTACAGGTAAATGACAGGAAGAGATACTTTAATAGCTAAATGTGTGTATGATATCATTTGGGGTAATAATAGTAATTCCCTTAAAATACAGTCCTTAGTGCGCAGGGTTTAATTACAGATAACTGCACGTATTGCACATTCAATATACTAAAAGCAATGAGAAAAGGTGCAACTGGCAGGATACTAATATGCATTCCTGAGTGAATGACTACGTCCAATAATTACTTACAATATTGCATGTGATATAATATAACAACTGTACATGAGTATGTATATACAGACCTGTATGAATAAATAGGTCCTGAGTGGATGAGTGCTGACGGACCAGAGTTACTCACGGATGGATGCATAATTGTTAAACTTGGGTTGGGTTAGGTTGGGTTAGGTTAGGATAGGTTGGGTTAGGTTAGGTTGGGTTAGGTTGGGTTAGGTTGGGTTAGGTTGGGTTAGGTTGGGTTAGGTTGGGTTAGGTTGGGTCGGGTCGGGTCAGGTTAGGTTAGGTTAGGTTATCCGAGTAGCTGCTTCTCTAGGTGTTGTCCCTGGCTGCAATGGAAACTTCTAAAACTGTAGATATTAGAATAGGTAGATGGAATGGTTACATGTCAAATAATAGTAGATGGAATGGTTACATGTCAAATAATAGTAGATGGAATGGTTACATGTCAAATAATAGTAGATGGAATGGTTACATGAATGTTGTCATATTGGAATCATAATTCTGCCACCAAACATCTAAAGCTTTAAAGGTCCATATAAGACATTCCAGACACAATGATCCCTAATGAACGAGTCTAAAACTGTAAGAACTGAACACAGTGCTTTAATCCTCAAATCATTAATATTGTTTTACAAGGTCAATCATTCCAATATTTGAAACGTTCCAGATCATACTGAAAGCCCAAATACATTTATTTTGACAAGCCTACATTACCTTTCACCTCCTGGTAGAAAACGGTTTGTCAGAGTTTCTGAGTCTATGACCTCCAAGCAACTTAATCACCAGGTCTCTAGATCCAACTGGTATTGTTTTAAGAGGGCTCAAATCCTTGTGACCACTTCAGAATGCAGAGTGTGCGTCCCAAATGGTACTCTATTCCCTATATAGTGCACTACTTTTGACCAGAGCCCTATGGAAACCCTTTCAGCTCTGGTCAAGTAAAAAACTATAAAGGGAACAGGGTTCCATTTGGGACAGACACAAAGAGATGTCATGGGTATCATGTAGAGCGTGATGTCTGAGAAATGGTGGGAAAAGGGTGGATTTTATTGAGATACAGTTTCTCACTTTGTTTATAGCTTTTGAAGTCGACCACATTTTTAGTCTACAGCCGGAACAAGAAAGAAACTGTACATTTTATGAAGGGAAGTCAAACTCTTGGTCAAAACTGCACATACAGTCTTACCGTGTCTTAGAAGGCTTAATTGCTCAAGAGAATCGTGTCGGCCAACTTGCTATCACGTTACATTTGAAGAATCACGGGTGACCATTATTCTCACCGGAATAAATTGTGTGTGGGGATAAACTCAGGAACTGTCCTTTCAGACTGTCATCACAACATAACCAAGTACCCCTATTCAATCAAACCCGCTATACTGGTTTTCAGGTTGAGAATAAATAAAATGAGGGCCTACTTGAGTCATAAGGAGTTTCTTCTAGACTAGATCTTCCCAAATTATATTTCAGAACCACCTAGTGGATGAGGACTCCTCTTCAACCATGGCTAGAAACAGTTGACTCCATTCTCCCCCAAAAACTCCAGACTTTATGGCTGCGTCCCATTTGGCACCCTATTCACTACACAGTGCACTATATACAGAATAGTGTGCCGATGTGTGTGCTGTACACGTCTGTATGGGCTCAGGTCATTACTGACAGAGACGCTTGTTCAGTTAGCATGCTGGGATGGATTACCTGTGAGCCTGTCCTTGGAGAGCCTTTTGACAAGATGGTGTGTCAGATGGCTTGTTAGTTACTGTGCCTTCAGAAAATGATGGGCTGGACTAGGCTGGGGTAGAGCTGACGGATCTGTGTCTGTGTTTGTCACAGGAGGTTCGTGGCACCTTAATTGGGGAGGACGGGCTCGAGGTACACATTTTACTATACTTACTATACGAACAAACATTTGACCAACTGGGGACATTTTGTTATTTCCTACGAGGTCAAATGCTACTTCTAGAGGGTTTAGGGTTAAGGTTAGAATTAGTGTTAGGGTTAGAATTACGTTAAGGGTTAGGGTTAGGGTTAGGATCTAGGGTTGGGATCTAGGGTTAAGGTTAGGGTTAGGGTACGGGTTAGGGGTTAGGGAAAATAGGATTTTGAATGGGACTGAATTGTGTGTCCCCACAAGGTTAGTTGTACAAGACTGTGTGTGTGTGTGTGTGTGTGTGTCAACGTCTGTAGGTAAGACACATGGGGGATAACAGCCTGGTCTCATGGAATAGACGTAACATTGTAAAGTAAATCTGGGCCACTCAGATTAGTATGAAATGTTAGGTTTGGTTACTGGTTACATAAGACAGATGATTACTTAAGGCAAAAACGAAATAGGCTGGTTGATCAGGGTGGATGGGTAGGCATATAACGCGAACGTCTAGCAACCCAAAGGCTGCGAGTTCGAATCTCATCACGGACAATTTTAGAAACTTTTCAACTACTTACTACATTTTAGCTACTTAGCAACTACTTAACATGTTAGCTAACCCTTCCCCTAACCCTAACCTTAACCCTATTAGCTAACCCTTCCCCTAACCCTAACCTTAACCCTATTAGCTAACCCTTCCCCTAACCTAACCTAACCTAACCTCACCTAACCTAGCTTGCCATCAAGATAGAATTTGAAACATATCAAACATTTCTGAATTTTGTAACATATTGTACTTTTTTCAGATTCGTAACATTGAACTAACTGTAATTCGTAACATATCATACAAAATGGGTGCTGGACATCTACAAATTAATACATTCCATACTAAACATAACATACCTACTGGTGTGTCTCAGATTTACGAACAGAATAATATGAAATGCTCTGAGACCATCTTGGGGAGAAACACACATGCACACTTTTGGAGGTATTGTGGACCAGACACATTACAGTTGAGTAAACCCACAGGCTAGATTACATTCTACCCTCTTCTTCTTCTCTTCGGTTGTTTTGATGTGAGAACAAAATGTCTGCCCAGAGTAAGTTTTTTTGATGTGAGAACAAAATGTTTGCCCAGAGTAAGTTGTTTTGATGTGAAAATGTCTGGTGAGTGTACCTTTTGGCTGCTTCTTTCAAGAGTAGTGTGCTACTTTTGACGAGGGCCCAATGTGTCCACACTACATAAGGAATAGGGAGCCATTTGGGACCCATATTTGTTCTCTTAGTACTTCCTATGGTGTGCTTGAATGAGTTGTCAGTAGTTGGCCAGCCATGACAAATGAAGATCTATCAACCTGTTCCATCTTCATTAGGATGGCTCCTGTCACACAACTGATCAGTCAAACTGTGTGTGTGAGTGTGTGAGTGGGTGAGTTTGTGGGTGTTTGTGTAAACAGTAGCAGAAGCCCCTTCTAATGACAGGAGAACAGACTAGAGGGCATTTGACCTTTAACCCTCCTTGACCTTTAACCCCAACCAACCCCCGGCCCTCCTCCTCAGACCCCTGACTGACCACCTCCCAATCCCTCAAAGCACGCTCACCTCAGAACACACACTTACGTAGGCATTCACTCAGGAATGCATATTAGTATCCTGCCAGTTGCACCTTTTCTCATTGCTTTTAGTATATCGAATGTGCAATAAGTGCAGTTGTCTGTAATTAAACCCTGCGCACTAAGGACTGTATTTTAAGGGAATTACTATTATTACCCCAAATGATATCATACACACATTTAGCTATTAAAGTATCTCTTCCTGTCATTTACCTGTACAGTTTGTGTAACCATGCAAGTATTCACTTATCTGTAAATATAACTGTATATTTACCTGTACAGTTAATTTAACCATGCAAAATATTCACTTACCTGTTCATTTAGCCAGTCTGTCTATTAAGTAAACTATTATTACCCTCGCTCATATCATACGCACATTTAGCTACTGAAGTATTTCTCTGCCATCGACCTGTATAGTATAGTTAACCATCCAACATCCACCAATGTATAGTGTACATATTCAGCCAACCACTCATACTATGCAATGTCTTTTTATAGCTTTTTTGCACTCCAGACTTCTTGTATTTCTATACTTTTTCATACTGCCGCTCTATGTATCATGTATCTGTCTTTTGTGTATTTTCGTTCTGGCATTTTGCACCTGCCCTGTGTTTTGTTGTATCTGCTTGACAAAGAAATTTCCCCTCGGGGATCAATAAAGTATCACACACACCTCAGAACACACACACACACACACACACACACACACACACACACACACACACACACACACACACACACACACACACACACACACACACACACACACACACACACACACACACACACACACACACACACACACACACACACACACACACACACACACACACACACACACATACACACACACACACACACCTCAGAACACACACACACCTCAGAACACACACAGTGGTGGGAAAAGTATTCAAGTAAATATTTGAGTAAAAGTAAAGATACCTTACAGTTTTTTTTTACGATTGCTTAAGCACGATTTTTCTTCTTCTCCCTACCCCTCTTCCTCAGCGGGCTCCCCCTCTCATCCTCACTCTCCCTCTCCCTCTTCCTCTTCCTCTTCCTCTTACTCCAACATTGCCTTCCATTTTTTTTTGAAGACAGGTAAACTCACCTGTTGCCTTTTTATAGTGCTTACGCCTGATTGGTGAGTTTCCAATTAAGCACCTAAGTGTCTGTACACCTGACGGCCGTGTTTGATCAATTGGTTCATAGGTGTGGTATTTAGAAAGGCAGTGCCTTGAAATGGCTAAGAAGTGACATCATATTAGATGTCTGTGTCTGATGTAGAGAAGTGTGTTTAGTGTTTAGTAAAAGGTGTGAGGCTGAGAATGTGCTTATAGTTGGTTGAGGTTTTGTTCCTTGAGTGTCAGGTTTCACTAACTGTTATTTTGACTCAAGTAAAAGTGAAAGTCACTCAGTAAAATACTACTTGAGTAAAAGTCAGTATTTGGTTTAAAATATACTTAAGTATCAAAAGTAAATGTAATTTCTAAAATATACTTAAGTAAAAGTATGAATAATTTAAAAAAAAGGTATATTTAGCGAACCAGACGGCACAGTTTTATTTTTATTTTATTTACGGAAAGCCGGGGTCACGGGGTCACACTCCAACACTCAGACATCATTTACAAACAAAGCATGTGTGTTTAGTGAGTCCTCCAGATCAGAGGCAGTAGATGACCAGGGATGTTCTCTTGATAAGTGGGTGAATTGGACCATTTTCTGTCCTGCTAAGCATTCAAAATGTAACCAGCACTTTTGGTTGTCAGGGAAAATGTATGGAGTAAAAAGTACATTATTTCTTCAGGAATGTAGTGAAGTAAAAGTTGTCAAAAATATAAATAGTAACGTTTTTAAGTTAGCCCACTACAAGCCTGAGACTAGCTCTCAGACCCCCCTCTCTGCCCCGTCAGATCAAAGCATTGTGGGGGTTGAGAGGGAGCTGGCCTGTGGGACAGCCGGAGTACCCTGCTGTTTGGCCATCCTATGGTGTGAAAAGAGACAAACATGGTATGTTTTGTGTGTGTGTGCCCGCCAGTGTATTTCTGTGTTAGCCTGCATGTGTGTGTCAAGACTTCCTGCAAGGCTGTAGATGACAGACTTCCTGCAAGGCTGTAGATGACAGACTTCCTGCAAGGCTGTAGATGACAGACTTCCTGCAAGGCTGTAGATGACAGACTTCCTGCTAGGCTGTAGATGACAGACTTCCTGCTAGACTGTAGATGACAGACTTCCTGCTAGGCTGTAGATGACAGACTTCCTGCAAGGCTGTAGATGACAGACTTCCTGCAAGGCTGTAGATGACAGACTTCCTGCTAGGCTGTAGATGACAGACTTCCTGCTAGGCTGTAGATGACAGACTTCCTGCTAGGCTGTAGATGACAGACTTCCTGCAAGGCTGTAGATGACAGACTTCCTGCAAGGCTGTAGATGACAGACTTCCTGCAAGGCTGTAGATGACAGACTTCCTGCTAGGCTGTAGATGACAGACTTCCTGCTAGACTGTAGATGACAGACTTCCTGCTAGGCTGTAGATGACAGACTTCCTGCTAGGCTGTAGATGACAGACTTCCTGCTAGGCTGTAGATGACAGACTTCCTGCTAGGCTGTAGATGACAGACTTCCTGCTAGGCTGTAGATGACAGACTTCCTGCAAGGCTGTAGATGACAGACTTCCTGCAAGGCTGTAGATGACAGACTTCCTGCTAGGCTGTAGATGACAGACTTCCTGCAAGGCTGTAGATGACAGACTTCCTGCTAGGCTGTACATGACAGACCAGTTCACAGAGTTACAACTGCAGGATGGTAGATGGTAGGATGATGGGAGTGGCTGGCTGCTTCTCTCTGTGGTAGGATGATGGGCGTGGCTGGCTGCTTCTCTCTGTGGTAGGATGATGGACGTGGCTGGCTGCTTCTCTCTGTGGTAGGATGATGGGCGTGGCTGGCTGCTTCTCTCTGTGGTAGGATGATGGGTGTGGCTGGCTGCTTCTCTCTGTGGTAGGATGATGGGTGTGGCTGGCTGCTTCTCTCTGTGGTAGGATGATGGACGTGGCTGGCTGCTTCTCTCTGTGGTAGGATGATGGGCGTGGCTGGCTGCTTCTCTCTGTGGTAGATGATGGGCGTGGCTGGCTGCTTCTCTCTGTGGTAGGATGATGGACGTGGCTGGCTGATTCTCTCTGTGGTAGGATGATGGGCGTGGCTAGCTGCTTCTCTCTGTGGTAGGATGATGGGCGTGGCTGGCTGCTTCTCTCTGTGGTAGGATGATGGACGTGGCTGGCTGCTTCTCTCTGTGGTAGGATGATGGGCGTGGCTGGCTGCTTCTCTCTGTGGTAGGATGATGGGCGTGGCTGGCTGCTTCTCTCTGTGGTAGGATGATGGGCGTGGCTGGCTGCTTCTCTCTGTGGTAGGATGATGGGCGTGGCTGGCTGCTTCTCTCTGTGGTAGGATGATGGACGTGGCTGGCTGCTTCTCTCTGTGGTAGGATGATGGACGTGGCTGGCTGCTTCTCTCTGTGGTAGGATGATGGGCGTGGCTGGCTGCTTCTCTCTGTGGTAGGATGATGGGCGTGGCTGTCTGCTTCTCTCTGTGGTAGGATGATGGGCGTGGCTGTCTGCTTCTCTCTGTGGTAGGATGATGGGCGTGGCTGGCTGCTTCTCTCTGTGGTAGGATGATGGACGTGGCTGGCTGCTTCTCTCTGTGGTAGGATGATGGGCGTGGCTGGCTGCTTCTCTCTGTGGTAGGATGATGGGCGTGGCTGGCTGCTTCTCTCTGTGGTAGGATGATGGGCGTAGCTGGCTGCTTCTCTCTGTGGTAGGATGATGGACGTGGCTGGCTGCTTCTCTCTGTGGTAGGATGATGGGCGTGGCTGTCTGCTTCTCTCTGTGGTAGGATGATGGGCGTGGCTGGCTGCTTCTCTCTGTGGTAGGATGATGGGCGTGGCTGGCTGCTTCTCTCTGTGGTAGGATGATGGGCGTGGCTGGCTGCTTCTCTCTGTGGTAGGATGATGGGCGTGGCTGGCTGCTTCTCCCTGTGGTAGGATGATGGGCGTGGCTGGCTGCTTCTCTCTGTGGTAGGATGATGGGCGTGGCTGGCTGCTTCTCTCTGTGGTAGGATGATGGGCGTGGCTGGCTGCTTCTCTCTGTGGTAGGATGATGGACGTAGCTGGCTGCTTCTCTCTGTGGTAGGATGATGGACGTGGCAGGCTGCTTCTCTCTGTGGTAGGATGATGGGCGTGGCTGTCTGCTTCTCTCTGTGGTAGGATGATGGGCGTGGCTGGCTGCTTCTCTCTGTGGTAGGATGATGGGCGTGGCTGGCTGCTTCTCTCTGTGGTAGGATGATGGGCGTGGCTGGCTGCTTCTCTCTGTGGTAGGATGATGGGCGTGGCTGGCTGCTTCTCTCTGTGGTAGGATGATGGGCGTGGCTGGCTGCTTCTCTCTGTGGTAGGATGATGGGCGTGGCTGGCTGCTTCTCTCTGTGGTAGGATGATGGGCGTGGCTGGCTGCTTCTCTCTGTGGTAGGATGATGGGCGTGGCTGGCTGCTTCTCTCTGTGGTAGGATGATGGACGTGGCTGGCTGCTTCTCTTTGTGGTAGGATGATGGACGTGGCTGGCTGCTTCTCTCTGTGGTAGGATGATGGACGTGGCTGGCTGATTCTCTCTGTGGTAGGATGATGGGCGTGGCTGGCTGCTTCTCTCTGTGGTAGGATGATGGGCGTGGCTGGCTGCTTCTCTCTGTGGTAGGATGATGGGCGTGGCTGGCTGCTTCTCTCTGTGGTAGGATGATGGACGTAGCTGGCTGCTTCTCTCTGTGGTAGGATGATGGACGTGGCTGGCTGCTTCTCTCTGTGGTAGGATGATGGGCGTGGCTGTCTGCTTCTCTCTGTGGTAGGATGATGGGCGTGGCTGTCTGCTTCTCTCTGTGGTAGGATGATGGGCGTGGCTGGCTGCTTCTCTCTGTGGTAGGATGATGGGCGTGGCTGGCTGCTTCTCTCTGTGGTAGGATGATGGGCGTGGCTGGCTGCTTCTCTCTGTGGTAGGATGATGGGCGTGGCTGGCTGCTTCTCTCTGTGGTAGGATGATGGGCGTGGCTGGCTGCTTCTCTCTGTGGTAGGATGATGGGCGTGGCTGGCTGCTTCTCTCTGTGGTAGGATGATGTGATGGGCGTGGCTGGCTGCTTCTCTCTGTGGTAGGATGATGGGCGTGGCTGGCTGCTTCTCTCTGTGGTAGGATGATGGGCGTGGCTGTGCATGACAGAGAGGGTTGTTGGTTCTTTCATCACACATACTGAGACACACACACACAGAAGGAGAGAGAGAGAGACACACAAACACAGACAAAGAGACATTCACCCACGCATACTGACATCAAACATCTAGCCTGTGTGCTACTGTGTATGTGTGTGTTATATTGCTTTTGACCTGAGTGAAAAACATCCCTGTGGTAGCTACAAAATTATTAAATAATTACATTATATTCACATTGAGCTGCTTTTTAATTTGTGTGTGTGTGTGTGTGTGTAATCATCTGGATATTTACGCATGACTTGACTTAATTAGAATGAATTACTCTTCACTAAAACAATACTTAAAAAAAATATATAACTTTATTAAATACAGCCTCAGACGTCAGACAATTACCCGACAACAGGAAATAATGAATGATTATCTATTCACTCTGGAGCGTTGAGCTAGATGAGTCATTTGCATTTATAATGTGCTTAATCAAAACCATAATATAGGGATTGTTGGATGTGTTAGTGTTAGTACAGACAGACACACTATCCAGAATACACTTCCACACTCCATCCCCCAGGGGGCAGCAGCAACGTAGACCAGATGACGAGCTAAGCCTTGATAAGCACATCAGGTGCAGC
Organism: Thymallus thymallus; assembly: GCA_023634145.1. Lineage (NCBI taxonomy): Eukaryota > Metazoa > Chordata > Actinopteri > Salmoniformes > Salmonidae > Thymallus > Thymallus thymallus. The sequence goes on from CM042418.1 coordinate 28,797,517, forward strand.
CAGTTAGGGTAGTGATCAGTCAGAGTGCCAGCTCAGACAGGCAGTGGGTTTTATTTGTAAGGTTGCTGTTTCCTTGGACCAAGGTAAGGTTGCAGTCTCACTGGACCAAGGTAAGGTTGCAGTCTCACTGGACCAAGGTAAGGTTGCAGTCTCACTGGACCAAGGTAAGGTTGCAGTCTCACTGGACCAAGGTAAGGTTGCGGTCTCACTGGACCAAGGTAAGGTTGCGGTCTCACTGGACCAAGGTAAGGTTGCAGTCTCCTTGTAGTACATTTCCAAGTGTGACATTACCTTTGAAACCCCTAGCAGATACCTGATGCTGTTCTAAGCCACTCCATGCACCACATAGAAGTCTGTGTCCCAAATAGGGGTCTGCTCAGAAGTAATGCACTATATATATAGGGGATGGGGTTCCATTTGAGACTCTTCCCCATGTCCCCATTAACCACCATAGTCCTCTCTGCCCCCTGCCTCTCTGCCCACTGCCTCTCTGCCTCTCTGCCCACTGCCTCGCTAGTCCTCTCTGCCGCTGCCCCTCTGCCCCCTGCCTCTCTGCCTCTCTGCCCACTGCCTCGCTAGTCCTCTCTGCCGCTGCCCCTCTGCCTCGGTAGTCCTCTCTGCCCCTGCCTCTCTGCCCCCTGCCTCTCTGCCCACTGCCTCTCTGCCCACTGCCTCGCTAGTCCTCTCTGCCGCTGCCCCTCTGCCTCGGTAGTCCTCTCTGCCCCTGCCTCTCTGCCCCCTGCCTCTCTGCCCACTGCCTCTCTGCCCACTGCCTCGCTAGTCCTCTCTGCCGCTGCCCCTCTGCCTCGGTAGTCCTCTCTGCCCCTGCCTCTCTGCCCCCTGCCTCTCTGCCCACTGCCTCTCTGCCCACTGCCTCGCTAGTCCTCTCTGCCGCTGCCTCTCTGCCTCGGTAGTCCTCTCTGCCCCTGCCTCTCTGCCCCCTGCCTCTCTGACCACTGCCTCGGTAGTCCTCTCTGCCCCTGCCTCTCTGCCCCCTGCCTCTCTGCCCCCTGCCTCTCTGCCCCCTGCCTCTCTGCCCACGGCCTCGCTAGTCCTCTCTGCCCCCTGCCTCTCTGCCCACTGCCTCGCTAGTCCTCTCTGCCCCCTGCCTCTCTGCCCACTGCCTCGCTAGTCCTCTCTGCCCCCTGCCTCTCTGCCCACTGCCTCGCTAGTCCTCTCTGCCCCCTGCCTCTCTGCCCACTGCCTCGCTAGTCCTCTCTGCCCCCTGCCTCTCTGCCCACGGCCTCGCTAGTCCTCTCTGCCCCCTGCCTCTCTGCCCACGGCCTCGCTAGTCCTCTCTGCCCCCTGCCTCTCTGCCCACTGCCTCGCTAGTCCTCTCTGCCCCCTGCCTCTCTGCCCACTGCCTCGCTAGTCCTCTCTGCCCCCTGCCTCTCTGCCCACTGCCTCGCTAGTCCTCTCTGCCCCCTGCCTCTCTGCCCACTGCCTCGCTAGTCCTCTCTGCCCCCTGCCTCTCTGCCCACGGCCTCGCTAGTCCTCTCTGCCCCCTGCCTCTCTGCCCACGGCCTCGCTAGTCCTCTCTGCCCCCTGCCTCTCTGCCCCCTGCCTCTCTGCCCACTGCCTCTCTGCCCACTGCCTCTCTACTCCTCTCTGGCCACTGCCTCTCTGCCCACTGCCTCGCTAGTCCTCTCTGCCCCCTGCCTCTTTGCCCACTGCCTCTTTGCCCACTGCCTCTGCCCACTGCCTCTCTACTCCTCTCTGGCCCCTGCCTCTCTGCCCCCTGCCACCTGCCTCTCTGCCCCCTGCCACCTGCCTCTCTGCCCACTGCCTTTCTAGTCCGCTCTGCCCCCTGCCTCTCTGCCCCCTGCCTTTCTAGTCCTCTCTGCCCCCTGCCTCTCTGCCCCCTGCCTCTCTGCCCCCTGCCTTTCTAGTCCTCTCTGCCCCCTGCCTCTCTGCCCCCTGCCTCTCTGCCCCCTGCCTCTCTGCCCCCTGCCTCTCTGCCCCCTGCCTCTCTGCCCACTGCCTCGCTAGTCCTCTCTGCCCCCTGCCTCTCTGCCCACTGCCTCACTAGTCCTCTCTGCCCCCTGCCTCTCTGCCCACTGCCTCGCTAGTCCTCTCTGCCCCCTGCCTCTCTGCCCACTGCCTTTCTAGTCCGCTCTGCCCCCTGCCTCTCTGCCCCCTGCCTTTCTAGTCCTCTCTGCCCCCTGCCTCTCTGCCCCCTGCCTTTCTAGTCCTCTCTGCCCCCTGCCTCTCTGCCCCCTGCCTCTCTGCCCCCTGCCTCTCTGCCCCCTGCCTCTCTGCCCACGGCCTCGCTAGTCCTCTCTGCCCCCTGCCTCTCTGCCCACGGCCTCGCTAGTCCTCTCTGCCCCCTGCCTCTCTGCCCACTGCCTCGCTAGTCCTCTCTGCCCCCTGCCTCTCTGCCCACTGCCTCGCTAGTCCTCTCTGCCCCCTGCCTCTCTGCCCACTGCCTCGCTAGTCCTCTCTGCCCCCTGCCTCTCTGCCCACTGCCTCGCTAGTCCTCTCTGCCCCCTGCCTCTCTGCCCACGGCCTCGCTAGTCCTCTCTGCCCCCTGCCTCTCTGCCCACGGCCTCGCTAGTCCTCTCTGCCCCCTGCCTCTCTGCCCCCTGCCTCTCTGCCCACTGCCTCTCTGCCCACTGCCTCTCTACTCCTCTCTGGCCACTGCCTCTCTGCCCACTGCCTCGCTAGTCCTCTCTGCCCCCTGCCTCTTTGCCCACTGCCTCTTTGCCCACTGCCTCTGCCCACTGCCTCTCTACTCCTCTCTGGCCCCTGCCTCTCTGCCCCCTGCCACCTGCCTCTCTGCCCCCTGCCACCTGCCTCTCTGCCCACTGCCTTTCTAGTCCGCTCTGCCCCCTGCCTCTCTGCCCCCTGCCTTTCTAGTCCTCTCTGCCCCCTGCCTCTCTGCCCCCTGCCTTTCTAGTCCTCTCTGCCCCCTGCCTCTCTGCCCCCTGCCTCTCTGCCCCCTGCCTCTCTGCCCCCTGCCTTTCTAGTCCTCTCTGCCCCCTGCCTCTCTGCCCCCTGCCTCTCTGCCCCCTGCCTCTCTGCCCCTGCCTCTCTGCCCCCTGCCTCTCTGCCCACTGCCTCGCTAGTCCTCTCTGCCCCCTGCCTCTCTGCCCACTGCCTCACTAGTCCTCTCTGCCCCCTGCCTCTCTGCCCACTGCCTCGCTAGTCCTCTCTGCCCCCTGCCTCTCTGCCCACTGCCTTTCTAGTCCGCTCTGCCCCCTGCCTCTCTGCCCCCTGCCTTTCTAGTCCTCTCTGCCCCCTGCCTCTCTGCCCCCTGCCTTTCTAGTCCTCTCTGCCCCCTGCCTCTCTGCCCCCTGCCTCTCTGCCCCCTGCCTCTCTAGTCCTCTCTGCCCCCTGCCTCTCTGCCCCCTGCCTCTCTGCCCCCTGCCTCTCTACTCCTCTCTGCCCACAAGGTGACAGACCTCTCTGTGTCTGTCAGTGTACAGCTGACATCCCTGTATACAGCCTTCTCATGTAACCTGGAGTACACCAGTGGTGTAAAGTACTTAACTTTACTATTTATATTTTTGACAACTTTTACTTCACTACATTCCTGAAGAAATAATGTACTTTTTACTCCATACATTTTCCCTGACAACCAAAAGTACTGGTTACATTTTGAATGCTTAGCAGGACAGAAAATGGTCCAATTCACCCACTTATCAAGAGAACATCCCTGGTCATCTACTGCCTCTGATCTGGAGGACTCACTAAACACACATGCTTTATTTGTAAATGATGTCTGAGTGTTGGAGTGTGACCCTGTGACCCCGGCTATCCATACATTTAAAAAACAAGAAAATTGTGAAGTTGAAATTATTTATACTTATGATACTTAAGTACATTTAATCAATTACATTTACTTCTGATAGATAGATAGATAGGTAGGTAGGTAGGTAGGTAGGTAGGTAGGTAGGTAGGTAGGTAGGTAGGTAGGTAGGTAGGTAGGTAGGTAGGTAGGTAGGTAGGTAGGTAGGTAGGTAGGTAGGTAGGTAGGTAGGTAGGTAGGTAGGTAGGTAGGTAGGTAGGTAGGTAGGTAGGTAGGTAGGTAGGTAGGTAGGTAGGTAGGTAGGTAGATAGATAGATACTTTACTGATCCCTGAGGGGAAGTTCATTTGTCATGCAGATACAACAAAACACAGGGCAGGTGCAAAATTCCAGAACGAAAATATATAAAAGACAGATACACGATACATGATACATAGAGCGGCAGTTTGAAAAAGTATCAAAATACAAGAAGTCTGGAGTGCAAAAAAGCTATAAAAAGACATAGTATGGGTGGATGGCTGAATATGTACATTATACATTGGTGGATGGTGGATGGTTAACTATACTATACAGGTCGATGGCAGAGAAATACTTAAATAGCTAAAAGTGAGTATATTATAAGTGAGGGCAATAATAGTTTACTTAATGTATGATATAATTTAGGTTAATAATAGTAATTCCCTTAAAATACAATCCTTAGTGCGCAGGGTTTAATTACAGACAACTGCACGTATTGCACATTCGATATACTAAAAGCAATGAGAAAAGGTACTGACTGCGAATTACTTACAATATTGCACATGATATGATGTAACAACTGTACATGAATATGTATATACAGACCTGAATGAATAAATAGGTTCTGAGTGAATGAGTGATTACAGACCAGAGTTACTCACGGATGGATGCATAATTGTTAAACTAGGTCCTCACACCCCAACAGTTCCAGGTCTATGTTGCTGACGGCACGGCACCCCGGTGAGGCATTATATAGTCTAATAGCCGCCGGCAGGAAGGACCTCCTGTAGCGTTCTCTAGCATGCCGTGGTGGGATCAGTCTGTGACTGAAGGTGCTCCTCTGCATCATAACCATGTCATGCAGAGGGTGGGTGACGTTGTCCATGATGGCCAGCAGTTTGGCCAGGATCTGTCTCTCCGCCACCTCCTCTAGAGTGTCAAGGCTAATCCCCAGGACAGAGCTAGCCTTCCTGATCAGCTTATTTACCCGAGAAGCATCACAAGCTTTTATGTTGGCGCCCCAGCACCAGAAAGTATGCAGTAGTTTACTGCACACGTTGAAGGACCTGAGCCTCCTCAAAAAGTAGAGTCGGCTCAGGCCCTTTTTGTACAGGGCCCCGGCGTTACCAGACCATTCCAGCCTGTTGTCCATATAGACTCCCAGGAACTTGTATGACCCAACCATTTCCACATCCATCCCCTGTATAGGGACTGCAGTCAGTTGTGCCTTGGTTCTCCTGAAGTCCACCACCATCTCCTTTGTTTTGCTGATGTTGAGCTGAAGGTGGTTCTGCTCACACCACAACACAAAGTCATTGATTGCGCTCCTGTACTCCTCCTCCTGCCCACCCCTAATGCACCCTACAATTGCGGAGTCATCCGAGAACTTCTGTAGGTGGGTGACACTCAGTCTGAGGTGTAGAGGGTGAACAGGAAGGGGGACAGGACTGTTCCCTGGCGGGCCCCTGTGTTGCTCACTGCCCGTTCTGACACACAGCTCTGTAGTCGCACAAATTGTGGCCTACCGTTTAGGTAGTCCGTGACCCAGGAGACTAAGGGTGCTTCCACTTTCATCCTCTTCATCTTCTCACCCAGTAGCAAGGGCTGAATGGTGTTGAAGGCACTGGAGAAGTCAAAAAACATAACCCTCATAGTGCAACCTGCGTTGTCCAGGTGAGAGTAGGCCCTCTGCAGAAGGTAGATGATTGCATCATCCACCCCGATGTTGCGCTGATATTCGAACTGCAGGGGGTCCAGTGATGTACACACCAGGGGTCTGAGGTGAGCGAGGACTAACCTTTCCAGGGTCTTCATGATGTGGGATGTTAGCTCTACAGGCCTGAAGTCAGTCATGCGCCTTCTTGGGCATTGGGACGAGGCAGGCTGTTTTCCACAGCACAGGGACCCTTTCCAGGCTCAGGCTAAGGTTGAAGTGTCGCTGGAGTATTCCACACAGTTGGTCAGCACAGACCCTAAGCACCCTTGGGCTGATGCCATCAGGGCCCGCCGCTTTCCACTGATGTAGTCTTTCCAGCTCTCTCATCACTTGGGTGGTGATGAAAGCCAGCTATGAAGTTGCTAAATTGCTCAGTAAGAATTTGTTCTTAACTGACTTGCCTAGTTAAATAAAGGTTAAAATAAGAAATCAAATAAAAATTGGAGCCTCATAGCAAAGGGTCTGAATACTTTGTGCATGACACAAGACATTCTTCCAACAATTGTTTACAGACAGATTATTTCACTTATAATTCACTATATCACAATTCCAGTGGGTAAGAAGTTTACATACACTAAGTTGACTGTGCCTTTAAACAACTTGGAAAATTCCAGAAAATTATGTCATGGCTTTAGATAGATAGATAGATAGATAGATAGATAGATAGGTACTTTATTGATCCCCCGGGGGGGAAATTTCATTATCAAGCAGCTACAACAAAAACACAGGGCAGGTGCAAAATGCCACAACGAAAGTACACAAAAGACAGATACACGGTACATGATACATAGAGCGGCAGTATGAAAAAGTATAGAAATACAGGATATCTGGAGTGCAAAAAAAAGCTATGAAAAGGACATTGCGTAGTATGAGTGGTTGGCTGAATATGTACACTATACATTGGTGGATGTTGGATGGTTAACTATACTATACAGGTTGATGGCAGAGAAATACTTCAGTAGCTAATGCGTATGATATGAGCGAGGGTAATAATAGTTTACTTAATAGACAGACTGGGTAAATGAACAGGTAAGTGAAAATTTTGCATGGTTAAATTAGCTGTACAGTTAGGTATACAGTTATATTTACGGATAAGTGAATACTTGCATGTTTACACAAACTGTACAGGTAAATGACAGGAAGAGATACTATAATAGCTAAATGTGTGTATGATATTATTGGGCTAGTAATAGTAATTCCCTTAAAATACAGTCCTTAGTGCGCAGGGTTTAATTACAGACAACTGCACTTATTGCACATTTGATATACTAAAAGCAATGAGAAAAGGTGCAACTGGCAGGATACTAATATGCATTCCTGAGTGAATGCCTAGGTCCAATAATTACTTACAATATTGCATGTGATATAATATAACAACTGTACATGGGTATGTATATACAGACCTGTATGAATAAGTAGGTCCTGAGTGGATGAGTGCTGACGGAACAGAGTTACTCACGGATGGATGCATAATTGTTAAACTAGGTCCTAGCACCCCAACAGTTCCAGATCTATGTTGCCGACGGCACGGCACCCCGGTGAGGCATTATATAGTCTCATAGCCGCCGGCAGGAAGGACCTCCTGTGGCGCTCTCTGGCACACCGTGGTGGGATCAGTCTGTGACTGAAAGAGCTCCTCTGCGTCATAACCATAGCGTGCAGAGGGTGGGTGACGTTGTCCATGATGGCCAGCAGTTTGGCCAGGATCCGTCTCTCCGCCACCTCCTCTAGAGTGTCAAGGCTCATCCCCAGGACAGAGCTAGCCTTCCTGATCAGCTTATTTACCCGAGAAGCATCACCGGCTTTGATGTTTGCTCCCCAGCACACCACTGCAAAAAAGATGGCACTGGACACCACAGACTGGTAGAAGGTATGCAGTAGTTTACTGCACACGTTGAAGGACCTGAGCCTCCTCAGAAAGTAGAGTCGGCTCTGGCCCTTTTTGTACAGGGCCCCGGTGTTACCAGCCCATTCCAGTCTGTTGTCCATATGGACCCCCAAGAACTTGTATGACTCAACCATTTCCACATCCATCCCCTTTATAGGGACTGCAGTCAGTTGTGCCTTGGTTCTCCTGAAGTCCACCACCATCTCCTTAGTTTTGCTGATGTTGAGCTGAAGGTGGTTCTGCTCACACCACAACACAAAGTCACTGATTGTGCTCCTGTACTCCTCCTCCTGCCCACCCCTGATGCACCCTACAATAGCAGAGTCATCCGAGAACTTCTGTAGGTGGCATGTTTCAGAGTTATATCTGAAGTCTGAGGTGTAGAGGGTGAACAGGAAGGGGGACAGGACCGTACCCTGGGGGGCCCCTGTGTTGCTAACTGCCCGTTCTGACACACAGCTCTGTAGTCGCACAAATTGTGGCCTACCGGTCAGGTAGTCCGTGACCCAGGAGACTAAGGGTGCTTCCACTTTCATCCTCCTCATCTTCTCACCCAGTAGCAGGGGCTGAATGGTATTGAAGGCACTGGAGAAGTCAAAAAACATGACCCTCACAGTGCAACCTGCGTTGTCCAGGTGAGAGTAGGCCCTCTGCAGAAGGTAGATGATTGCATCATCCACCCCGATGTTGCGCTGGTATGCAAACTGCAGGGGGTCCATTGATGAACACACCAGGGGTCTGAGGTGAGCGAGGACTAACCTTTCCAGGGTCTTCATGATGTGGGATGTTAGCGCTACAGGTCTGAAGTCATTCAGGACAGTGGGGTGTGCCTTCTTGGGCACTGGGACGAGGCAGGATGTTTTCCACAGCACAGGGACCCTTTCTAGGCTCAGGCTAAGGTTGAAAAGACGCTGGAGTATTCCACACAGTTGGTCAGCACAGACCCTCAGCACCCTTGGGCTGATGCCATCGGGGCCCGCCGCTTTCCACTGGTGTAGTCTCTCCAGCTCTCTCTTCACTTGGTTGGTGGTGAAAGCCAGCCCAGGTAGGGAGGTGGGGGGAAGGGGGGTGTTGAGGATCAGTCCAGGGGGGGCAGGGGCGGAGGTGGGGTCACTGACTGTCTCAGCAGAGGTGCTGTGAGCAAAGTGGGGGTGGGATAGCCGTGAGGGTGTGTGGTCTGGGGAGCTGGAGGGGAGGTGGACAGGGCCAGTATCGAACCTGTTAAAAAATTGGTTCAGCTCATTGGCTCTGTCCTGGGTCCCCTCCGTCTGCCCACTGTTTGACTTTTTGAAGCCAGTGATATTTCTCATACCCTTCCACACCTCTCTCACCTGGCTCTGCCTCAGCTTGTCCTCCATCTTCTCCTTATACACTCTCTTCCCCTCAGCAATCCGCAACTTCAGCTCCCTCTGGACGCATTTCAATTTGTCCTTGTCCTTCTCCTTGAAGGCCCTCTTCTTCTCATTCAGCAGGGCCTTCAGGTCGCTGGTGACCCAGGGTTTATTGTTTGGGAAACAGCGTACCTTCCTGGTGGGTACAGTGTTGTCTACACAAAAATTAATATAGTCTGTTATGCAGTCAGTGAGTCCATCGATGTCCTCCCCATGAGCCTCACAGAACACATCCCAGTCTGTTGTTTCAAAGCAGTCCTGTAGGGCCTCATTCGCCTCCGGGGACCATCTCCTAATAGTCCTGGTGGTTGCAGGCTGCTGTTGGACCATAGGCCTGTAGAGTGGGGTGAGGTGGACAAGGTTGTGATCCGATCTACCGAGGGGAGGGAGTGCAGTGGAGTTGTATGCATCCTTCACATTAGCATATAACAAGTCCAGAGTTTTATTATTCCTGGTTGGGCACTTCACGAACTGTTTGAACGTGGGCAGCGTGGAAGAGAGAGATGCATGGTTAAAATCCCCCGAAATTGCAAAGAAAGCACTGGGATGCGCTGTCTGTAACCTCGCGATAACAGAGTGGATGACGTCACACGCTGCGTTTGCGTCAGCAGAGGGCGGGATGTAAACAATAACAGCAATGGCCGCCGTGAATTCCCTCGGCAAATAGTAGGGTCTCAGGCTAACGGCTAGCAGTTCAATGTCCGGGCTACAAAACTTTTCCTTAAGAGTAATATGGTTCGGATGACACCATCTGTTGTTAACTAATAAAGCCAGCCCACCACCCTTACTCTTACCGGAAGAGACGCGATCCCTGTCCGCTGTGATGGTCTGGAAACCGTCGATAGTGACGTTCTGTATGGGGATGTTATCGTTCAGCCAAGTCTCAGTAAAACACATTAGGCTAGCTTCCCGATAAATCCTTTGTCCACGAACAAGTCCCGCCAACTCATCCATCTTGTTATGTAGACACCTCACATTGCCCATAATAATAGACGGTATAACCGGCTTGTACTTGAACCTCCTCCGCTTTGCCTTACATTTCAATCCCGCCCTGCATCCACGGCGTCGTCTTTTCAATTCGTCCGGAATATCAAACTTTTCCCTGGGGAGCAGCAGCGCTGCGTGGGCTAAATCCAGGAGCTGGGCTCTGTTGTAAACAATAACAGTTGACGACTCCTGTCGACGTTCAGCTGCGATAAAATCCATAAAATCCATAATCCTGAACTGTTATAGTTCGACTGTAGCAAAATAAAAAATAAAACTAAAGAAAATAGACGAAAAGAAAACGAACTAAAACAACAATTAATGCACGGACAACGGGAGCTGCTTAAAAGGCGACCACTCAGGGCGGCGCCAAACCAGCTTCTGATAGGCTAATTTACATAGTTTCAGTCAATTAAAGGTGTACCTGTGGATGTATTTCAAGGCCTACCTTCAAACTCAGTGCCTCTTTGCTCGACATCATGGGAAAATCAAAAGAAATCAGCCAAGACCTCAGAAATAAAATTGTAGACCTCCACAAGTCTGGTTCATCCATGGGAGCAATTTCCAAATGCCTGAAGGTACCACGTTCATCTGTACAAACAATAGTATGCAAGTATAAACACCATGGGACCACGCAGCCATCATACCGCTGTCTCCTAGAGATTAATGTACTTTGTTTGCGAAAAGTGCAAATCAATCCCAGAACAACAGCAAAGGACCTTGTGAAGATGCTGGAGGAAACAGGTACAAAAGTATCTATATCCACAGTAAAATGAGTCCTATATCGACATAACCTGAAAGGCCTCTCAGCAAGGAAGAAGCCACTGTTCCAAAACCGCCATAAAAAAGCCAGACTACGGTTTGCAACTGCACATGGGGACAAAGATTGTTTTTTTGGAGAAATGTCCTCTGCTCTGATGAAACAAAAATATAACTGTTTGGCCATAATGACCATCGTTATGTTTGGAAGAAAAAGGGGGAGGCTTGCATGCCGAAGAACACAATCCCAACCGTGAAGCATGGGGGTGGCAGCATCATGTTGTGGGGGTGCTTTACTGCAGGAGGGACTGGTGCACTTCACAAAATAGATGGCATCATGAGGAAGGAAAATTATGTGGATATATTGAAACAACATCTCAAGACATCAGTCAGGAAGTTAAAGCTTGGTCGCAAATGGGTCTTCCAAATGGACAATGACCCCAATCATACTTCCAAAGTTGTGGCAAAATGGCTTAAGGACAACAAAGTCAAGGTATTGGAGTGGCCATCACAAAGCCCTGACCTCAATCCTATAGAACATTTGTGGGCAGAACTGAAAAAGTGTGTGTGAGCAAGGAGGCCTACAAACCTGACTCAGTTACACCAGTTCTGTCAGGAGGAATGGGCCAAAATTCACCCAACTTATTGTGGGAAGCTTGTGGAAGGATACCCAAAACGTTTGACCCAAGTTAAACAATTTAAAGGCAATGCTACCAAATACTAATTGAGTGTATGTAAACTTCTGAACCACTGGGAATGTGATGAAAGAAATAAGAGCTGAAATAAATCATTCTCTACTATTATTCTGACATTTCACATTCTTAAAATAAAGTGGTGATCCTAACTGACTAAGACAGGGACTTTTACTAGGATTAAATGCCAGAAATTGTGAAAAACTGAGTTTAAATGTATTTGGCTGAGATGTATGTAAACTTCCGACATCAACTGTATATACAGTCCTGAATGAATGAGTGCTGAATGAATAATTCCTGACTGAATGAGTGATAACAGACCAGAGAGTTACTCACAGATGGATGGATGCCTAATTGTTAAACTAGGTCCTAACAGTTCCTGGTCGATCGATCGGATTTTGCAGGTTTTCCTACTTACAAAGCATGTAGAGGTCTGTAATTTTTATCATAGGTACACTTCAACTGTGAGAGACAGAATCTAAAACAAAAATCCAGAAAATCACATTGTATGATTTTTAAATAATTAATTTGCATTTTATTGCATGACATAAGTATTTGATCACCTACCAACCGGTAAGAATTCCGGCTCTCACAGACCTGTTAGTTTTTTTTAAGAAGCCCTCCTGTTCTCCACTCATTACCTGTATTAACTGCACCTGTTTGAACTCGTTACCTGTATAAAAGACACCTGTCCACACACTCAATCAAACAGACTCCAACCTCTCCACAATGGCCAAGACCAGAGAGCTGTGTAAGGACATCAGGGATAAAATTGTAGACTTGCACAAGGCTGGGATGGGCTACAGGACAATAGGCAAGCAGCTTGGTGAGAAGGCAACAACTGTTGGCGCAATTATTAGAAAATGGAAGAAGTTCAAGATGACGGTCAATCTCCCTCGGTCTGGGGCACCATGCAAGATCTCACCTCGTGGGGCATCAATGATCATGAGGAAGGTGAGGGATCAGCCCAGAACTACACGGCAGGACCTGGTCAATGACCTGAAGAGAGCTGGGACCACAGTCTCAAAGAAAACCATTAGTAACACACTACGCCGTCATGGATTAAAATCCTGCAGCGCACGCAAGGTCCCCCTGCTCAAGCCAGCGCATGTCCAGGCCCGTCTGAAGTTTGCCAATGACCATCTGGATGATCCAGAGGAGGAATGGGAGAAGGTCATGTGGTCTGATGAGACAAAAATAGAGCTTTTTGGTCTAAACTCCACTCGCTGTGTTTGGAGGAAGAAGAAGGATGAGTAC
>CM042418.1:28815188-28850188 GCA_023634145.1 Thymallus thymallus
TGAAGCCTTTATGTGCTCAAAATAAGTCAGTTGCTAACGAGTCGCTAACTGCTAGAAATGGTGACAACATGTTCATGTCACTACTTCGCTAAACAAGTTAGTTAGCTTTCTGCTTACCAGCTCCAACGAAAACGCAAGGATACTATATAGTTTTGCTCCTGGCAAAGGTGCTTGTTTTATTGTGTCCCGAACAATGTTGTCCAGAGGAGACATTGGGTCCATCTGATAAGGTAAGCTAATCCTGTTAGCTAGGTTTGCTAGCTAGCTAGCATGGCACCTCGCTCTTCCTCGTCCCCCTTCACAACTAACCAAACAACTGGGGGAAGCCAACATTATAACTTACTAACTTACTAGTAGCACAACTAAGCCTGTCTCTGGCTGTCAATACCCCAGAGTTGTGTTACACGGCTATCTAGCCATATCTTGTATATGCTTTTATATTTAGCTGTGAAGCTGTGGGTGGCGTTGGTGACAAAGGCATGCGGTATAGTTTTTATTCTTTACTTTAGCACGTGGTTAGCTTTTTATTTTTTGTTTTACATAAATGCTTCAAACAGTGACGTTAGCTGATGAAGATTAACTCATAGAACACAACATTTAAGATATTCTAAGCCTGTGTTCAAAAACCCTACAAAAACATTCTCTATAGTCTTGGGCTTAACAGATAAAAAGACATCTTATGGAACACCGGGGACTGTGAAGAGACACACATACACAGGTACGGACACACACGCTAGCACACGCACTCTACACATACACACACATTGTGATATTGTTGTCCTGCCAAACAAGCTGTCAAAAACCCATCCTGCCAAACAAGCTGTCAAAAACCCATCCTGCCAAACAAGCTGTCAAAAACCCACCCTGCCAAACAAGCTGTCAAAAACCCATCCTGCCAAACAAGCTGTCAAAAACCCATCCTGCCAAACAAGCTGTCAAAAACCCATCCTGCCAAACAAGCTGTCAAAAACCCATCCTGCCAAACAAGCTGTCAAAAACCCATCCTGCCAAACAAGCTGTCAAAAACCCATCCTGCCAAACAAGCTGTCAAAAAACCATCCTGCCAAACAAGCTGAAATTTCAGGTGGTCTTTTCAAACAGCTCTTACACTAAAATGGCTTTATCATAAGTTGAACAATTTCACAGTATTATTATTCCAACCTCATGTTGTGGAGATACACTGAAAACACTGACACCTTGTAGAGTCCATGCCATTCTGAGGACATAATGTTTAGTATAGTGTATATAAAATACAGTTAAATCACATTTGACTCCACTGCCCCTTTAAGCTACTCACAGTCAGTCTGACTGTCTGTTCCTCTCTTCCTCTCATTCCATCCCTTACTTCCCTCTCGTTGTCTCACTCCCTCTCTCCCTCTGTCTGTCGCCTGTCTTCCCCCTCCCTTCATTATCCCCCATCTCTCTCAAAATGCCCCGCCCCGCCCCGCCACACCCTCATGCCCTTCCTTTTGTGTCTCCCACAGGCCTATGCAGTGGTGGGCTCAGGGCTGTAGGATTGGCTGGAGTTTTTGCTCCAGGTGGTCTGCAGGCCTGTCATCTGTCTCCAGGGAGTCTTTGTAGGGTTGCCAGTGTGAGGACAGACCCGGCGCAGACTGATGATGGAGCTACAGCTCCCTGGCCCAGCCTCTCACAATGGATGCGTCTCAAAAGGCACCCTATTCCCTAGTATAGCCTAGTGGTTAAGGTGTTGGGCCAGTCACCGAAAGGTTGCTGGATCGAATCCCTGAGCTGACAAGGTAGAAATCTGTCGTTCTCCCCCTGAACAAGGCAGTTAACCCACTGTTCGCTGGTAGGCCGTCATGGTAAATAAGAATTTGTTCTTAATTGACTTGCCTAGTTAAATAAAAAAAATAGTACACTACTTTTGACCAGGGCCCATACATAGTGCACTATTTAGAGAATAGGGTGCCATTTGGGACATATCTGAACATTAACAAGAGCCCAGTGTTGCCCCGCCGCACAGAGGAAGCCATGTTCAGATGTTTCAATCCCTCTTTGGTGAGATATCCTGGGGAATTCTCACAGTGGCCAGGTAAACTAAACCAACCTTGTCCATAGACTGCTTACAGCAGGGGTGTCAAACTCATTACAGTGTCTGCAGTTTTCTCCTTTCAATTAAGACCTAGACAACCAGGTGTGGAGAGTTCCTTACTAATTAGTGACCTTAATTCATCAACCAAGTACAAGGTAGGAGAGAAAACCCTCAGACACTCAGCCCTCTGTGGAATGAGTTGGACACCTGTGGATTACAGGGTAAAGAAAGCAATATGTCATTTGTCATGTTTTGTTAGGATCTGACAAGATCATGTTTTGTTAGGATCTGACAGGATCATGTTTTGTTAGTATCTGACAGGATCATGTTTTGTTAGGATCTGACAGGATCATGTTTTGTTAGGATCTGACAGGATCATGTTTTGTTAGTATCTGACAGGATCATGTTTTGTTAGTATCTGACAGGATCATGTTTTGTTAGTATCTGACAGGATCATGTTTTGTTAGTATCTGACAGGATCATGTTTTGTTAGTATCTGACAGGATCATGTTTTGTTAGGATCTGACAGGATCATGTTTTGTTAGTATCTGACAGGATCATGTTTTGTTAGTATCTGACAGGATCATGTTTTGTTAGGATCTGACAGGATCATGTTTTGTTAGTATCTGACAGGATCATGTTTTGTTAGGATCTGACAGGATCATGTTTTGTTAGGATCTGACAGGATCATATTTTGCTAGGATCTGACAGGATCATGTTTTGTTAGGATCTGACAGGATCATGTTTTGTTAGGATCTGACAGGATCATATTTTGCTAGGATCTGACAGGATCATGTTTTGTTAGGATCTGACAGGATCATGTTTTGTTAGTATCTGACAGGATCATGTTTTGTTAGGATCTGACAGGATCATGTTTTGCTAGGATCTGACAGGATCATGTTTTGTTAGGATCTGACAGGATCATGTTTTGTTAGTATCTGACAGGATCATGTTTTGTTAGGATCTGACAGGATCATGTTTTGCTAGGATCTGACAATATAATTTAGTTTGTTAGGCAAATTCTACCCCCTCAAACAGACAAACAGACACAGGTGCATTTCCATGGCCTCCACAATCCCCACTGGAGGTGAAAGTTGGGCCACTTCAAAGATAAATTGTAACCTTTGAGCCTGCTGCTAATGTGTCTCCTCAAGCTTCACGTCTGCCTCGGGTGTGTGTGTGTGTGTGTGTGTGTGTGTGTGTGTGTGTGTGTGTGTGTGTGTGTGTGTGTGTGTGTGTGTGTGTGTTTGGTTTTACTATACTTATGGGGACCAGAAGTCCTCACAAGGACAGTAAAACAAGGAAAATCTTGAAAAGTTGGGACATTTTGCTGGTCCCTACAAAAAAAAAAGAAGCTATTTTAGGCTTGGTTGTTAGGTTTAGGGTTAGGGGTTAGTGTGAGGGGTTTGGGGTTAAGTTTAGGGTTAGGTTAAGAAAAATAGGATTTTGAATGTGAATCACACACACAGGGAAGAAGCCAGGGTAGCAGGGGGCACACACACACACACACACACACACACACACACACACACACACACACACACACACACACTCCTCTGCTGACCTGGTCACACACACACAGCTACACACAGGGTTGTGATGGTCTTGGAATTGTGGATGACTGTAACTGTCCAGCCAAATGACAGTGGTCACTGTTATAACCATTTGAATATAAAATATATATACATTCATGTGAAAACGTCAGTCCACCCCCTGGAAAGTTCTCTTTTATTTTACATATCTGGACAGATGGAAATGTAATCTTCACTTCAACACTATTGACAGATAAAGGAAACCCAATTTAACAAATCACACGTAAAAAAAAAATAAACGTTAAATGTTATGCAATTAAAATAATCACAAATGCCTTTTCCTTCTGGGGAAAAAGTTAGTACCTACATTTACCATCACATAACATGGCTACAATTAGAATTAGGTACCAAAACAAGTACAAATGATTATAAAACATTAGAGAGAAACTTAGGAGGTCCAGCCTTCCATAAAGATAAGAACATTGGTCTGGTTTGGTCTTAACCATATGGGTGTGTGGTAACACATTATTCAAAGATCAAAAGACCTACTGAGGCCCTCAGAAGAAAGATGATTGATGCCCATGAGTCTGGGAGGAGTTACAACCTGGGAGGAGTTACAGTCTGGGAGGAGTTACAGTCTGGGAGGAGTTACAGTCTGGGAGGAGTTACAGTCTGGGAGGAGTTACAAATACATTTCCAAGCAATTAGAAGTACATCATTCCACTGTCCGAAAAAAGTCCAGACCACTGGCAAACTACCTAGGACAGGTCGTCCCACCAAACTACCTAGGACAGGTCGTCCCACCAAACTACCTAGGACAGGTCGTCCCACCAAACTACCTAGGACATGTCGTCCTACCAAACTACCTAGGACAGGTCGTCCCACCAAACTACCTAGGACAGGTCGTCCCACCAAACTACCTAGGACAGGTCGTCCCACCAAACTACCTAGGACATGTCGTCCTACCAAACTACCTAGGACAGGTCGTCCCACCAAACTACCTAGGACAGGTCGTCCCACCAAACTACCTAGGACAGGTCGTCCCACCAAACTACCTAGGACAGGTCGTCCCACCAAACTACCTAGGACAGGTCGTCCCACCAAACTACCTAGGACAGGTCGTCCCACCAAACTACCTAGGACAGGTCGTCCCACCAAACTACCTAGGACAGGTCGTCCCACCAAACTACCTAGGACAGGTCGTCCCACCAAACTACCTAGGACAGGTCGTCCCACCAAACTACCTAGGACAGGTCATCCCACCAAACTACCTAGGACAGGTCGTCCCACCAAACTACCTAGGACAGGTCGTCCCACCAAACTACCTAGGACAGGTCGTCCCACCAAACTACCTAGGACAGGTCGCCACCAAACTACCTAGGACAGGTCGTCCCACCAAACTACCTAGGACTGGTCGTCCCACCAAACTACCTAGGACAGGTCGTCCCACCAAACTACCTAGGACAGGTCGTCCCACCAAACTACCTAGGACTGGTCGTCCCACCAAACTACCTAGGACAGGTCGTCCCACCAAACTACCTAGGACAGGTCGTCCCACCAAACTACCTAGGACAGGTCGTCCCACCAAACTACCTAGGACAGGTCGTCCCACCAAACTACCTAGGACAGGTCGTCCCACCAAACTACCTAGGACAGGTCGTCCCACCAAACTACCTAGGACAGGTCGTCCCACCAAACTACCTAGGACAGGTCGTCCCACCAAACTACCTAGGACAGGTCGTCCCACCAAACTACCTAGGACAGGTCGTCCCACCAAACTACCTAGGACAGGTCGTCCCACCAAACTACCTAGGACAGGTCGTCCCACCAAACTACCTAGGACTGGTCGTCCCACCAAACTACCTAGGACAGGTCGTCCCACCAAACTACCTAGGACAGGTCGTCCCACCAAACTACCTAGGACTGGTCGTCCCACCAAACTACCTAGGACAGGTCATCCCACCAAACTACCTAGGACAGGTCGTCCCACCAACGTCAGCCCAAGAGCTGACAGAAAGATGCTCATAGAAGTCTCTAAGAACCCCAGGGTAACATCAAGGGATCTACAGGCCTCTATTGCCACAATCAATATCAAATTGCATGGTTACACTGTCAGAAAGAGACTGCACAAACTTGGTCTACAAGTAACATTTTGTCATATTTGAACGGTTATAACACTGACTGCGGTCATTTAGCTGGACAAATATATACAGTACCAGTCAAACGTTTGGAATATTACTCATTCAAGGGTTTTTCTTTATTTGTACTATTTTCTACATTGTAGAATAATAGTGAAGACATCAAAACTATGAAATAACACATCATGTAGTAACCAAAAAAGTGTTAAACAAATCAAAACTTATATTTGAGATTCTTCAATGTAGCCACCCTTTGCCTTGATGACAGCTTTGCACACTCTTGGCATTTTCTCAACCAGCTTCATTAGGTAGTCACCTGGAATGCATTTCAATTAACAGGTGTGCCTTGTTAAAAGTTAATTTGTCACCCTGCCATCCTCAATTACCCCAACTAACCCGTGCCCCACCACATTGACTCTGTACTGGTACCACCTGTATATAGCCTCCTCACATTGACTCTGTACTGGTACTTCCTTTATATAGCCTCCTCACATTAACTCTGTACTGGTACTTCCTGTATATAGCCTCCTCACATTGACTCTGTACTGGTACTTCCTGTATATAGCCTCCTCACATTGACTCTGTACTGGTACTTCCTGTATAAAGCCTCCTCACATTGACTCTGTACTGGTACTTCCTGTATATAGCCTCCTCACATTGACTCTGTACTGGTACTTCCTGTATATAGCCTCCTCACATTGACTCTGTACTGGTACTTCCTGTATATAGCCTCCTCACATTGACTCTGTACTGATACTTCCTGTATATAGCCTCCTCACATTGACTCTGTACTGGTACTTCCTGTATATAACCTCCTCACATTGACTCTGTACCGGTACCCCTGTATATAGCCTCCTCACATTGACTCTGTACTGGTACTTCCTTTATATAGCCTCCTCACATTGACTCTGTACTGGTACTTCCTGTATATAGCCTCCTCACATTGACTCTGTACTGGTACTTCCTGTATATAGCCTCCTCACATTGACTCTGTACTGGTACCCCTGTATATAGCCTCCTCACATTGACTCTGTACCGGTACCCCTGTATATAGCCTCCTCACATTGACTCTGTACTGGTACTTCCTGTATAAAGCCTCCTCACATTGACTCTGTACTGGTACTTCCTGTATATAGCCTCCTCACATTGACTCTGTACTGGTACTTCCTGTATATAGCCTCCTCACATTGACTCTGTACTGGTACTTCCTGTATAAAGCCTCCTCACATTGACTCTGTACTGGTACTTCCTGTATATAGCCTCCTCACATTGACTCTGTACTGGTACTTCCTGTATAAAGCCTCCTCACATTGACTCTGTACTGGTACTTCCTGTATATAGCCTCCTCACATTGACTCTGTACTGGTACTTCCTGTATAAAGCCTCCTCACATTGACTCTGTACTGGTACTTCCTGTATATAGCCTCCTCACATTGACTCTGTATTGGTACTTCCTGTATAAAGCCTTGCTACTGTTATTTTTTTACTTACCTAATTTATACTTAACACTTATTTTTCTTTAAAATATATTGTTGGCTAAGGGGCTTGTAAGTAAGTATTTCACTGTAAGTTCTACACCTGTATTCTGCAAATACAATTTTATTTTGATTTGGTAAAATAACAAGAACAGCTCAAATAAGCAAAGAGAAATGACAGTCCATCATTCAGGAGAAGTTCAAGAACACTGAATGTTTCTTCAAGTGCAGTCGCAAAAACAAAGATTAGATGAAACTGGCTCTCATGACAACCGCCACAGGAATGGAAGACCCAGAGTTCCCTCTGCTGCAGAGGATAGGTTCATTAGTTACCAGCCTCAGAATTGCAGCACCAAAAAATACTTCACAGAGTTCAAGTAACAGACACATCTCAACATCAACTGTTCAGAGGAGACTGTGTGAATCAGGCCTTCATGGTTGAATTGCTGTAAAGAAACCACTACTAAAGGACACCAATAAGAAGAAGAGACTTGCTTGGGCCAAGAAACACGAGCAATGGATATTAGACCGGTGGAAATCTGTCCTTTGGTCTGATGAGTCCAACCCCTGTGTCTGTGAGACGAAGAGTAGATGAACGGATGATCTCCGTATGTGTGGTTCCTACCATGAAGCATGGAGGAGGAGGTGTGATGTTGTCGGGGTGCTTTGCTGGTGACACTGTCAGTAATTTATTTAGAATTCAAGACACATTTAACCAGCATGGCTACAACAGCATTCTTCAGTGATACACCATCCCATCTGGTTTGCGCTTAGTGGGACTATCATTTGTTTTTCAACAGGACAATGATCCAACACACCTCCAGGCTGTGTAAGGGATATTTGATTACGAAGGAGAGTGATGGAGTGCTGTATCAGATGATCTGGCCTCCACTATCACCCAACCTTTTTTTAACAGGGAAAACAGACTGAGACCTGGATCTCTTTTACGGCTGTGTCCTGTGTAAACATGTTGACATGTACAATTTTAGGCACACAGACAGAAAATTTAAAAACATATAAAACAAAGACAGACAATTCAACAGAAACAATCACAGACAACATCATATTGATCCTCAATAACATGTTTAAAATGGGCTAAAGACACCAGAGTGTCTAACTTAAGTTGGATCTGCAGTTTGTTTCATAAATAATGTGCAAAGGAACTGAAGGCAGTCCTACCCAACTCTGTGGAGACCGCAGGAGTCCCTAATGTAATCCACGTCTGTGATCTGGTTTTAAAATGAGTAGGTCTAGTGGAAATGAATGATGATATATATGGAGGTGTTTTAAAAAGAGAGCTTTATAAATAAACAGAAGAGCATGTTTTTCTCTCCTCACAGACAGAGGGGCCCAACCCACATGTTGGTATAGAATACAGTGATGTGTTCTGAAACTATCCCCCCTGATAAACCTGAGTGGTATAGAATACAGTGATGTGTTCTGAAACTATCCCCCCTGATAAACCTGAGTGGTATAGAATACAGTGATGTGTTCTGAAACTATCCCCCCTGATAAACCTGAGTGGTATAGAATACAGTGATGTGTTCTGAAACTATCCCCCTTGATAAACCTGAGTGGTATAGAATACATGAGTGCACAATGGTAAATAGCATCCAGTGGTTTTAATGTGTTTGCCGAAGCATGCATATACAGTGGGGAGAACAAGTATTTGATACACTGCCGATTTTGCAGGTTTTCCTACTTACAAAGCATGTAGAGGTCTGTAATGTTTATCATAGGTACACTTCAACTGTGTGAGACGGAATCTAAAACAAAAATCCAGAAAATCACATTGTATGATTTTTAAATAATTAATTTGCATTTTATTGCATGACATAAGTATTTGATCACCTACCAACCAGTAAGAATTCCGGCTCTCACAGACCTGTTAGTTTTTCTTTAAGAAGCCCTCCTGTTCTCCACTTATTACCTGTATTAACTGCACCTGTTTGAACTCGTTACCTGTATAAAAGACACCTGTCCACACACTCAATCAAACAGACTCCAACCTCTCCACAATGGCCAAGGCCAGAGAGCTGTGTAAGGACATCAGGGATAAAATTGTAGACCTGCACAAGGCTGGGATGGGCTACAGGACAATAGGCAAGCAGCTTTGTGAGAAGGCAACAACTGTTGCCGCAATTATTAGAAAATGGAAGAAGTTCAAGATGACTGTCAATCTCCCTCGGTCTGGGGCACCATGCAAGATCTCACCTCATGGGGCATCAATGATCATGAGGAAGGTGAGGGATCAGCCCAGAACTACACGGCAGGACCTGGTCAATGACCTGAAGAGAGCTGGGACCACAGTCTCAAAGAAAACCATTAGTAACACACTACGCCGTCATGGATTAAAATCCTGCAGCGCACGCAAGATCCCCCTGCTCAAGCCAGCGCATGTCCAGGCCCGTCTGAAGTTTGCCAATGACCATCTGGATGATCCAGAGGAGGAATGGGAGAAGGTCATGTGGTCTGATGAGACAAAAATAGAGCTTTTTGGTCTAAACTCCACTCGCCGTGTTTGGAGGAAGAAGAAGGATGAGTACAACCCCAAGAACACCATCCCAACCGTGAAGCATGGAGGTGGAAACATCATTCTTTGGGGATGCTTTTCTGCAAAGGGGACAGGACGACTGCACCGTATTGAGGGGAGGATGGATGGGGCCATGTATCGCGAGATCTTGGCCAACAACTTCCTTCCCTCAGTAAGAGCATTGAAGATGGGTCGTGGCTGGGTCTTCCAGCATGACAACGACCCGAAACACACAGCCAGGGCAACTAAGGAGTGGCTCCGTAAGAAGCATCTCAAGGTCCTGGAGTGGCCTAGCCAGTCTCCAGACCTGAACCCAATAGAAAATCCTTGGAGGGAGCTGAAAGTCCGTATTGCCCAGCAACAGCCCCGAAACCTGAAGGATCTGTATGGAGGAGTGGGCCAAAATCCCTGCAGCAGTGTGTGCAAACCTCGTCAAGAACTACAGGAAACGTATGATCTCTGTAATTGCAAACAAAGGTTTCTGTACCAAATATTAAGTTCTGCTTTTCTGATGTATCAAATACTTATGTCATTTAATAAAATGCAAATTAATTACTTAAAAATCATACAATGTGATTTTCTGTATTTTTGTTTTAGATTCCGTCACTCACAGTTGAAGAGTACCTATGATAAAAATGACAGACTTCTACATGCTTTGTAAGTGTGAAAACCTGCAAAATCGGCAGTGTATCAAATACTTGTTCTCCCCACTGTAGATAACATCACCATAATCTAAAACGGGCATAAAAGTAGCCTGCACTATTAGTGTTCTATTTACAGAGGACAGACACGCCCTGTTTCTGGAAAGGAACCCTATCTTGAATTTGAACTTTTTCTCAATTCAGTAACATGTTTTTTAAAAGAAAGCCTATCATCTAACCACACCCCTAGGTATTTATATGCAGAGACCTGCTTGATTTGAGTTCCATCCAAGCTAGTAATTACAACAGTGTTTCTAACAGAGTTTAGACCTAGAAAAAAACATGACATTTATTTTCTTAGCGTTTAAGACAAGTTTAAGCTGTAAAAGAGACTCCTGTAGAATCTTAAAACCAGACTCCAACTGCATTAATGCTTGGTCTGCTGTTGGAGCAACAGAGTACATCACTGTGTCATCTGCCTCCAACTACAATAATGTAGATTGATGGATGCTAAGAATACTGTTAGCAGAAAGGCAAGATTGTAACTGTTTGTTGACTAAAGATTCTAGGATATTTGCCAGACAAGGGAGCCTAGAGATGGGTCAATAGTTATCCAAATCACTACCTTATGTAATGGCAGAACAAAAGCTTCCACACCTTAGGGCTATTTCCTGTGCTTAATGTTAAATTGAAAATGTGTGTCACTGAACCAGCAATGAGAGGTGCAGCACACTTAAGTAAGAGCGGGTCTAAATTGTCAGCGCCTATGGATTTTTTAGTATCAATGGCACATAAGGCAGCTAGGACTTCTGCTTCAGTGAGTTTCTGGAAACTAAAAACAGGATTACCATTTTCCAGGGTAACGGTTGAAAAGCAAGAAAAATCAACTGACTGGAGAGAACCAAGAATTAGTTTGATTTCTTACTCTGTGATTCTTAAGCGGGGCAAGTTTATCAGTTTATCAGTTTATCAGTTTATCAGACATAGAGGTAAAAATAGAAGAGAAAAAAGCAAGGACTAAAAAAAGCAAGTGGATAAAGGCTCTGAGTGATATAAGTCAAGGATAAAGGCTCTGAGTGATATAAATCAAGGATAAAGGCTCTGAGTGATATAAATCAAGGATAAAGGCTCTGAGTGATATAAATCAAGGATAAAGGCTCTGAGTGATATAAATCAAGGATAAAGGCTCTGAGTGATATAAGTCAAGGATAAAGGCTCTGAGTGATATAAATCAAGGATAAAGGCTCTGAGTGATATAAATCAAGGATAAAGGCTCTGAGTGATATAAATCAAGGATAAAGGCTCTGAGTGATATAAATCAAGGATAAAGGCTCTGAGTGATATAAGTCAAGGATAAAGGCTCTGAGTGATATAAATCAAGGATAAAGGCTCTGAGTGATATAAATCAAGGATAAAGGCTCTGAGTGATATAAGTCAAGGATAAAGGCTCTGAGTGATATACATCAAGGATAAAGGCTCTGAGTGATATAAATCAAGGATAAAGGCTCTGAGTGATATAAATCAAGGATAAAGGCTCTGAGTGATATAAATCAAGGATAAAGGCACTGAGTGATATAAATCAAGGATAAAGGCTCTGAGTGATATAAATCAAGGATAAAGGCTCTGAGTGATATAAATCAAGGATAAAGGCTCTGAGTGATATAAGTCAAGGATAAAGACTCTGAGTGATAAAATTCAAGGATAAAGGCTCTGAGTTATATAAATCAAGGATAAAGGCTCTGAGTGATATAAGTCAAGGATAAAGGCTCTGAGTGATATAAATCAAGGATAAAGACTCTGAGTGATATAAATCAAGGATAAAGGCTCTGAGTGATATAAATCAAGGATAAAGGCTCTGAGTGATATAAATAAAGGATAAAGACTCTGAGTGATATAAATCAAGGATAAAGGCTCTGAGTGATATAAGTCAAGGATAAAGGCTCTGAGTGATATAAATCAAGGATAAAGGCTCTGAGATATAAATCAAGGATAAAGGCTCTGAGATATAAATCAAGGATAAAGGCTCTGAGTGATATAAGTCAAGGATAAAGGCTCTGAGTGATATAAATCAAGGAAAAAGGCTCTGAGTGATATAAGTCAAGGATAAAGGCTCTGAGTGATATAAATCAAGGATAAAGGCTCTGAGATATAAATCAAGGATAAAGGCTCTGAGTGATATAAATCAAGGATAAAGGCTCTGAGTGATATAAATCAAGGATAAAGGCCCTGAGTGATATAAATCAAGGATAAAGGCTCTGAGTGATATAAATCAAGGATAAAGGCTCTGAGTGATATAAATCAAGGATAAAGGCTCTGAGTGATATAAGTCAAGGATAAAGGCTCTGAGTGATATAAATCAAGGATAAAGGCTCTGAGTGATATAAATCAAGGATAAAGGCACTGAGTGATATAAATCAAGGATAAAGGCACTGAGTGATATAAATCAAGGATAAAGACTCTGAGTGATATAAATCAAGGATAAAGGCTCTGAGTGATATAAATGAAGGATAAAGGCTCTGAGTGATATAAGTCAAGGATAAAGGCTCTGAGTGATATAAATCAAGGATAAAGACTCTGAGTGATATAAATCAAGGATAAAGGCTCTGAGTGATATAAATCAAGGATAAAGGCTCTGAGTGATATAAATAAAGGATAAAGACTCTGAGTGATATAAATCAAGGATAAAGGCTCTGAGTGATATAAGTCAAGGATAAAGGCTCTGAGTGATATAAATCAAGGATAAAGGCTCTGAGATATAAATCAAGGATAAAGGCTCTGAGATATAAATCAAGGATAAAGGCTCTGAGTGATATAAGTCAAGGATAAAGGCTCTGAGTGATATAAATCAAGGAAAAAGGCTCTGATTGATATAAGTCAAGGATAAAGGCTCTGAGTGATATAAATCAAGGATAAAGGCTCTGAGATATAAATCAAGGATAAAGGCTCTGAGTGATATAAATCAAGGATAAAGGCTCTGAGTGATATAAATCAAGGATAAAGGCTCTGAGTGATATAAATCAAGGATAAAGGCTCTGAGTGATATAAATCAAGGATAAAGGCTCTGAGTGATATAAATCAAGGATAAAGGCTCTGAGTGATATAAATCAAGGATAAAGGCTCTGAGATATAAATCAAGGATAAAGGCTCTGAGTGATATAAATCAAGGATAAAGGCTCTGAGTGATATAAGTCAAGGATAAAGGCTCTGAGTGATATACATCAAGGATAAAGGCTCTGAGTGATATAAATCAAGGATAAAGGCTCTGAGTGATATAAATCAAGGATAAAGGCTCTGAGTGATATAAATAAAGGATAAAGACTCTGAGTGATATAAATCAAGGATAAAGGCTCTGAGTGATATAAGTCAAGGATAAAGGCTCTGAGTGATATAAATCAAGGATAAAGGCTCTGAGATATAAATCAAGGATAAAGGCTCTGAGATATAAATCAAGGATAAAGGCTCTGAGATATAAATCAAGGATAAAGTCTCTGAGTGATATAAGTCAAGGATAAAGGCTCTGAGTGATATAAATCAAGGATAAAGACTCTGAGATATAAATCAAGGATAAAGGCTCTGAGATATAAATCAAGGATAAAGGCTCTGAGTGATATAAGTCAAGGATAAAGGCTCTGAGTGATATAAATCAAGGAAAAAGGCTCTGATTGATATAAGTCAAGGATAAAGGCTCTGAGTGATATAAATCAAGGATAAAGGCTCTGAGATATAAATCAAGGATAAAGGCTCTGAGTGATATAAATCAAGGATAAAGGCTCTGAGTGATATAAATCAAGGATAAAGGCTCTGAGTGATATAAATCAAGGATAAAGGCTCTGAGTGATATAAATCAAGGATAAAGGCTCTGAGTGATATAAATCAAGGATAAAGGCTCTGAGATATAAATCAAGGATAAAGGCTCTGAGTGATATAAATCAAGGATAAAGGCTCTGAGATATAAATCAAGGATAAAGGCTCTGAGTGATATAAATCAAGGATAAAGGCTCTGAGTGATATAAGTCAAGGATAAAGGCTCTGAGTGATATACATCAAGGATAAAGGCTCTGAGTGATATAAATCAAGGATAAAGGCTCTGAGTGATATAAATCAAGGATAAAGGCTCTGAGTGATATAAATCAAGGATAAAGGCTCTGAGTGATATAAATCAAGGATAAAGGCTCTGAGTGATATAAATCAAGGATAAAGGCTCTGAGTGATATAAATCAAGGATAAAGGCTCTGAGTGATATAAGTCAAGGATAAAGGCTCTGAGTGATATAAATCAAGGATAAAGGCTCTGAGTGATATAAATCAAGGATAAAGGCACTGAGTGATATAAATCAAGGATAAAGGCACTGAGTGATATAAATCAAGGATAAAGGCACTGAGTGATATAAATCAAGGATAAAGGCTCTGAGTGATATAAATCAAGGATAAAGGCTCTGAGTGATATAAATCAAGGATAAAGACTCTGAGTGATAAAATTCAAGGATAAAGGCTCTGAGTGATATAAATCAAGGATAAAGGCTCTGAGTGATATAAATGAAGGATAAAGGCTCTGAGTGATATAAGTCAAGGATAAAGGCTCTGAGTGATATAAATCAAGGATAAAGGCTCTGAGTGATATAAGTCAAGGATAAAGGCTCTGAGTGATATACATCAAGGATAAAGGCTCTGAGTGATATAAATCAAGGATAAAGGCTCTGAGTGATATAAATCAAGGATAAAGGCTCTGAGTGATATAAATCAAGGATAAAGGCACTGAGTGATATAAATCAAGGATAAAGGCTCTGAGTGATATAAATCAAGGATAAAGGCTCTGAGTGATATAAATCAAGGATAAAGGCTCTGAGTGATATAAGTCAAGGATAAAGACTCTGAGTGATAAAATTCAAGGATAAAGGCTCTGAGTTATATAAATCAAGGATAAAGGCTCTGAGTGATATAAGTCAAGGATAAAGGCTCTGAGTGATATAAATCAAGGATAAAGACTCTGAGTGATATAAATCAAGGATAAAGGCTCTGAGTGATATAAATCAAGGATAAAGGCTCTGAGTGATATAAATAAAGGATAAAGACTCTGAGTGATATAAATCAAGGATAAAGGCTCTGAGTGATATAAGTCAAGGATAAAGGCTCTGAGTGATATAAATCAAGGATAAAGGCTCTGAGATATAAATCAAGGATAAAGGCTCTGAGTGATATAAATCAAGGATAAAGGCTCTGAGTGATATAAATCAAGGATAAAGGCTCTGAGTGATATAAATCAAGGATAAAGGCTCTGAGTGATATAAATCAAGGATAAAGGCTCTGAGTGATATAAATCAGGGATAAAGGCTCTGAGTGATATAAGTCAAGGATAAAGGCTCTGAGTGATATAAATCAAGGATAAAGGCTCTGAGTGATATAAATCAAGGATAAAGGCACTGAGTGATATAAATCAAGGATAAAGGCACTGAGTGATATAAATCAAGGATAAAGACTCTGAGTGATATAAATCAAGGATAAAGGCTCTGAGTGATATAAATGAAGGATAAAGGCTCTGAGTGATATAAGTCAAGGATAAAGGCTCTGAGTGATATAAATCAAGGATAAAGACTCTGAGTGATATAAATCAAGGATAAAGGCTCTGAGTGATATAAATCAAGGATAAAGGCTCTGAGTGATATAAATAAAGGATAAAGACTCTGAGTGATATAAATCAAGGATAAAGGCTCTGAGTGATATAAGTCAAGGATAAAGGCTCTGAGTGATATAAATCAAGGATAAAGGCTCTGAGATATAAATCAAGGATAAAGGCTCTGAGATATAAATCAAGGATAAAGGCTCTGAGTGATATAAGTCAAGGATAAAGGCTCTGAGTGATATAAATCAAGGAAAAAGGCTCTGATTGATATAAGTCAAGGATAAAGGCTCTGAGTGATATAAATCAAGGATAAAGGCTCTGAGATATAAATCAAGGATAAAGGCTCTGAGTGATATAAATCAAGGATAAAGGCTCTGAGTGATATAAATCAAGGATAAAGGCTCTGAGTGATATAAATCAAGGATAAAGGCTCTGAGTGATATAAATCAAGGATAAAGGCTCTGAGTGATATAAATCAAGGATAAAGGCTCTGAGTGATATAAATCAAGGATAAAGGCTCTGAGATATAAATCAAGGATAAAGGCTCTGAGTGATATAAATCAAGGATAAAGGCTCTGAGTGATATAAGTCAAGGATAAAGGCTCTGAGTGATATACATCAAGGATAAAGGCTCTGAGTGATATAAATCAAGGATAAAGGCTCTGAGTGATATAAATCAAGGATAAAGGCTCTGAGTGATATAAATAAAGGATAAAGACTCTGAGTGATATAAATCAAGGATAAAGGCTCTGAGATATAAATCAAGGATAAAGGCTCTGAGTGATATAAATCAAGGATAAAGGCTCTGAGTGATATAAATCAAGGATAAAGGCTCTGAGTGATATAAATCAAGGATAAAGGCTCTGAGTGATATAAATCAAGGATAAAGGCTCTGAGTGATATAAATCAAGGATAAAGGCTCTGAGTGATATAAATCAAGGATAAAGGCTCTGAGATATAAATCAAGGATAAAGGCTCTGAGTGATATAAATCAAGGATAAAGGCTCTGAGTGATATAAGTCAAGGATAAAGGCTCTGAGTGATATACATCAAGGATAAAGGCTCTGAGTGATATAAATCAAGGATAAAGGCTCTGAGTGATATAAATCAAGGATAAAGGCTCTGAGTGATATAAATAAAGGATAAAGACTCTGAGTGATATAAATCAAGGATAAAGGCTCTGAGTGATATAAGTCAAGGATAAAGGCTCTGAGTGATATAAATCAAGGATAAAGGCTCTGAGATATAAATCAAGGATAAAGGCTCTGAGATATAAATCAAGGATAAAGGCTCTGAGATATAAATCAAGGATAAAGTCTCTGAGTGATATAAGTCAAGGATAAAGGCTCTGAGTGATATAAATCAAGGATAAAGACTCTGAGATATAAATCAAGGATAAAGGCTCTGAGATATAAATCAAGGATAAAGGCTCTGAGTGATATAAGTCAAGGATAAAGGCTCTGAGTGATATAAATCAAGGAAAAAGGCTCTGATTGATATAAGTCAAGGATAAAGGCTCTGAGTGATATAAATCAAGGATAAAGGCTCTGAGATATAAATCAAGGATAAAGGCTCTGAGTGATATAAATCAAGGATAAAGGCTCTGAGTGATATAAATCAAGGATAAAGGCTCTGAGTGATATAAATCAAGGATAAAGGCTCTGAGTGATATAAATCAAGGATAAAGGCTCTGAGTGATATAAATCAAGGATAAAGGCTCTGAGATATAAATCAAGGATAAAGGCTCTGAGTGATATAAATCAAGGATAAAGGCTCTGAGATATAAATCAAGGATAAAGGCTCTGAGTGATATAAATCAAGGATAAAGGCTCTGAGTGATATAAGTCAAGGATAAAGGCTCTGAGTGATATACATCAAGGATAAAGGCTCTGAGTGATATAAATCAAGGATAAAGGCTCTGAGTGATATAAATCAAGGATAAAGGCTCTGAGTGATATAAATCAAGGATAAAGGCTCTGAGTGATATAAATCAAGGATAAAGGCTCTGAGTGATATAAATCAAGGATAAAGGCTCTGAGTGATATAAGTCAAGGATAAAGGCTCTGAGTGATATAAATCAAGGATAAAGGCTCTGAGTGATATAAATCAAGGATAAAGGCACTGAGTGATATAAATCAAGGATAAAGGCACTGAGTGATATAAATCAAGGATAAAGACTCTGAGTGATATAAATCAAGGATAAAGGCTCTGAGTGATATAAATCAAGGATAAAGGCTCTGAGTGATATAAATCAAGGATAAAGACTCTGAGTGATAAAATTCAAGGATAAAGGCTCTGAGTGATATAAATCAAGGATAAAGGCTCTGAGTGATATAAGTCAAGGATAAAGGCTCTGAGTGATATAAATCAAGGATAAAGACTCTGAGTGATATAAGTCAAGGATAAAGGCTCTGAGTGATATAAATCAAGGATAAAGGCTCTGAGATATAAATCAAGGATAAAGGCTCTGAGATATAAATCAAGGATAAAGGCTCTGAGTGATATAAGTCAAGGATAAAGGCTCTGAGTGATATAAATCAAGGAAAAAGGCTCTGAGTGATATAAGTCAAGGAAAAAGGCTCTGAGTGATATAAATCAAGGATAAAGGCTCTGAGATATAAATCAAGGATAAAGGCTCTGAGTGATATAAATCAAGGATAAAGGCTCTGAGTGATATAAATCAAGGATAAAGGCTCTGAGTGATATAAATCAAGGATAAAGGCTCTGAGTGATATAAATCAAGGATAAAGGCTCTGAGTGATATAAATCAAGGATAAAGGCTCTGAGTGATATAAGTCAAGGATAAAGGCTCTGAGTGATATAAATCAAGGATAAAGGCTCTGAGTGATATAAATCAAGGATAAAGGCACTGAGTGATATAAATCAAGGATAAAGGCACTGAGTGATATAAATCAAGGATAACGACTCTGAGTGATATAAATCAAGGATAAAGGCTCTGAGTGATATAAATGAAGGATAAAGGCTCTGAGTGATATAAATCAAGGATAAAGACTCTGAGTGATAAAATTCAAGGATAAAGGCTCTGAGTGATATAAATCAAGGATAAAGGCTCTGAGTGATATAAGTCAAGGATAAAGGCTCTGAGTGATATAAATCAAGGATAAAGACTCTGAGTGATATTAATCAAGGATAAAGGCTCTGAGTGATATAAATCAAGGATAAAGGCTCTGAGTGATATAAATAAAGGATAAAGACTCTGAGTGATATAAATCAAGGATAAAGGCTCTGAGTGATATAAGTCAAGGATAAAGGCTCTGAGTGATATAAATCAAGGATAAAGGCTCTGAGATATAAATCAAGGATAAAGGCTCTGAGATATAAATCAAGGATAAAGGCTCTGAGTGATATAAGTCAAGGATAAAGGCTCTGAGTGATATAAATCAAGGAAAAAGGCTCTGATTGATATAAGTCAAGGATAAAGGCTCTGAGTGATATAAATCAAGGATAAAGGCTCTGAGATATAAATCAAGGATAAAGGCTCTGAGTGATATAAATCAAGGATAAAGGCTCTGAGTGATATAAATCAAGGATAAAGGCTCTGAGTGATATAAATCAAGGATAAAGGCTCTGAGTGATATAAATCAAGGATAAAGGCTCTGAGTGATATAAATCAAGGATAAAGGCTCTGAGTGATATAAATCAAGGATAAAGGCTCTGAGATATAAATCAAGGATAAAGGCTCTGAGTGATATAAATCAAGGATAAAGGCTCTGAGTGATATAAATCAAGGATAAAGGCTCTGAGTGATATAAATCAAGGATAAAGGCTCTGAGTGATATAAATCAAGGATAAAGGCTCTGAGTGATATAAGTCAAGGATAAAGGCTCTGATTGATATAAGTCAAGGATAAAGGCTCTGAGTGATATAAGTCAAGGATAAAGGCTCTGAGTGATATAAATCAAGGATAAAGGCTCTGAGTGATATAAGTCAAGGATAAAGGCTCTGAGTGATAAAAGTCAAGGATAAAGGCTCTGAGTGATATAAGTCAAGGATAAAGGCTCTGAGTGATATAAATCAAGGATAAAGACTCTGAGTGATATAAATCA
The DNA here is from genome assembly GCA_023634145.1 of Thymallus thymallus. Lineage (NCBI taxonomy): Eukaryota > Metazoa > Chordata > Actinopteri > Salmoniformes > Salmonidae > Thymallus > Thymallus thymallus. The sequence continues at coordinate 28,835,247 of CM042418.1, forward strand.
AGGATAAAGGCTTGCTGTGAGAAATGTTTATAATTTCTCTTTGAGATTATACGGGGATCAGAGTGTTTCAGCCTGGTGTCTCTAATACAAGCAATAGGACAGTGGTCACTAATATCATTTGCAAAGACCCCACAGGCTGTGTATTTCTGGGGGGTATTTGTTAGAATAATATCTAGTAGAGCAGATCTGTCTGGGTTCTTAGAGTTGGGACGGGTTGGCTTAGTTATCAATTGGGACAGATTTAGTTCAGTACAAATACCTTTTAATTTATCAGATACTGGTGACAGCCAATCCAGATTAAAATCTCACAAAATCAGTCATTCTTAGTTTGCATAATTAGACAGTATATCAGAGAGTTTGCTTAGAGTACAAGGAGGAGCTGAGGGGGGTGATATACCCCTGATAGAGATAAATGAGTGTTATTTCCACGTACCACATTTAAAACTAGACATTCATACTGCTTTGGAACAGAGGTAGATATGGACACAAAAACATTTATGCAGCATTTTACATGAATCCCGATACCACCACCCCTACCAACTCTATCAGCTCTAAACATATTGTACCCAATCAACTTAACATCTGAATTAGGCACAGAATCACATAGCCACGATTCAGATACAATCAGTACGTCAACATTTGATTGTAAGACCAGAATTTCAATAAAGTCCAACTTTTGGATCAGGCTTCTAGCGTTCAAATGAATGAGCTGTTGACAGAGCTCAATGTTATGGGGACCAGATTACTACTAATAATACTTCTCTGCATTTGAGTAGTATTCTCAATAGATTACAACTAATAATACCTATCTGCATGTGAGTAGTATTCTCAATAGATTACTAATAATAATACCTATCTGCATGTGAGTAGTATTCTCAATAGATTACAACTAATAATACCTCTCTGCATGTGAGTAGTATTCTCAATAGATTACAACTAATAATACCTCTCTGCATGTGAGTAGTATTCTCAATAGATTACAACTAATAATACCTATCTGCATGTGAGTAGTATTCTCAATAGATTACTAATAATACCTATCTGCATGTGAGTAGTATTCTCAATAGATTACTATTAATAATACCTCTCTGCATGTGAGTAGTATTCTCAATAGATTACTAATAATACCTATCTGCATGTGAGTAGTATTCTCAATAGATTACTATTAATAATACCTCTCTGCATGTGAGTAGTATTCTCAATAGATTACTATTAATAATACCTCTCTGCATGTGAGTAGTATTCTCAATAGATTACTATTAATAATACCTCTCTTTATGTGAGTAGTATTCTCAATAGATTACTATTAATAATACCTCTCTGCATGTGAGTAGTATTCTCAATAGATTACTAATAATACCTCTCTGCATGTGAGTAGTATTCTCAATAGATTACTAATAATACCTCTCTGCATGTGAGTAGTATTCTCAATAGATTACTAATAATACCTCTCTGCATGTGAGTAGTATTCTCAATAGATTACTATTAATAATACCTCTCTGCATGTGAGTAGTATTCACAATATGGTGATTGGACAATAATCTAGGAATTGCATCAAGGTTGTTAACTGTAGTTTGTTCCATATTTGTAATGGAGGGACTGATGAATGGAACTGGGAGGAGCGTTGAACATAGACTGATAGGGGAGTCTACATCCCAAAAGTCAACCCCTGAAGATACACAACGTCAGGTATCAAAGGCTCTACATGAGACAAGAGGAAGAGACATGTTGGTGGAGAGGATGCTGGAGACATACCTGTTAAGATGTAGGTTGTCCCGAAGAAATAGACCTGGTTGGTCTGTAAAAGCTGCAAAGTTATCCACAAACAGAAATCCCAACGAGCAGCAGTATCCCTTAAGCCAGGTGTGTAATTGACGTATACAACAAAAAACCTGTGTAGCGCGGGATGGAAATGGACCAGAAATAGCACACTGCTTCCTAGATTCTGGTAGCGTATTTATCAGTGTTTTAAAATCATCTCTCAGTTTCTCAGACTGCTGAAGTTTAATGCCATTTGACCCAACATGGACAATGACAGTTGAAGCGGCAGAGTGCTTGCTAATGAGTAGCGGTAGCATGCAATTTAGGTCAGGGATCATAGCTCCCTGGTAACCGAAGGTCTCAGCTTTCCGGACTGAAACGTTTCGGAGCATGGATGAAACCACCACGAGAACGGAAGGACTACAGATGGGTTTATTAGGTAAATGGCGGGCCCTCTCTCGGGTGATCTGCCTCCTAGCAGGTTGAGGGTGGCTAGCAGCTGGGACTGACGTCCTAGCGGCGGGCATGGTGTGTGCTTGGGCTAAATCATCTGGGTAAAAAGTTACTGTGTCATTTTGTGTTTTACTTAGTCAATTGAAGATGAGGGTGACCCTAATTGGTCCTCAAGCAGAAGATCTAAGGCACACTGGGTGTTTGGACACCAGAGTTTAGATAGATAGATAGATAGATAGATAGATAGATAGATAGATAGATAGATAGATAGATAGATAGATAGATAGATAGATAGATAGATAGATAGATAGATAGATAGATAGATAGATAGATAGATAGATAGATAGATAGATAGATAGATAGATACTTTATTGATCACTGACGGGAAATTTCTTCATCAAGCAGCTACGAAAAAAGACAGGGCAGGTGCAAAATGCCAGAACGAAAATACACAAAAAATGTGATTACGTGTTTGAGTTGGACCGCAGAGGGAAGGAAAAGCAGCCAACAAGTGCTCAGCATATGTGGGAACTCCTTCAAAACTGTTGGAAAAGCATTCCAGGTGAATCTGGTTGAGAGAATGCCAAGAGTGTGCAAAGCTGTTATCAAGGGTGGCTACTTTGAAGAATCTCAAATATAAAATATATTTTGATTTGTTTAACACTTTTTTGGTTACTACTTGATTCCATATGTGTTATTTCTTTTGATGTCTTCACTTTTATTCTACAATGTAAACAATTGTGCAAATAAAGAAAAACCCTTGAATGAGTCATATTCCAATTTTTTGGCCCCCAGTGTATATTTATTTAATTTATTTTCATTTATTTTCAGAAATAGGATGAATAGAACAGTGTCCCCATTCAAGTCAATGATGGCATAATAGGTGGACTGGCAGCCTTTGCGGGAAGCAAAGCAGGAAGTGTACCCGTCAATATGTGTTGTATCGCATTCGTGGAATCTAAGACTGTTCTCAGGAAGTGACTTTTCGTAGCAGGTTATGATAATTAATGTGGCAGATTAGGAAAATTAACTTGGCAGGTTAGGAAAATTAACTTGGCAGGTTAGGAAAATTAACTTGGTAGGTTAGGTGAATTATGTTAAGGTTAGGAAAAGAGTTAACACAGCCTGACTGTGTGTGTGTGTCTCCCTGAGGAAGCCTGACTGTGTGTGTGTGTCTCCCTGAGGAAGCCTGACTGTGTGTGTGTGTCTCCCTGAGGAAGCCTGACTGTGTGTGTGTGTCTCCCTGAGGAAGCCTGACTGTGTGTGTGTGTCTCCCTGAGGAAGCCTGACTGTGTGTGTGTGTCTCCCTGAGGAAGCCTGACTGTGTGTGTGTGTCTCCCTGAGGAAGCCTGACTGTGTGTGTGTGTCTCCCTGAGGAAGCCTGACTGTGTGTGTGTGTGTCTCTCTGAGGAAGCCTGACTCTGTGTGTGTGTGTCTCCCTGAGGAAGCCTGACTGTGTGTGTGTGTGTCTCCCTGAGGAAGCCTGACTGTGTGTGTGTGTGTCTCCCTGAGGAAGCCTGACTGTGTGTGTGTGTCTCCCTGAGGAAGCCTGACTGTGTGTGTGTGTCTCCCTGAGGAAGCCTGACTGTGTGTGTGTGTCTCCCTGAGGAAGCCTGACTGTGTGTGTGTGTCTCCCTGAGGAAGCCTTGATGAGGGTTAGGGTTAATGATGTTATTATTGACATTAGTCTTCAGCAATACAGTAACAACTGGAATAGGATTTTGACCTTAGTCTACTTGGTGATATTAGTTATTGTGATGAGCTGGTTAGTGTCTGATTGGGCGATCATGGAGTGAGTATAAATCAAACCCTGTGTTTTCTCAATTTCTTGTCAAGTAGTTAATTTATCCATAACTCTACAATGATGGTATTTCATTCCGCTGATATATCTCAAACCTGAAAATGCAATGACTGCATCACATTATGCATGTTTTTCATACATGTGGACTTGGGTTCATCTCTCCAATGGATTAGACATTAGATGTGTCCAGAGTGAGTGGGTGATTGGCCAAGTACAGACAGAAACGGACACATCAACATTTTACAGGCGGATGCATTTTTCTCCGTCTCCACTTGGGGGAAATGTTATGTTAGGCAGCCCGTGGACATTAAGCTATTTATTGCACCACAGGGCAAATCCCGGGACAAACACATCGCTCACAGCAGAATGAAGTCATTAGGTCCTCATTGATATGCTCAACATCAGAGAGCCCCGCGCCCCGCGTCCACCCTGAGCCAACCCTACTCACTGTTTTATTTACTCCACATCCGGAGTGGAAGAGTGTTGATGAATGTTGGGGTTGAGCCCTGGGACTTCTCCCGTTAAGGACCGGTGGGGCGATTTATGAGCACGCTCTCGCTGCCTTCAACATGATTAATTGTAGCCGTCCTCCGCGGGACCGACCGAGGCGGCCAGTGGCTGGGCAGGCGGCCTCCTCTCTCTCCCGCCTCTCCCCCGTGTTTGGATAAGCAGATAGCATCAAAGCAGCCCGCTGCTTGTGTTAAGAAAATACTGCATTCTGGGTCAACGCAAATGAATCCTCAAGGAGCCTGAAAACTGTTTTTAACGACAGCCCCATCAATATATTATCACTATGGGCTTTGGGGTTGGAGTCAAAAGGAGCTGAGAGCTCGCTAATGACATTTGCAAATGCCTTTGTTGCCGACCCCCGGGCTTCATGCAGGCTTAGATGGACTCACTGATTGTCTGGTTGGAGTGTATGAATATGTCAGAGTGCAGATATGGCAGGCTCATTTAAAAAATAATACCACACTGTGGACAGATGGGATAGTAATGATTGATGTTGTTATGGTCAAGTTAGGTCAAATAAGGTACATTTTATCTAAAGAAAATGTTTGAGACCTCAGTATTGTGATAATATTTCTAAAACAGTACATAGGCCTATTTGCTTTATAAATGTTATCCTAAAGTGAACAAATGAACCGTTCTAACAGTAGCAATGCCTTTAGGCCCTCATTAGGCATTCAAACTGATATCTTCGCAGTTTCTAAACTAACATTAACATCACATTCAAATATGATAAACATTCCCAAAATTAAAGTTAGGCTTTATTACAGAAGATAAATCCCTGAGCCCTCCAGTGACAACATCACTTTACAGATGGACCGGGGTGTAATGAGTGTGAAAGGTTTTGGACCTCCCTTTCCCTGAGATATTTACCTGCCCTGCTCTCCCTCTCCCTCTCCCTCTCCCTCTCCCTCTCCCTCTCCCTCTCCCTCTTCACACCTGGGCCATTGATCACCGCTCCCTCTGACAGCTTTGATCTCAGCTCACAAGATGGCCACCTGCCATCGCCACAGTTACAGGCCATAAACTGTCATGTCACCTGGGTGTTGTTGGAGGAGATGGGTGAATAGAGGAGCTCCTGGAGGTATGGGTGAATAGATATAGGAGCTCCTGGAGGTATGGGTGAATAGATATAGGAGCTCCTGGAGGTATGGGTGAATAGATATAGGAGCTCCTGGAGGTATGGGTGAATAGATATAGGAGCTCCTGGAGGTATGGGTGAATAGATATAAGAGCTCCTGGAGGTATGGGTGAATAGATATAGGAGCTCCTGGAGGTATGGGTGAATAGATATAGGAGCTCCTGGAGGGCTGGGAGAATAGGTGATTTCCTGGAGGGGATGGGTGCCACCCAGATCTGTAAAGTTATTGAGACTAATTTGTTTTGTTTGATGTTTGTTTGAGGCTAGTTATTTCAAACAGAAATGTGCATCCTGTAGCACTAACTCCAAAAAGTTCTGGGACACTGTAAAGTCTATGGAGAATAAGAGCATCTCCTCCCAGCTGTCCACTGCATTGAGGCAAGGAAACACTGTCACCACCGATAAATCTACGATAATTGAGATTTTCAATAAGCATTTTGCTACGGCTGGCCATGCTTTCCACCTGGTTGTCCCCCCTGCTTCTCCTAAACCCAAATCCAGGTAGCTGATGTTCTGAAAGAGCTGCAAAATCTGAACCCCTACAAATCTGCTGGGCTAGACAATCCGGACCCTTTCTTTCTAAACTTATCCGCCGCAATTGTTGCAACCCCTATTACTTGCCTGTTCAACCTCTCTTTCGTATCGTCTGAGATCCCTAGAGATTGGAAAGCTGCCGCGGTCCCAAACTGTTACAGACCAATATCCATCCTGCCCTGCCTTTCTAAAGTCTTCGAAAGCCAAGTTAACAAACAGATCACCGACCATTTCGAATCCCACCGGACCTTCTCTGCAATGCAATCTGGTTTCCGAGCTGGTCATGGGTGCACCTCAGTCACGTTCAAGGTCCTAAACGATATCATAACCGCCATCGATAAAAGACAGTACTGTGCAGCCCTCTTCATCGACCTGGCCAATCGTCATCTGCACATCTATCACTCCAGTGTTAATGCTAAATTGTAATTATTTCACCACTATGGCCTATTTATTGCCTTACCTTCCTAATCTTACTACATTTGCACTCTGTATATAGATTCTCTATTGTGTTATTGACTGTGGATGTGAGGTGGTCATCTACAGTAGCACCAGGATGTGAGGTGGTCATCTACAGAAGCACCAGGATGTGAGGTGGTCATCTACAGAAGCACCAGGATGTGAGGTGGTCATCTACAGTAGCACCAGGATGTGAGGTGGTCATCTACAGTAGCACCAGGATGTGAGGTGGTCATCTACAGTAGCACCAGGATGTGAGGTGGTCATCTACAGAAGCACCAGGATGTGAGGTGGTCATCTACAGAAGCACCAGGATGTGAGGTGGTCATCTACAGTAGCACCAGGATGTGAGGTGGTCATCTACAGAAGCACCAGGATGTGAGGTGGTCATCTACAGTAGCACCAGGATGTGAGGTGGTCATCTACAGAAGCACCAGGATGTGAGGTGGTCATCTACAGAAGCACCAGGATGTGAGGTGGTCATCTAGAGAAGCACCAGGATGTGAGGTGGTCATCTACAGTAGCACCAGGATGTGAGGTGGTCATCTACAGAAGCACCAGGATGTGAGGTGGTCATCTACAGTAGCACCAGGATGTGAGGTGGTCATCTACAGAAGCACCAGGATGTGAGGTGGTCATCTACAGTAGCACCAGGATGTGAGGTGGTCATCTACAGTAGCACCAGGATGTGAGGTGGTCATCTACAGAAGCACCAGGATGTGAGGTGGTCATCTACAGTAGCACCAGGATGTGAGGTGGTCATCTACAGAAGCACCAGGATGTGAGGTGGTCATCTACAGAAGCACCAGGATGTGAGGTGGTCATCTAGAGAAGCACCAGGATGTGAGGTGGTCATCTACAGTAGCACCAGGATGTGAGGTGGTCATCTACAGAAGCACCAGGATGTGAGGTGGTCATCTACAGTAGCACCAGGATGTGAGGTGGTCATCTACAGAAGCACCAGGATGTGAGGTGGTCATCTACAGTAGCACCAGGATGTGAGGTGGTCATCTACAGAAGCACCAGGATGTGAGGTGGTCATCTACAGTAGCACCAGGATGTGAGGTGGTCATCTACAGAAGCACCAGGATGTGAGGTGGTCATCTACAGAAGCACCAGGATGTGAGGTGGTCATCTACAGAAGCAGCAGGATGTGAGGTGGTCATCTACAGAAGCACCAGGATGTGAGGTGGTCATCTAGAGAAGCACCAGGATGTGAGGTGGTCATCTACAGTAGCACCAGGATGTGAGGTGGTCATCTACAGAAGCACCAGGATGTGAGGTGGTCATCTAGAGAAGCACCAGGATGTGAGGTGGTCATCTACAGAAGCACCAGGATGTGAGGTGGTCATCTACAGAAGCACCAGGATGTGAGGTGGTCATCTACAGAAGCACCAGGATGTGAGGTGGTCATCTACAGAAGCACCAGGATGTGAGGTGGTCATCTAGAGAAGCACCAGGATGTGAGGTGGTCATCTACAGTAGCACCAGGATGTGAGGTGGTCATCTACAGAAGCAGCAGGATGTTGTCTGGGAGAATTTCTGTTTGTATTTCTTTTGTCTGCCTCCTTCCTAACTATTCCAACTTTCACAGACTCCTTAAGCAATTAAGCTGAATTCATCCTCAAAGCCCCACTGTTAGTTGTCCGCTGAGGTAGAACCATGCCTTGGCAGTACCTGACCTTTCTCAGACCTCCCCAGAGAGACCCCAGCCGCCCAGACACAGAGGGGACACCTGTTCCTCTGGAGACCATGGCCAGCACCTGAAATCTTACCGCTGGAACCAGCCACTGAGAGGAGGGCAGCATGATAAGGCCCTGTACTGTGACTGGCTGTGTGTCCCCAATGACACCCTATTCCCTATGCAGTGCACTACAGTCCTTGGTCAAAAGTAGTGCACTATATAAGGAATAGGGTGCCCTTTGGAACTCATCCGGGGAGAGACGACAGAAACCCGAGATGGAAACCCATGAAAGAGGATGCCTATAGCCAAGATAAATCTGGTGCAATTTGCCAAAACACACCCGCTCCGCTTCACCACTCCCCCTGTCCCTCCCCACCAACAGGACAAATACCCACACTACTGCAATAGGAAAGGCTTTGTCTGACGGGAGTCTCCACTCATCTGGGTGTTCCTTATCTTAATGTGGACTGAGATATAATGGACTGTCTTGTGTGCCTTCCTTCGTTGGTACAGGTAGAGGTGGATGGAGCTCATCGGGGATAAATGGGGGATGTCCCAAACCTATTCCCTGTTCAGAGCACTACTTTCGACCAGAGGCCTATGGGTCCTGGTCAAAAGAAGTGCACTATATAGGGAATAGGGTGCCATTTGGGATATACCCAATGATGTAAAAATAAAAGTGTGCTCCTCCGTCCTCCGTAAATCAAAGTTATTATATCTGGTGGGGAACCCCCTGACTTCCCCCAGAAATACCTTTGGCTCCAAACCATATATCATCTGGAGAGAAAACCAAATGAAACTTTATCCCCAACAAGCTGCACTACTTTTGACCAAAGCTGTGCACTGTAGAGGGAATATGGTGCTATTTGGTGCGCAGCCTCAGTCAAAGTTAACACCCTGGTCCGACACTCATGAGGACTGCTTCTTTATGTTGCTTTGTGCTCCTGCATACCGCTGGGTTTCCCACAGTTACAGCTGAAGCCGCTATACTACTATACAACTCCCAAAGACAAGGTGATGGAAACAGTTATATTCTCTTCTTACATTTGGTTTCTGCATCATCAGATTTGTTTGAATAATAGAACATTTGAAATATTTAGTTCATGTTCTACCAGAACATACAGTATGTCTTACCTTATCTTTTGCAAGAAGAATGTTGATATTTAGATTGTTTGGCATTCCGTTTTAATGATCAATTATTTAGTTGGTCATGAAAATAATTGATTCTATATGTAATTATATGGCGATGAACTGTGACAGAAAGAGAGCACAACCAAAGATTCTCCAAATTCTCCCTGCTGACAAGGTTTGTGTTTAAACTCGGCAGGTCATGAGGACACAGTAGAGCACAGAGGTTTCCTCAACCAGTCTTATATTGTCTCCCCTCTCATTCTTTCACTCTTCCCTCTCTTCATCTCCTTCTCCCTCTCCTCCTCCTCTCCCCTCCCCTCTCTCTCCTTCTCCCTCTCCTCCTCCTCTCCCCTCCCCCTCTCTCTCCTTCTCCCTCTCCTCCTCCTCTCCCCTCTCCTCATCTCCTCTCCCCTCTCCTCATCTCCTCTCCCCTCTCCTCATCTCCTTCCCCTCTCCTCCTCCTCTCCCCTCTCCTCCTCCTCTCCCCTCTACTCATCTCCTTCCCCCTCTCCTCCTCCTTCTCCCTCTCCTCCTCCTCTCCCCTCTCCTCATCTCATTCCCCTCTCCTCCTCCTTCCCCCTCTCCTCCTCCTTCTCCCTCTCCTCCTCCTCTCCCCTCTCCTCATCTCCTTCCCCCTCTCCTCATCTCCTTCCCCTCTCCTCCTCCTCTCCCCTCTACTCACTCCTTCCCCCTCTCCTCATCTCCTTCCCCCTCTCCTCATCTCCTTCCCCCTCTCCTCCTCCTCTCCTCTCTCCTCCTCCTCTCCCCCTCTCCTCCTCCTCTCCTCCTCCTCTCCCCTCTCCTCCTCCTCTCCTCTCTCCTCCTCCTCTCCCCTCTCCTCATCTCCTTCTCCCTCTCCTCCTCCTCTCCCCTCTCCTCCTCCTCTCCTCTCTCCTCCTCCTCTCCCCCTCTCCTCATCTCCTCTTTCCTCCTTCTCTCTCCCTCTCCACATCTTCCCTCTCTCTTCGTCTCCCCTCTCCCATATAACATCTGACCTCTGCCTAGGCTGACCCAACTCCAACTTTGATGTGTGGAGTATTCTGGAGTACTATTAGTAATCACTGTTGAGTCCTCCACTATGGGGACAGACCCCTGAAGGGCCCAGTTGACCAACTCTAAAACTCTTGGTTGGGCCCCAGCCCACTTAAAAAAGGGGCCCTTAAGAAACGTTTTTCAATATATATATTTTACCGTTCCTCCCTTCAACATCCATTATTGTAAAGTGAAAAGTAAGCACACCCTTGGTGCTGCGGTAACAGTTCTGTAAATTACGTCTCAAGAGCGTCATGCCTTTACCTTGGTGTTCAGTCACTCCTGAGGCTGAAGATGAAGGGATGGGTAAAATATGTCTCCCAGAGGCCCTTAGACTTGATCAGAGGCCAACCCTAACCCCAGTCCCTTTATTGTGTACACTACCTTTGACCAGGGCCCCCTTGTCCTCCTTCCTCCAGCCAGGACGGACCCAGATGCATCTCACTGAAATCTTCAAAAGGTTATTCCTCTTAACTTTCACTATCAAACATATGTGTGCAGTTAGGATGTTTTATTTGACAGTCAAATATGTTGAGGAAATGGTTTTGTGGATGAGGATAAGGGATATACTGGTGGTGAGACTAGTGAAGGAACAAACATGCTGTACCAGGTTTAACCTTCAGCCCTCAGACAATAGACTAGACTAGTGGAAAACATACATGCTGTACCAGGTTTAACCCTCAGCCCTCAGACAATAGACTAGACTAGTGGAAAACATACATGCTGTACCAGGTTTAACCTTCAGCCCTCAGACAATAGACTAGACTAGTGGAAAACATACATGCTGTACCAGGTTTAACCTTCAGCCCTCAGACAATAGACTAGACTAGTGGAAAACATACATGCTGTACCAGGTTTAACCTTCAGCCCTCAGACAATAGACTAGACTAGTGGAAAACATACATGCTGTACCAGGTTTAACCTTCAGCCCTCAGACAAAGGCCCGTTTATTTTGTGCGGCCCAGGGATTTGGTCTTGTTATTGGGGACAGACAGACCCAGGGATTTGGTCTTGTTATTGGGGACAGACAGACCCAGGGATTTGGTCTTGTTATTGGGGACAGACAGACCCAGGGATTTGGTCTTGTTATTGGGGACAGACAGACCCAGGGATTTGGTCTTGTTATTGGGGACAGACAGACCCAGGGATTTGGTCTTGTTATTGGGGACAGACAGACCCAGGGATTTGGTCTTGTTATTGGGGACAGACAGACCCAGGGATTTGGTCTTGTTATTGGGGACAGACAGACAGGCCCCAGGATAGTTCCATTTGGAATGCACCCCCACACTAAAATCTGATTTATGACTCTGAGGGCTTAAGAAGACATTTATTGATCCTGGGTATCAGTCTGAGGAATGAGAGAGAGGGGCAGAGGAGAGGGGGGGAAGGTGGAGAGAGAGAGAGAGAGAGAGAGAGAGAGCCAAGCTGAGAGGATATGATGGGCAGTCAGTATCCTGCCGCCAGCTCTGTGATCCTATGATAGGATCACTCCTCCACACAGGGTCCTCTCTCTCTGAGATACTATCAGTCTGAGCAGACGTCTCCATCACATGCCGACACAGGCAAAAGAAGGGCACTATGTAGGGAATAGGGTGCCATTTGAGACGTAGACACAGTCGCCACACAACACAGCATAACTCCTGTAACCTTGCCTGAGACCTGTACAGCACTGCACAGCTCATGTAACAGAGCCTGAATCCTGAGTACTTGCATTAGCTCCCAGAACAAACTAATGGTCTAGGTTGTGTTGATGGCACAGCAAAGCCCTCATCAATTGACTTCATTCTTTAGTTTTGCATCTAAATATTTGTTTATTGAAAACCCCATCTGTGTGAAGGGGTTTGGGAAACACTGCAGTAGGAGCGTGGGAGGGGTTTGGGAAACACTGCAGTAGGAGCGTGGGAGGGGTTTGGGAAACGCTGCAGTAGGAGCGTGGGAGGGGTTTGGGAAACGCTGCAGTAGGAGCGTGGGAGGGGTTTGGGAAACGCTGCAGTAGGAGCGTGGGAGGGGTTTGGGAAACGCTGCAGTAGGAGCGTGGGAGGGGTTTGGGAAACGCTGCAGTAGGGTAATATAGGTCAACACAGCAGTACTGTAATACCGTAATATTGGATCTGGGGTGGGGGAGGGGGGGGGGGGCTTAGGCCAGGGCAGTATGGGGTGAGTTAGGGGTAGTAGAGTCTGGTGGTGCTATAGAGTGGTTAGTGGTATACTATGGTAAAGTACATGGTATTTTTGTGGATTTGACCTACCGCCCAAAACACTACCCTACCACCAGGAACACTGTCCTACCACCAGGAACACTGTCCTACCACCAGGAACACTGTCCTACTACCAGAAACGCTGTCCTACCACCAGGAAAACTGTCCTACTACCAGAAACGCTGTCCTACCACCAGGAAAACTGTCCTACCACCAGGAACACTGTCCTACCACCAGGAACACTGTCCTACTACCAGGAACACTGTCCTACCACCAGCAACACTGTCCTACTACCAGAAACACTGTCCTACCACCAGGAACACTGTCCTACCACCAGGAACACTGTCCTACCACCAGGAACACTGTCCTACCACCAGGAACACTGTCCTACTACCAGAAACGCTGTCCTACCACCAGAAAAACTGTCCTACCACCAGGAACACTGTCCTACCACCAGGAACACTGTCCTACCACCAGGAACACTGTCCTACCACCAGCAACACTGTCCTACTACCAGAAACGCTGTCCTACCACCAGGAAAACTGTCCTACCACCAGGAACACTGTCCTACCACCAGGAACACTGTCCTACTACCAGAAACGCTGTCCTACCACCAGGAAAACTGTCCTTCTGCCAGAAACACTGTCCTACCACCAGGAACACTGTCCTACCACCAGGAACACTGTCCTACTACCAGAAACGCTGTCCTACCACCAGGAAAACTGTCCTACCACCAGGAACACCGTCCAACCACCAGAAACAATGTTCTACCACCAGGAACACTGTCCAACCACCAGGAACACTGTCCTACTGCCAGAAACACTGTCATACCACCAGGAACACTGTCCTACCACCAGAAACACCGTCCAACCACCAGAAACACTGGTCTACCACCAGGAACACTGTCCTACTACCAGAAACACTGTCCTACCACCAGGAACACTGTCCTACCACCAGAAACACTGGTCTACCACCAGGAACACTGTCCTACTGCCAGAAACACTGTCCTACTGTCAGGAACACTGTCCTACCACCAGGAACACTGTCCTACCACCAGGAACACTGTCCTACCACCAGGAACACTGTCCTACCGCCAGGAACACTGTCCTACCACCAGGAACACTGTCCTACTGCCAGAAACACTGTCCTACTGCCAGAAACACTGTCCTACCACCAGAAACACTGTCCTACCACCAGGAACACTGTCCTACCACCAGGAACACTGTCCTACTGCCAGAAACACTGTCCTACTGTCAGGAACACTGTCCTACTGTCAGGAACACTGTCCTACCACCAGGAACACTGTCCTACCACCAGGAACACTGTCCTACCACCAGGAACACTGTCCTACTGCCAGAAACACTGTCCTACTGTCAGAAACACTGTCCTACTGTCAGGAACACTGTCCTACCACCAGGAACACTGTCCTACTGCCAGGAACACTGTCATATTACCAGGAACAATGTCCTACCACCAGGAAAACGGTTACAATGAAACTAATTCCCTGTTTTTCTAAAAGACAGCTTTCTAATTCTACTGAATTTCTAACTGAGATATATGACTCATTTTCTGACAAACACGTCAGAACGACTTTTTCAAAGAGGATTTATTTCTATTATCCTGAGCCAAGGAACCTTCTGGCACGGCAGTAGTTTTAAAAAGTAACCCTGCTACGGTATCCAGTGCTCTGCCATGGGTGAAGGATAGAGCCAGCAGGATATCAGAGAGGAGAACTGCCAACTATGGAGAGGGTTGAGTTGATACCTTGCCTGTTAAACAGACTTCTTCCTTCCTTCCACCAAGACTCAATGGGCCCTGTTCCAAATGGTACACTATTACAGTTTTTTCTGATATTTTTGCAAAACTCTATACGCTAACCACAAAAGCTTACACCAAACCAGCAAAACATCACACATCTCTTGCAAAAGCAAACAATTCTTGTAAAACTATTTTCTCTTTTAAAAAAATGGTGTTTTTGTGTCAATACAGTAAACACAAAGCAACATTTGAATAAGCACACGAAGCACCAACTACGCACTGATAGTATAAATGGAAAACAATGTTTCTGTGTGCAGGGCATAGCAGTTTGCAATAAGGTTTTGTCAGACATGTAGTAAACACATATACACACAGGTATCCAAATGTGTAAAGTATAGATGTGTATTCCGAACAGAACACACTATCAATACTAATAAGGGTTTTCTTGCAGTTCTGTAAAAACATTTGAATGGTTTTGTAAAAAGT
>CM042418.1:28855188-28860188 GCA_023634145.1 Thymallus thymallus
GGTTTAAGATCCTTAAAAAAGATATATTGTAAAATATGTTTCACAGCAGAGGTATGACCGAAGTCAACCCCTCGACTGTGCAGGGGAAAATATTTCCGTCCCAAATGGCACCCTATTCCCTACATAGTGCACTACTCTATGGGCCCTGGTTAAAAGCAGTGCACTATATAGGGAATAGGCTGCCATTTGGGACGCACTGTATCTGTGCACAAAGAAAACATTGATGCATTGTTATATTTTACAGCTCGTATAAATCAAAGGTTATTGAAGTGCTGAGAATAAAAAGTAGTTTAGTCCAGTTCCCGTCTCTAAGTAGCGGTTTGAGCTTTAGGGCGCTAGTGTTGTAATTCATTCCCTATATAACAGGCTTTGGTTAAAAGTAGTGCACTATGTAGGGAATAGGGTGTCATTTGGGTCGCTGTGCTGGGATCTCCTGCCGTTAAGGATGCGTCCGTGCGGCCTGTGTGAGTGTGAGTGTGTGTGTTAAGAACACCTCCGGCCGGTGACTGGATCCAGCTGAAGGAAACGACCAATCAGCTGGTAGATATTAGATTGATCAGCTCCAGGAGAAATGAAAGACACTCTCTCGGGCCTACATAGCGTTAGACTAGCGGGCCTACATAGTGTTAGACTAGCGGGCCTACATAGTGTTAGACTAGTGGGCCTACATAGCGTTAGACTAGCGGGCCTACATAGTGTTAGACTAGCGGGCCTACATAGTGTTAGACTAGCGGGCATACATAGCGTTAGACTAGCGGGCCTACATAGTGTTAGACTAGCGGGCCTACATAGCGTTAGACTAGAAGGCCTACATAGCGTTAGACTAGCGGGCCTACATAGAGTTAGACTAGCGGGCCTACATAGCGTTAGACTAGCAGGACTACATAGTGTTAGACTAGCGGGCCTACATAGCGTTAGACTAGCAGGCCTACATAGTGTTAGACTAGCGGGCCTACATATCGTTAGACTAGCGGGCCTACATAGCGTTAGACTAGCGGGCTTATATAGTGTTAGACTAGCGGGCCTACATAGTGTTAGACTAGCGGGCCTACATAGCGTTAGACTAGCGGGCCTACATAGCGTTAGATTAGCGGGCCTACATAGTGTTAGACTAGCGGGCCTACATAGTGTTAGACTAGCGGGCCTATATAGTGTTAGACTAGCGGGCCTACATAGCGTTAGACTAGCGGGCCTACATAGCGTTAGACTAGCGGGCCTACATAGTGTTAGACTAGCGGGCCTACATAGTGTTAGACCAGCGGGCTTACATAGTGTTAGACTAGCGGGCCTACATAGCGTTAGACTAGCGGGCCTACATAGTGTTAGACTAGCGGGCCTACATAGCGTTAGACTAGCGGGCCTACATAGCGTTAGACTAGCGGGCCTACATAGCGTTAGACTAGCGGGCCTATATAGTGTTAGACTAGCGGGCCTATATAGCGTTAGACTAGCGGGCCTACATAGTGTTAGACTAGCGGGCCTACATAGCGTTAGACTAGCGGGCCTACATAGTGTTAGACTAGCGGGCCTACATAGTGTTAGACCAGCGGGCTTACATAGCGTTAGACTAGCGGGCCTACATAGTGTTAGACTAGCGGGCCTACATAGTGTTAGACCAGCAGGCTTACATAGCGTTAGACTAGCGGGCCTACATAGTGTTAGACTAGCGGGCCTACATAGTGTTAGACTAGCGGGCCTACATAGTGTTAGACTAGCGGGCTTACATAGTGTTAGACTAGCGGGCCTACATAGTGTTAGACTAGCGGGCCTACATAGTGTTAGATTAGCGGGCTTACATAGTGTTAGACTAGCGGGCCTACATAGTGTTAGACTAGCGGGCCTACATAGTGTTAGACTAGCGGGCTTACATAGTGTTAGACTAGCGGGCCTACATAGTGTTAGACTAGCGGGCCTATATAGTGTTAGACTAGCGGGCCTACATAGTGTTAGACTAGCGGGCCTACATAGTGTTAGACTAGCGGGCCTACATAGTGTTAGACTAGCGGGCCTATATAGTGTTAGACTAGCGGGCCTACATAGTGTTAGACTAGCGGGCCTACATAGTGTTAGACTAGCGGGCCTACATAGTGTTAGACTAGCGGGCCTACATAGTGTTAGACTAGCGGGCCTACATAGTGTTAGACTAGCGGGCCTACATAGCGTTAGACTAGCGGGCCTACATAGTGTTAGACTAGCGGGCCTACATAGTGTTAGACTAGCGGGCCTACATAGTGTTAGACTAGCGGGCCTACATAGTGTTAGACTAGCGGGCCTACATAGTGTTAGACTAGCGGGCCTACATAGTGTTAGACTAGCGGGCCTACATAGTGTTAGACTAGCGGGCCTACATAGCGTTAGACTAGCGGGCCTACATAGCGTTAGACTAGCGGGCCTACATAGTGTTAGACTAGCGGGCCTACATAGTGTTAGACTAGCGGGCCTACATAGTGTTAGACTAGCGGGCCTACATAGCGTTAGACTAGCGGGCCTACATAGTGTTAGACTAGCGGGCCTACATAGTGTTAGACTAGCGGGCCTACATAGCGTTAGACTAGCGGGCCTACATAGTGTTAGACTAGCGGGCCTACATAGTGTTAGACTAGCGGGCCTACATAGTGTTAGACCAGCGGGCCTACATAGCGTTAGACTAGCGGGCCTACATAGTGTTAGACCAGCGGGCCTACATAGCGTTAGACTAGCGGGCCTACATAGTGTTAGACCAGCGGGCCTACATAGCGTTAGACTAGCGGGCCTACATAGTGTTAGACTAGCGGGCCTACATAGTGTTAGACTAGCGGGCCTACATAGCGTTAGACTAGCGGGCCTACATAGTGTTAGACTAGCGGGCCTACATAGCGTTAGACTAGCGGGGCTACATAGTGTTAGACTAGCGGGCCTACATAGTGTTAGACTAGCGGGCCTACATAGTGTTAGACCAGCGGGCTTACATAGCGTTAGACTAGCGGGCCTACATAGTGTTAGACTAGCGGGCCTACATAGTGTTAGACCAGCGGGCTTACATAGCGTTAGACTAGCGGGCCTACATAGTGTTAGACTAGCGGGCCTACATAGCGTTAGACTAGCGGGCCTACATAGTGTTAGACTAGCGGGCTTACATAGTGTTAGACTAGCGGGCCTACATAGTGTTAGACTAGCGGGCCTACATAGTGTTAGATTAGCGGGCTTACATAGTGTTAGACTAGCGGGCCTACATAGTGTTAGACTAGCGGGCCTACATAGTGTTAGACTAGCGGGCTTACATAGTGTTAGACTAGCGGGCCTACATAGTGTTAGACTAGCGGGCCTATATAGTGTTAGACTAGCGGGCCTACATAGTGTTAGACTAGCGGGCCTACATAGTGTTAGACTAGCGGGCCTACATAGTGTTAGACTAGCGGGCCTATATAGTGTTAGACTAGCGGGCCTACATAGTGTTAGACTAGCGGGCCTACATAGTGTTAGACTAGCGGGCCTACATAGTGTTAGACTAGCGGGCCTACATAGTGTTAGACCAGCGGGCCTACATAGTGTTAGACTAGCGGGCCTACATAGCGTTAGACTAGCGGGCCTACATAGTGTTAGACTAGCGGGCCTACATAGTGTTAGACTAGCGGGCCTACATAGTGTTAGACTAGCGGGCCTACATAGTGTTAGACTAGCGGGCCTACATAGTGTTAGACTAGCGGGCCTACATAGTGTTAGACTAGCGGGCCTACATAGTGTTAGACCAGCGGGCCTACATAGCGTTAGACTAGCGGGCCTACATAGCGTTAGACTAGCGGGCCTACATAGTGTTAGACCAGCGGGCTTACATAGCGTTAGACTAGCGGGCCTACATAGCGTTAGACTAGCGGGCCTACATAGTGTTAGACTAGCGGGCTTACATAGTGTTAGACCAGCGGGCTTACATAGTGTTAGACCAGCGGGCTTACATAGTGTTAGACCAGCGGGCTTACATAGTGTTAGACTAGCGGGCCTACATAGTGTTAGACTAGCGGGCCTACATAGTGTTAGACTAGCGGGCCTACATAGTGTTAGACTAGCGGGCCTACATAGTGTTAGACTAGCGGGCCTACATAGTGTTAGACTAGCGGGCCTACATAGTGTTAGACCAGCGGGCCTACATAGCGTTAGACTAGCGGGCCTACATAGCGTTAGACTAGCGGGCCTACATAGTGTTAGACTAGCGGGCCTACATAGTGTTAGACTAGCGGGCCTACATAGTGTTAGACTAGCGGGCCTACATAGTGTTAGACTAGCGGGCCTACATAGTGTTAGACTAGCGGGGCTACATAGTGTTAGACCAGCGGGCCTACATAGCGTTAGACTAGCGGGCCTATATAGCGTTAGACTAGCGGGCCTACATAGTGTTAGACTAGCGGGCCTACATAGTGTTAGACTAGCGGGCCTACATAGTGTTAGACTAGCGGGGCTACATAGTGTTAGACCAGCGGGCCTACATAGCGTTAGACTAGCGGGCCTACATAGTGTTAGACTAGCGGGCCTACATAGCGTTAGACTAGCGGGCCTACATAGTGTTAGACTAGCGGGCCTACATAGCGTTAGACTAGCGGGCCTACATAGTGTTAGACTAGCGGGCCTACATAGTGTTAGACTAGCGGGCCTACATAGCGTTAGACTAGCGGGCCTACATAGCGTTATACTTTAACAGAGGGACTCCACCTCTCACACACACACACACACATACAAAGTAACCTCACGAATGGCACCCTATTCCTTACATAGTGCACTCCTTTAGGGTGCCATCCGGGAGGCATCCCAGGTCCATATAATAAAGGCTATAGTGTATATGAGATAGGACAGTACAGGGGTAGTCTCTACAGTGTATATGAGATAGGACAGTATAGGGGTAGTCTCTACAGTGTATATGAGATAGGACAGTATAGGGGTAGTCTCTACAGTGTATATGAGATAGGACAGTATAGGGGTAGTCTCTACAGTGTATATGAGATAGGACAGTACAGGGGTAGTCTCTACAG
>CM042418.1:28862688-28870188 GCA_023634145.1 Thymallus thymallus
GAGTGCATTATCATGTCTAACCTGATTAGGGTCTGCGTTTGATGCATTGTGACAGTTCCATGATGTATCTCTAAAATGCCTTTTTATTATTTCACAGATTATCAAATCAACATTTTATTATTAACAAAATATTAAAATGTAAACTAGTTGTCATCTTCAATCTATCAACTGTCTGCAGACGCTTTAATACCAACATACTTGTGTCATTTCTCAACATATTAATATGACTGACATTCCCATCACATCACTGATGTGGACATAAAGGCCAAACCAGATGACTGGACTACATCATTTAAAATGATCATTATAAATACAGTGATTCACTTCCGGTCATTTTCATCCATTTTTATATTGCATGCAATTGTCCAATTGTTGTGTTATGCTACACATTGAATATTAACCCATTGAATCCAGTGGAGGTTCTCCAGTGGAGGTTCCTCGGAGGAGGAAGGAGAGGAACATCCTACTTGGTGAATTTAATAAAAATAAAAATTGTGAAACATTAAAAAAAGTTAGCCTTTTTAGATAAAACTATACTAAATACACTGAGTGTACAAAACATTAAGAACATAGACTGACCAGGTGAAAGCTATGATCCCTTACTGATGTCACTTAAATCCACTTAAATCAATGTAGATGAAGGGGAGGAGTCAGGTTAGAGAAGGATTTTTATGGCTTGAGACAATTGAGGCATGGATTGTGTATGTGTGCCATTCAGAGGGTGAATGGGCAAGACAAAAGATTTAAGTGCCTTTGAAAGAGGTATGGTAGTAGGTGCCAGGCACACAGGTTTGTGTCAAGAACTGCAAGGTTGCTGGGTTTTTCATACTCAACAGTTTCCTGTGTGTATCAAGAATGGTCCACCACCCAAAGGACATCCAGCCAACTTGAAACAACTGTGGGAAGCACTGGAGTCAACATGAGCCAGCATCCCTGTGGAACGCTTTCAACACATTGTAGAGTCCATGCCCCGACGAATTGAGGCTGTTCTGAGGGCAAAACTCAATATTAGGAAAGTGTTCTTACTGTTTGATATACTCAGTGTATTTTCACGTCAACAAATAACTGATTAAACACACTGTTTTGCAATGAATGTCTAGGTGTAGCTTCAACAGCACTCTGTAGGGTAGCACCATGGTGTAGCCGGAGGACAGCTAGCTTCCATCCTCCTCTGGGTACATTGACTTCAATACAAAACCTAGGAGGTTCTCACCCCCTTCCATAGACTTACACAGTAATTATGAAAACTTCCGGAGGACGTACTCCAATCTATCAGAGTTCTTGCAGCATGAACTGACATGTTGTCCACCCAATCAAAGGATCAGTGAAATAATATAGTACTGAAAGCATAAGCTACAGCTAGCTAGCACTTGCAGTGTATAACATGTGGTGATTAGGTTGACTCAAAGTTGACTCAAAGAGAGAGAAAGACAAATGAATTTATTCCAAAAATGAAGGAGAGAGCTATCTATATTTCATAATTTTTTTTCACTTTCACTTACTGTACTTAGCTAGCTGATGCAGCTAGCTAGTTTAGCCGACTCAAACACCCGGCTCATTCAGAGAGGAATGCTAATTATGTTAAATAGCTACTTGGACTGGAACTCTTCCAAGTCAAGGTAAGCTTTCGATTTTAGGAATGTATTGCTAATGGGGCCGGCCGGTGTAACTGCTGAACTGCTTGCTGACTATACACTGTACACTGTACTGCGTGACTGTAGAGGGTTTACTAACACATTAGTTCTAGTAGCTATGTTGACTATGACGTTAGCTAATATGGTGACTGTGATGCAGGCTGTGTGTAGCGGTTAGCAGTTAGTGGTTATGATATGAAGGTTTGGCTTGGAAATGTTTTTTTGCCTGGTCACAGACAGCTGACGTGTTAAAGTCCACAGGTGAAAAGAAATAAGGTGAGAGAAGGAAAGCGCATAGAATAAATTATACAACGAGTGATGATGCTGTTTGTATGTGGCAGGTATGAAAGTGAACTGTTTGTGTTGGTGATCAGGGGTGTATTGATTCAGTCGATTCTGTTGAAAACATTCTCTTAAACGGAAGCAAACCAAACGGGAATAAACCTACCTGCATTTGTCCAATATAAACTCTTGTTTGCAACTGTTTGGACTAATGATTACACCCTAGATCAGCTAGATGCAGTCAAGAGTGTATTGAATGTGTCACTGTCTGTCATATTGATTACTCCAATTTATCTCACGACCTGTGCACCTACGTTGTAAACTTTAATTCATAGTCCTAGGTTGTAACAACCTCATGATGGGTATAGGGAACATGTTAGTATCATGTAGAAGCCTAAACCTATCAATGTTACATTGAGAATGAATGGAATAGAAATGACATACACTATGCATAAAAATCAATATGCATAAAAATCAATATGCATAAAAATCATCCTCCCTAAACTTAAACAGCACCGACCGCCACTGAATTTGAATCTTCACCTAAGCAACCATTCCCTGAGAAGTTCTGGTCTAAAAGGGGTTGTCATGATATTCTTGTGGGCTCAGAAGAGCTCACACAACATATTTAAAAGGTAACCTACAGGAGGCATTAGAGAGAAACAGAGAGCAAGACAGAGACAGGCATTGAGAGAGTGTAATGTTTACTGTTCATTTTTTATTGTTTTTTCACTTTTGTTTATTATCTATTTAACTTGCTTTGGCAATGTATGCTTCCCATGCCAATAAAGACCTTTGAATTGAATTGCATTTAAATTGAATTGAGAGAGAGAGAGAGAGAGAGAGAGAGAGAGCGGGAGAGAGAGAGAGAGAGCGGGAGAGAGCGAGAGAGAGTGAGTGAGAGAGAGAGAGATGAGAGAGAGAGAGAGAGAGAGAGAGAGAGAGAGAGAGAGAGGTGGAGAGAGAGAGAGAGAGAGAGACAGAGAGAGAGAGAAAGATTGAGAGAGAGTGAGAGAGAGTGAGGGAGAGTGAGAGAGAGAGAGAGAGAAGAGAGAGAGAGAGAGAGAGAGAGAGAGAGAGAGAGAGAGAGAGAGAGAGTGCAGCAAAAAGGTTATTAATGTGTGAAATGTAGGTTGTTAAAAGATATAAATTTTAGCACCACTATACTTTCCACTGTGGTTTGTGAGGAGGAATAGATGATATATTCAATAAGAATATGATCAATGTTTAATATTCTATCAGACTGAAATCATTATAGATTAAAGACAGTTATGTAAAGCAATATCACTTATAACAATATGATATTTAATGGAAATAATACAGCGTCAAATTAAATACATTTAAATGCAATTTTAAATATTTTTATTAAAAAATATTATTTTGCAATTATAGACGCAATTATATGCACATTATTTTTGTATCGGCAATTTAAATAATAAACAATTAAACGTAATATTATTTAACAAATTACCTTTGAATTCAATAAGTAGATATGTTAAACAGTGATTTGGGAACACCATGAGATCCAGAGGTAGACTATTTCTGTGTTGTCTTTTTTAAATGGAAAACATTTGATAGTCTTCTTCTGATGCCGGTGCACGTGCACGCTGTAGACGGGAGTCCGCCTCGCGCCCAAAGTCTCCATTTAAACAGTTCTCTTGTTTAATTTCAGTTGACCAGCAGATATCTTCCATTATGACAAGCTTAGTTCAAATGTAGATATAATGTCAACTCCTGCCAGTCATTTCGGTATTTATTTTCTGATATTTTACCGCGAAGAGGAAGCGTTTTAAATACTGTCGAGTAAACAACCTGGGAAGAGTGAGTACAGTACACATTGACCTAAATATGAATTATTGAAAAAACAGCCATCGAAATCTATCAAAATGTATACTGTAGGCTAGGCGACTATTGTTGCTCTGTGAGATATGGAGGCTATTTTCGTAGCGGGGGGCAGGGATGGTATCCTGATGCTGCTTCACTGTTAATCAATTTGTGAAACGTGATTACGGGATAAATGCAATAAAAATGTATTGATGAATGATGAAAATTAAAAAGTTAGTTATCATACCGTTGTAATCTAGTCAACAGTATATTCAATGATATGAAACAACATGCACCATAACAGTACATTTTACTCTCGCCTTTACTTAATGACAGTATGTTGTCAACTTGGAGTGCAATTCTTAGCTACTTATATTACTGCTAGTTACCAGTCCTAGCCCCTGCTTTTACAGTCAGCAACTGGACATACGGTAAGTATCCTCTTTACAGTCAGCAACTGGACATACGGTAAGTATCCTCTTTACAGTCAGCAACTGGACATACGGTAAGTATCCTCTTCACAGTCAGCAACTGGACATACGGTAAGTATCCTCTTTACAGTCAGCAACTGGACATACGGTAAGTATACTCTTTACAGTCAGCAACTGGACATACGGTAAGTATCCTCTTTACAGTCAGCAACTGGACATACGGTAAGTATACTCTTTACAGTCAGCAACTGGACATACGGTAAGTATCCTCTTTACAGTCAGCAACTGGACATACGGTAAGTATCCTCTTTACAGTCAGCAACTGGACATACGGTAAGTATCCTCTTTACCGTCAGCAACTGGACATACGGTAAGTATCCTCTTTACAGTCAGCAACTGGACATACGGTAAGTATCCTCTTTACAGTCAGCAACTGGACATACGGTAAGTATCCTCTTTACAGTCAGCAACTGGACATACGGTAAGTATCCTCTTTACAGTCAGTAACTGGACATACGGTAAGTATCCTCTTGTAAAAGTGAGATAAACATGCCCTCCCATTTTCATTAAAGAGCCCATCTTTTTGTCTTGATGAAATTGTATTTTTTTTTTACATGAAATTACTTCTACCTTTTACAGTTAACATCAGAGTAACCCACATGACACAGCCGTGCAGAGCCCATGTATAAAATACTTGATGATGGAGAGACCTGTTGGAATCAGAACATGATCATTAAGAAAAGCCAGAGTCCTGACGCTTGGTCTAGTTAAAAGCCTCTGGATAAGATGTATCCTGGCATTTCTAACCCATAATAGAGAAATTATAGCTATAACATTATTACATTGACATTACTACACTTCTGTCTTAATCACTCTATTACACCATAACTCCTGAGAATAGGTGGTGGTGAGAGGGAAACTAAGACAAGGTGTTTCAGGATGGAATGGGGAAAACAGAGGAAGGAGGAAGGAACACAATCTCTCCTTCCAAGGTCGCTTGGTCTGAGGACCGCTGATCACCATACAAAACATACAAGATAGGGTACGTCCCAAATGCACCCTATTACTGATATAGTGTACTACTTTGGGCCAGAGCCCTATGGTAGTGCACTATGTAGGAAATAGAGCCAACAGTCACTACTGTAACAGGCTGGTTAAGGAGAAAACATACATCCATCAACGTCTAAATGGTGTGTGTCGCAAAAAGGAAATCATTAGATAGATAAATGAATGCAGGCTGAGACTTGATGAATGAAAACAACATCTAGCCTCGTACACCATTTTTCTCCAGGTTAACCAAAGAGTTTACGCTAGACGTCTCAGTCTGTCTGACACAGCTCTCTCACTCAGACTGAATCCCTCTAAAAAGAGGAACATGCCAAACTACAGCCCCAGATTCAGGATGAGCGTCCTCCTGGTTGACATCTTAGTTAGCCCTCTCTCTGCTCTGGCTAGGGTGCCCCCCCCCCCTTTCTATGTCTGATTAACAGTGGGGACAGGTGTGTTCTCTCCAGTAATCCATGTCTAGCTGCAGCTCCTGCACCTAGGCTGTATCCCAAATAGCACCCTATTCCCTTTATGGTGCACTACCTTTGACCAGAGCCCGTTGGTGTCTGCTATGAGACACAGAGCGAGGGGCTCTTAGTCCTTAACTATCTGACCACAGTCAGGAGTCCCTGGAAAACAGTGGTAATTATGAGGACTATCCTGGTTAAATACAATTTAGTTTAGGTGTACCCATTAAATGTTGGGAGTTTACTCTCTGTTAGTCAGCACCTAACCTACAGTTTACTCTCTGTTAGTCAGCACCTAACCTACAGTTTACTCTCTGTTAGTCAGCACCTAACCTACAGTTTACTCTCTGTTAGTCAGCACCTAACCTACAGTTTACTCTCTGTTAGTCAGCACCTAGCCTACAGTTTACCCTCCGTTAGTCAACACCTAGCCTACAGTTTACTCTCTGTTAGTCAGCACCTAGCCTACAGTTTACCCTCTGTTAGTCAGCACCTAGCCTACAGTTTACCCTCCATTAGTCAGCACCTAACCTACAGTTTACTCTCTGTTAGTCAGCACCTAGCCTACAGTTTACTCTCTGTTAGTCAGCACCTAGCCTACAGTTTACCCTCTGTTAGTCAGCACCTAGCCTACAGTTTACCCTCTGTTAGTCAGCACCTAGCCTACAGTTTACCCTCTGTTAGTCAGCACCTAGCCTACAGTTTACCCTCCGTTAGTCAGCACCTAACCTACAGTTTACTCTCTGTTAGTCAGCACCTAGCCTACAGTTTACTCTCTGTTAGTCAGCACCTAGCCTACAGTTTACCCTCTGTTAGTCAGCACCTAGCCTACAGTTTACCCTCTGTTAGTCAGCACCTAGCCTACAGTTTACCCTCTGTTAGTCAGCACCTAGCCTACAGTTTACTCTCTGTTAGTCAGCACCTAGCCTACAGTTTACCCTCTGTTAGTCAGCACCTAACCTACAGTTTACTCTCTGTTAGTCAGCACCTAGCCTACAGTTTACCCTCCGTTAGTCAACACCTAGCCTACAGTTTACTCTCTGTTAGTCAGCACCTAGCCTACAGTTTACCCTCTGTTAGTCAGCACCTAGCCTACAGTTTACCCTCCATTAGTCAGCACCTAACCTACAGTTTACTCTCTGTTAGTCAGCACCTAGCCTACAGTTTACTCTCTGTTAGTCAGCACCTAGCCTACAGTTTACCCTCTGTTAGTCAGCACCTAGCCTACAGTTTACCCTCTGTTAGTCAGCACCTAGCCTACAGTTTACCCTCTGTTAGTCAGCACCTAGCCTACAGTTTACCCTCCGTTAGTCAGCACCTAACCTACAGTTTACTCTCTGTTAGTCAGCACCTAGCCTACAGTTTACTCTCTGTTAGTCAGCACCTAGCCTACAGTTTACCCTCTGTTAGTCAGCACCTAGCCTACAGTTTACCCTCTGTTAGTCAGCACCTAGCCTACAGTTTACCCTCTGTTAGTCAGCACCTAGCCTACAGTTTACCCTCCGTTAGTCAGCACCTAACCTACAGTTTACTCTCTGTTAGTCAGCACCTAGCCTACAGTTTACTCTCTGTTAGTCAGCACCTAGCCTACAGTTTACCCTCTGTTAGTCAGCACCTAGCCTACAGTTTACCCTCTGTTAGTCAGCACCTAGCCTACAGTTTACCCTCTGTTAGTCAGCACCTAGCCTACAGTTTACTCTCTGTTAGTCAGCACCTAGCCTACAGTTTACCCTCTGTTAGTCAGCACCTAGCCTACAGTTTACTCTCTGTTAGTCAGCACCTAGCCTACAGTTTACCCTCTGTTAGTCAGCACCT
>CM042418.1:28877688-28920856 GCA_023634145.1 Thymallus thymallus
AAGAGGCACAATAGCACCGGATTTCAAAACCCTTTGCCTTACTTAGGCCTACTTCAAACGTGTTTTCTTAACTTCAAGTCTTATGCATTTTCAGTGTTTTTTTGTGAGACTAATTTGCTGTCAGATGGGGGGTTGCTTTTGGAAAGCAGGCAGACTCCAGAAATTAATTTATCCAAATAAGCTTTCTCTCCTGGCTAGAAGGGGCTAGGAGGGTCTGGTGGGGGCTAGAAGGGGCTAGGAGGGTCTGGTGGGGGCTAGAAGGGGCTAGGAGGGGCTGGTGGCGGCTAGAAGGGGCTAGGAGGGGCTGGTGGGGGCTAGAAGGGGCTAGGAGGGGCTGGTGGGGGCTAGAAGGGTCTAGGAGGGGCTGGTGGGGGCTAGAAGGGGCTAGGAGTGGCTGGTGGGGGCTAGAAGGGGCTAGGAGGGGCTGGTGGGGGCTAGAAGGGGCTAGGAGGGGCTGGGTGGGGCTAGAAGGGGCTAGGAGGGGCTAGAAGAGGCTAAGAGGGGCTGTTTGGGGCTAGAAGGAGAGGCTGGGACACTGAAATGGCCCTGGTAGGCAAAACCTTCCTTTTGAAGTCTGGAATGTTTTGGCTGACTTAGAGCAGGAGACGGGAGTGGAAGGATCGTTTTCACTGACCCATGGGATTTTAACCATTTTTTTACCACGAGAACAAAACAAAAGAGAGAGGGAAAAATGCTTGGACTGATTTACATCCACTTGGGCTCAAATACGGACAGAAAAAGCCCAAGTGAAACTGATTTTGAGGAATGGGGGCATTACACATGTGTAATATGTGTAATATGTGTTTTAATTTGAAAAGGGTGCTATTAAGTATAAAATATAAAGTATAAAGTTACTTTAAACTGTAGTTTTATGTTCTTAGTCTCACACCATGTCTACTCTTTACAAAATGAAATAACGTACCTTAACTCGAGTTGTAGGTTACATTATTATGGTCAGAAAGGACCATCATTATTTAATACAACTTATTTATAATTATTTATCTTTTGAAATAGATGTTATAGTATCTTATTAAGAGGAGACAATCAGAAAGGATCTTTATTAGTTAATGTTTATTTGGGCAGCTTTCCTAATGTTAATGAAATTAACCCTATAATAGTTATATCTTCGAGATGACGCAAGCAGTGGGCTCCTATACTGGTTTATTAGGCCTTTATGAAGTCACTAATGAGATGGTCATTCCATTTGGACTGGAGACTAAATAAATAACAGGTCCAAGTTTATTAAAACTAACACACTGAATCACAGTGGTAACAATGTCATTAGGCGACTGCATTAATAAATCCAGTTTCCCACCAGAACTGTTTAAACATACCAACTTCATTAGGTGTGAAAATAAAACACTTCTATTAGTGTTTCTTCTAACAACAGCTTTCTTCATCTTCAGCCTTTTTAAATGGTTGCTTTTTAAACAAGCTTGGACACAGAGTCACACACAGAGTCACAGACAGAGTCACAGACAGAGTCACACACAGAGTCACAGACAGAGTCACACACAGAGTCACAGACAGAGTCACAGACAGAGTCACACACAGAGTCACAGACAGA
This sequence comes from Thymallus thymallus, assembly GCA_023634145.1. Lineage (NCBI taxonomy): Eukaryota > Metazoa > Chordata > Actinopteri > Salmoniformes > Salmonidae > Thymallus > Thymallus thymallus. The sequence continues at coordinate 28,879,256 of CM042418.1, forward strand.
GTCACACACAGAGTCACAGACAGAGTCACAGACAGAGTCACACACAGAGTCACAGACAGAGTCACACACAGAGTCACAGACAGAGTCACAGACAGACAGAGTCACACACAGAGTCACAGACAGAGTCACACACAGAGTCACAGACAGAGTCACACACAGAGTCACAGACAGACAGAGACACACAGAGTCACACACAGAGTCACAGACAGAGTCACACACAGAGTCACAGACAGAGTCACACACAGAGTCACACACAGAGTCACACACAGAGTCACAGACAGAGTCACACACAGAGTCACAGACAGAGTCACAGACAGAGTCACACACAGAGTCACACACAGAGTCACACACAGAGTCACAGACAGAGTCACACACAGAGTCACACACAGAGTCACAGACAGAGTCACAGACAGAGTCACAGACAGAGTCACACACAGAGTCACAGACAGAGTCACAGACAGAGTCACAGACAGAGTCACAGACAGAGTCACAGACAGAGTCACAGACAGAGTCACACACAGAGTCACAGACAGAGTCACAGACAGAGTCACACACAGAGTCACAGACAGAGTCACAGACAGAGTCACACACAGAGTCACACACAGAGTCACACACAGAGTCACAGACAGAGTCACTCACAGAGTCACAGACAGACAGAGTCACACACAGAGTCACAGACAGACAGAGTCACAGATAGAGTCACAGACAGAGTCACACACAGAGTCACAGACAGAGTCACACACAGAGTCACAGACAGAGTCACAGACACACAGAGTCACACACAGAGTCACAGACAGAGTCACTCACAGAGTCACAGACAGACAGAGTCACACACAGAGTCACAGACAGACAGAGTCACAGACAGAGTCACAGACAGAGTCACAGACAGTCACAGACAGACAGAGTCACACACAGAGTCACACACAGAGTCACAGACAGAGTCACAGACAGAGTCACACACAGAGTCACAGACAGAGTCACAGACAGAGTCACACACAGAGTCACAGACAGAGTCACAGACAGAGTCACAGACACACAGAGTCACACACAGAGTCACACACAGAGTCACAGACAGAGTCACTCACAGAGTCACAGACATACAGAGTCACACACAGAGTCACAGACAGACAGAGTCACAGATAGAGTCACAGACAGAGTCACACACAGAGTCACAGACAGAGTCACACACAGAGTCACAGACAGAGTCACAGACAGAGTCACAGACAGAGTCACAGACACACAGAGTCACACACAGAGTCACAGACAGAGTCACTCACAGAGTCACAGACAGACAGAGTCACACACAGAGTCACAGACAGACAGAGTCACAGACAGAGTCACAGACAGAGTCACAGACAGAGTCACAGACAGAGTCACAGACAGAGTCACAGACAGACAGAGTCACACACAGAGTCACAGACAGACAGAGTCACACACAGAGTCACAGACAGAGTCACACACAGAGTCACAGACAGACAGAGTCACACACAGAGTCACAGACAGAGTCACACACAGAGTCACAGACAGAGTCACAGACAGAGTCACACACAGAGTCACAGACAGAGTCACAGACAGAGTCACACACAGAGTCACAGACAGAGTCACAGACAGAGTCACACACAGAGTCATACACAGAGTCACACACAGAGTCACAGACAGAGTCACTCACAGAGTCACAGACAGACAGAGTCACACACAGAGTCACAGACAGACAGAGTCACAGATAGAGTCACAGACAGAGTCACACACAGAGTCACAGACAGAGTCACACACAGAGTCACAGACAGAGTCACAGACAGAGTCACAGACAGAGTCACAGACACACAGAGTCACACACAGAGTCACAGACAGAGTCACTCACAGAGTCACAGACAGACAGAGTCACACACAGAGTCACAGACAGACAGAGTCGCAGACAGAGTCACAGACAGAGTCACAGACAGAGTCACAGACAGACAGAGTCACACACAGAGTCACAGACAGAGTCACAGACAGAGTCACAGACAGAGTCACACACAGAGTCACAGACAGAGTCACAGACAGAGTCACACACAGAGTCACAGACAGAGTCACAGACAGAGTCACAGACACACAGAGTCACACACAGAGTCACACACAGAGTCACAGACAGAGTCACTCACAGAGTCACAGACAGACAGAGTCACACACAGAGTCACAGACAGAGTCACACACAGAGTCACAGACAGAGTCACAGACAGAGTCACAGACAGAGTCACAGACAGAGTCACAGACACACAGAGTCACACACAGAGTCACAGACAGAGTCACTCACAGAGTCACAGACAGACAGAGTCACACACAGAGTCACAGACAGACAGAGTCACAGACAGAGTCACAGACAGAGTCACAGACAGAGTCACAGACAGAGTCACAGACAGACAGAGTCACAGACAGAGTCACAGACAGAGTCACAGACAGAGTCACAGACAGACAGAGTCACACACAGAGTCACAGACAGACAGAGTCACACACAGAGTCACAGACAGAGTCACACACAGAGTCACAGACAGACAGAGTCACACACAGAGTCACACACAGAGTCACACACAGAGTCACAGACAGAGTCACAGACAGAGTCACACACAGAGTCACAGACAGAGTCACAGACAGAGTCACACACAGAGTCACAGACAGAGTCACAGACAGACAGAGTCACACACAGAGTCACAGACAGACAGAGTCACAGACACACAGAGTCACAAACAGAGTTACAGACAGACAGAGTCACACACAGAGTCACAGACGGACAGAGTCACAGACACACAGAGTCACACACAGAGTCACAGACAGACAGAGTCACAGACACACAGAGTCACAGACACACAGAGTCACAGACACACAGAGTCACACACAGAGTCACAGACAGAGTCACAGACACACAGAGTCACAGACACACAGAGTCACAGACAGAGTCACAGACACACAGAGTCACAGACACACAGAGTCACAGACAGACAGAGTCACAATCTATCGTGGTGATTAAATCCCTAGTTGATTTCTAAACAAGCCTGGGGAAAGGAAAGTACTGACACGGTAGAGAGAAACCATGCTGTGTGTGTTCGTGCGTGTGTGTGTGTGTGTGTGTGTGTGTGTGTGTGTGTGTGTGTGTGTGTGTGTGTGTGTGTGTGTGTGTGTGTGTGTGTGTGTGTGTGTATGTTAGTAATGAAGTGGACACTTCAGTTTCTTCTCTAATAAATAATTCCCAGCTAGGTCCAGACTGCGTGACGGTGAGGGCACCAATCCCTAAAGCCTGTGTTGAATAACCTGTGACTCAGTCTAAGCCCTCTGACATTATGCAGCCAGTGCATTGGACCTGTAGCAGCCAGAGTGTTGGACCTGTAGCAGCCAGTGTGTTGGACCTGTAGCAGCCAGTGTGTTGGACCTGTAGCAGCCAGAGTGTTGGACCTGTAGCAGCCAGTGTGTTGGACCTGTAGCAGCCAGTGTGTTGGACCTGTAGCAGCCAGAGTGTTGGACCTGTAGCAGCCAGTGTGTTGGACCTGTAGTAGCCAGTGTGTTGGACCTGTAGCAGCCAGTGTGTTGGACCTGTAGCAGCCAGAGTGTTGGACCTGTAGCATCCAGTGTGTTGGACCTGTAGCATCCAGTGTGTTGGACCTGTAGCAGCCAGTGTGTTGGACCTGTAGCAGCCAGTGTGTTGGACCTGTAGCAGCCAGTGTGTTGGACCTGTAGCAGCCAGTGTGTTGGACCTGTAGCAGCCAGTCAGTGTTTTTGTGTGAGTGTGAGGTAAGGTCAACTACTCTTATTAACCAGGCCTATTTGAGATGTGGTCTGTGGATGCGTCCCAAATGTCACCCTATGCCCTATTTAGTGTACTACTTTTGACTAGAGTACTATGAGCCCTGGTCAAAAGTTGTGCACTATATAGTGAATAGGGTGCTATGTTTGACGCAGCCCAGACCTGCTGTGGACTGATGGAGAGGGAGCAGTGTGACTATATGACTCTCCACCCCCCAGTCAGTGTGACTATATGACTCTCCACCCCCAGTCAGTGTGACTATATGACTCTCCACCCCCCAGTCAGTGTGACTATATGACTCTCCACCCCCCAGTCAGTGTGACTATATGACTCTCCACCCCCCAGTCAGTGTGACTATATGACTCTCCACCCCCCAGTCAGTGTGACTATATGACTCTCCACCCCCCAGTCAGTGTGACTATATGACTCTCCACCCCCAGTCAGTGTGACAATATGACTCTCCACCCCCCAGTCAGTGTGACTATATGACTCTCCACCCCCCAGTCAGTGTGACTATATGACTCTCCACCCCCCAGTCAGTGTGACTATATGACTCTCCACCCCCCAGTCAGTGTGACTATATGACTCTCCACCCCCCAGTCAGTGTGACTATATGACTCTCCACCCCCCAGTCAGTGTGACTATATGACTCTCCACCCCCCAGTCAGTCAGTGTGACTATATGACTCTCCACCCCCCAGTCAGTGTGACTATATGACTCTCCACCCCCCAGTCAGTCAGTGTGACTATATGACTCTCCACCCCCCAGTCAGTGTGACTATATGACTCTCCACCCCCCAGTCAGTGTGACTATATGCCTCTCCACCCCCCAGTCAGTCAGTGTGACTATATGACTCTCCACCCCCCAGTCAGTGTGACTATATGACTCTCCACCCCCCAGTCAGTCAGTGTGACTATATGACTCTCCACCCCCCAGTCAGTGTGACTATATGACTCTCCACCCCCCTGTCAGTCAGTGTGACTATATGACTCTCCACCCCCCAGTCAGTCAGTGTGACTATATGACTCTCCACCCCCCAGTCAGTGTGACTATATGACTCTCCACCCCCCAGTCAGTGTGGCTATATGACTCTCCACCCCCCAGTCAGTGTGACTATATGACTCTCCACCCCCCAGTCAGTGTGACTATATGACTCTCCACCCCCCAGTCAGTCAGTGTGACTATATGACTCTCCACCCCCCAGTCAGTGTGACTATATGACTCTCCACCCCCCAGTCAGTCAGTGTGACTATATGACTCTCCACCCCCCAGTCAGTGTGACTGTATGACTCTCCACCCCCCAGTCAGTGTGACTATATGACTCTCCACCCCCCAGTCAGTGTGACTATATGACTCTCCACCCCCCAGTCAGTGTGACTATATGACTCTCCACCCCCCAGTCAGTGTGACTATATGACTCTCCACCCCCCAGTCAGTGTGACTATATGACTCTCCACCCCCCAGTCAGTGTGACTATATGACTCTCCACCCCCCAGTCAGTGTGACTATATGACTCTCCACCCCCCAGTCAGTGTGACTATATGACTCTCCACCCCCCAGTCAGTGTGACTATATGACTCTCCACCCCCCTGTCAGTCAGTGTGACTATATGACTCTCCACCCCCCAGTCAGTCAGTGTGACTATATGACTCTCCACCCCCCAGTCAGTGTGACTATATGACTCTCCACCCCCCAGTCAGTGTGACTATATGACTCTCCACCCCCCAGTCAGTGTGACTATATGACTCTCCACCCCCCAGTCAGTGTGACTATATGACTCTCCACCCCCCTGTCAGTCAGTGTGACTATATGACTCTCCACCCCCCAGTCAGTCAGTGTGACTATATGACTCTCCACCCCCCAGTCAGTGTGACTATATGACTCTCCACCCCCCAGTCAGTGTGACTATATGACTCTCCACCCCCCTGTCAGTCAGTGTGACTATATGACTCTCCACCCCCCAGTCAGTCAGTGTGACTATATGACTCTCCACCCCCCAGTCAGTGTGACTATATGACTCTCCACCCCCCAGTCAGTGTGACTATATGACTCTCCACTTATCTACAGCACATGATCTCTTTGTCTCTCATAGCATCCCAACCCACAGACTTCATCACGTAAATATTAGATAGCTAATAGCATTACTTTAAACCAGCTTCTTCTTCTCCTACCTATAATAAAACACAGGAGGGCATTTTTTTATTAGTTTTTTAAATCTAATTACTGGTAGTGTTACAGAAGCTAGAAGCTTAAGGATATAAATCAGGTTGGTCTGATTAAGTAGATGACAATCACTTTAGCAGTTATACAGCGGACATGGCCAATTAGGTTGGCCAAGTCATTTACAGTACAGCATACTGCAGGTGGTGGCCTGCTGGAACCACCTCGGGACCACCTCAGGAACACGAGTGTGTGGGGGGGAGGGGGGGGGGGGGGGGGATGGTGCGCTCCAGAACCCCCCCAGCAACAAACCCACCAGGTAATCACAGCAAGGCAGTCAGAGCTCAAGAAATGAAACACAGGACGTATTTCAAATGTGGGCCTGGTGGTTGTTTTGGATGTCTTTCTACTCGTACATTTCTTGGAGAAAGAATGATCACTTTTATATATTGTTGACCTTTTTACGTCAGCGTATAACCATTTCTCCCAGCATGGCTACGTTTTAATCATGATATAATACTGTTGGTCTCGCCCGTTTCATTTTACTGCTTATTCCTGCTGAACCCTGGTGTGAAAGGCCGCTGTTCATAAAGTGTGGTATAAAGTGTGTGTGTGTGTGTGTGTGTGTGTGTGTGTGTGTGTGTGTGTGTGTGTGTGAGAGAGTAGGTATATAAAAGTGAGAGTGGAGAAATTCCCCCCAGAGAGAGAGAGAGAAAGGTGAATGTAGAGGGAGTGAGAGGCTTGTTTCACACATGATAGAAACCTTAACACATCCAGAAGGAGAATACAAAATATCTACTTTATTTTACTGTAACGAGGGCTAGGCCCTATTCCCACTAGGAGCGATGAAGGAGAGTCACTTCACATTACATCCTTGCCATACCTTTTGTTGTGGCTGGCAACGCAACATTCTTGGTCCACAGCTCACATTTACTGTAAATATCCCAGTAGCCACTAGCCAGTAAACCCAATCTATTCTTCTGAACCATATTACTCTGGAATAATGCATCTAGACAATATTACATTTGAGAATAATCCAACAATTCACATTGTATGTATGGACCATTAAATGGTTTTATTTCTCCTCTGTAGGCTGCACTCGTTACATTTTAGCTTCAAAACAAAAGTACAGAGTTGCTAACAGCATGTCTTCATCAAGTAACTTTATCCTATCAAAAAGGAACAATAACCCCTCTCATATGAATATAACGTAAAATAGGCCTACCTTAAACATTACAACAAACCAAGCTTCACTTTAACAAAATCATGCAAATCAAAACACGTGGTAAAAGCAAATTACAACTAAAAACGTGTGTATAAGTAGAATACACTGCGACAAGATGATACCAAAACCTTTTAATAAAATGCCTCATGATAAGTGAACGTGCACAGTTAATCTCTGCTTCAGTCTGATCAACTGTAGCCTACTGAAAACAGCCCCAGCTGCAGGTAGCCTAGAGAAGCCTACTGATAACAACCCCAGCTGCAGGTAGCCTAGAGAAGCCTACTGATAACAACCCCAGCTGCAGGTAGCCTAGAGAAGCCAACTGATAACAACCCCAGCTGCAGGTAGCCTAGAGAAGCCTACTGATAACAACCCCGGCTGCAGGTAGCCTAGAGAAGCCTACTGATAACAACCCCGGCTGCAGGTAGCCTAGAGAAGCCTACTGATAACAACCCTGGCTGCAGGTAGCCTAGAGAAGCCTACTGATAACAGCCCCAGCTGCAGGTAGCCTAGAGAAGCCTACTGATAACAGCCCCAGCTGCAGGTAGCCTAGAGAAGCCTACTGATAACAGTCCCAGCTGCAGGTAGCCTAGAGAAGCCTACTGATAACAGCCCCGGCAGCAGGCAGCCTAGAGAAGCCTACTGATAACAGCCCCGGCAGCAGGTAGCCTAGAGAAGCCTACTGATAACAACCCCAGCTGCAGGTAGCCTAGAGAAGCCTACTGATAACAGCCCCGGCAGCAGGTAGCCTAGAGAAGCCTACTGATAACAGCCCCGGCAGCAGGTAGCCTAGAGAAGCCTACTGATAACAACCCCAGCTGCAGGTAGCCTAGAGAAGCCTACTGATAACATCCCCGGCAGCAGGTAGCCTAGAGAAGCCTACTGATAACAACCCCAGCTGCAGGTAGCCTATAGAAGCCTACTGATAACAGCCCCAGCTGCAGGTAGCCTAGAGAAGCCTACTGATAACAGCCCCAGCTGCAGGTAGCCTAGAGAAGCCTACTGATAACAGCCCCGGCAGCAGGCAGCCTAGAGAAGCCTACTGATAACAGCCCCGGCAGCAGGTAGCCTAGAGAAGCCTACTGATAACATATGACCTGATTAGAAAGTAAATCTAGTCCCATCATAGCCCATATAAAGCTGATTTACTACTATGTTAATCTAGTCCCATCAGAACATGTAAAAAATTATCGGCCTATATCAAATCTACCATTTCTCTCAAAAATCTTAGAAAAAGCTGTTGCACAGCAACTCACTGCCTTCCTGAAGACAAATAATGTATACAAAACACTTCAGTCTGGTTTTAGACCCCATCATAGCACTGAGACTGCACTTGTGAAAGTGGTAAACAACCTTTTAATGGCGTCAGACCAAGGCTCTGGATCTGTCCTCGTGCTCGTAGACCTTAGTGCTGCTTTTGACACCATCGACCACCATATTTGTTTGGAGAGATTGGAAACCTTAATTGGTCTACACAGACAAGTTCTTGCCTGGTTTAGATCTTATCTGTCGGAGAGATATCATTTCGTCTCTGTGGATGGTTTGTCAATTGTAAGTTTCGGTGTTGCTCAAGGTTCCGTTTTAGGGCCACTATTGTTTTCACTATATGTTTTACCTGTTGGTGATGTCATTTGGAAACATAATGTTAACTTCCATTGCTATGCGGACGAGGCACAGCTGTACATTTCTATGAAACATGGGGATGGCCCAAAATTGCCTGCCCTGGAAGCCTGTGTTTCAGACATAAGGAAGTGGATGGCGGCAAATGTTTTACTTTTAAATTCTGACAAAACAGAGATGCTAGTTCTAGGTCCCAAGAAACAAAGAGATCTGCTTTTGGATCTGTCAATTAATCTTGATGGTTGCACAGTCGTCCCACAACAAACTTGAAGGACCTCAGCGTTACTCTGGACCCTGATCTCTCTTTTAATGAACATATCAAGAATATTTCAAGGACAGCTTTTTTCCATCTTCGTAACATTGCAAAAATCAGACATCTTTTGTCCAGAAATGATGCAGAAAAGCTAATCCATGCTTTTGTCACTTCTAGATTAGATTACTGCAATGCTCTACTCTCCAGCTACCCGGATAAAGCACTAAATAAACTTCATTTAGTGCTAAACACGGCTGCTAGAATCCTGACTAGAACCCCAAAATGTGATCATATTACTCCCGTGCTAGCCTCTCTACACTGGCTTCCTGTTAAGGCTAGGGCTGATTTCAAGGTTTTACTGCTAACCTACAAAGCATTACATGGGCTTGCTCCTACGTATCTCTCAGATACATACCTACATGTACGCTCCGGTCACAAGACGCAGGCCTCCTTATTGTCCCTAGAATTTCTAAGCAAACAGCTGGAGGCAGGGCTTTCTCCTATAGAACTCAATTTTTATGGAATGGTCTGCCTATCCATGTGAGAGACGCAGACTCCGTCTCGACCTTTAAGTCTTTACTGAAGACTCATCTCAGGGTCTCAGGGTAGTAAGTTGGTGGTTGTTGATATCCCTCTATTGGTGTGGGGGCTGTGCTTTGGCAGAGTGGGTGTGGTTATATCCTGCCTGGTTGGCTCTGTCCGGGGGTATTGTCGGGGGTATTGTCGGAAGGGGCCACAGTGTCTCCTGACCCCCCCTGTCTCAGCCTCCAGTATCTATGCTGCAATAGTCTATCAACCGGGGGGCTAGGGTCAGTTTGTTAAATCTGATGTTATTATCCGGTGTCTTGTGTGAATTTAAGTATGCTTCCTCTAATTCTCTCTCTCTCCCACTCTACCTCCCCTCCCGGAGGACCTGAGCCTTAGGACAACCTGCCCTGATGACTCCTAGCTCTAGCTGTCCCAAGTCCACCTGGTCGTGCTGCTGCACCGGTTTCAATTCTTCTGCCTGCGGTTATGGAACCCTGACCTGTTCATTGGGCGTGCCACCTTGTCCCATACCTGCTGTTTTCATCTCTCTCTCTCTCTCTCTCTCTCTACCGTACCTGCGCTCTCTACCGCATCTAAATGCCTGGCTATGAAAAGTGACATTCACTCCTGATGTATTTACCTGTTGCAACCTCCACAACCACTGTGATTATTATTTGACCCTGCTGGTCATCTATGAACATTTGAACATCTTGGAGAAAGAATTGGCCTTAATGGCCATGAATTGTTATAATCTCCACCCGGCACAGCCAGAAGAGGACTGGCCACCCCTCAGAGCTTGGTTCCTCTCTAGGTTTCTTCCTAGGTTTTTGCCTTTCTAGGAACCAATAGAATAGTTGTGAAAACTGCAAACTCCACCCATCTGGAACTGCCAATAAGGCTAAAGCAAAATGCTAAAAGTATTTCAATGATCTCGAGGAGTGTTTGAACCCAGGTCTCCCTCCCAGTCGGTGACTGGTTAGACTGAAGCACTGCTGAGCTTGTTTCCTCACAAAGCCCAGTTCCTTAAAACAGGACCTTGGCCAATGCTGTAAATGTCAGGTTTCTTTCTACCTGTGGAGATGAAGATAGGTGTGTCAGGAACTTGGCGAGTCAGTTGGTCAAACTGTTTGTTGGAGAATGGATTGGACATAGAAATGTTGTGTGTAGGAAAAAGGATGCCATAGAAATATGATAAAATGCCAATTAAAAATGTATGATGTAAATATGCATTGGGTGTTTGGCAGAGGACAGACAGAGGGCAGTGTGTGTTTGGTAGAGGACAGACAGAGGGCAGTGTGTGTTTGGTAGAGGACAGACAGACGGCAGTGTGTGTTTGGTAGAGGACAGACAGAGGACAGTGTGTGTTTGGTAGAGGACAGACAGAGGGCAGTGTGTGTTTGGTAGAGGACAGACAGAGGACAGTGTGTGTTTGGTAGAGGACAGACAGAGGACAGTGTGTGTTTGGTAGAGGACAGACAGAGGGCAGTGTGTGTTTGGTAGAGGACAGACAGACGGCAGTGTGTGTTTGGTAGAGGACAGACAGAGGACATTGTGTGTTTGGTAGAGGACAGACAGAGGACAGTGTCTGGTCCACAAGTGTATTCAGTGTGCTAAGGCTATTTTACACTGAATCTGCTATCTAAATCCATATCTGCTGAGCTATGATATTTGTGTCACTCAGATAGCATAAGAACACGACATAAGCCATTACAATTAGCTTTAAATCAGGAAAAATCATATCTGCGGGCAAGAGAAGGGAAACTGCCCTAAAATGTCTCATTATTAATATTATATTGTGAAGCCTGTCTGACAGGCGGTGATCACATGGTCTATTTAAACAGCTTATCTACAGGAACAGTGGTAGGATCACATGGTCTATTTAAACAGCTTATCTACAGGAACAGTGGTAGGATCACATGGTCTATTTAAACAGCTTATCTACAGGAACATTTATTTACAACGTAAAACAATTTATGTAAATATCTATATAATAAATAAATAAAAGTCCATATGTAGTTCTTAAGGATGACTTATTCCTAGCGTCTAGTTCTTAAGGATGACTTATTCCTAGCGTCTAGTTCTTAAGGATGACTTATTCCTAGCGTCTAGTTCTTAAGGATGACTTATTCCTAGCGTCTAGTTCTTAAGGATGACTTATTCCTAGCGTCTAGTTCTTAAGGATGACTTATTCCTAGTGACTAGTTCTTAAGGATGACTTATTCCTAGCGTCTAGTTCTTAAGGATGACTTATTCCTGGCGTCTAGTTCTTAAGGATGACTTATTCCTAGCGTCTATTTCTTAAGGATGACTTATTCCTAGCGTCTAGTTCTTCAGGATGACTTATTCCTAGCGTCTAGTTCTTAAGGATGACTTATTCCTGGCGTCTAGTTCTTAAGGATGACTTATTCCTGGCGTCTAGTTCTTAAGGATGACTTATTCCTAGCGCCTAGTTCTGAAGGATGACTTATTCCTAGCGTCTAGTTCTTAAGGATGACTTATTCCTAGCGTCTAGTTCTTAAGGATGACTTATTCCTAGCGTCTAGTTCTTAAGGATGACTTATTCCTAGCGTCTAGTTCTTAAGGACGACTTATTCCTAGCGTCTAGTTCTTAAGGATGACTTATTCCTAGTGACTAGTTCTTAAGGATGACTTTTTCCTAGCGTCTAGTTCTTAAGGATGACTTATTCCTAGCGTCTAGTTCTTAAGGATGACTTATTCCTGGCGTCTAGTTCTTAAGGATGACTTATTCCTAGCGTCTAGTTCTTAAGGATGACTTATTCCTAGCGTCTAGTTCTTAAGGATGACTTATTCCTAGCGTCTAGTTCTTAAGGATGACTTATTCCTAGCGTCTAGTTCTTAAGGATGACTTATTCCTAGCGTCTATTTCCAGCGAGGAGCAGAAAACAACTGATTTACTTGAGGAACACATTAGGAAATGTTCCACAGGTTATGTGTGAACTCCCTGCTGACATTTAGTCTCTCAACAGCTTTTTAAAATGGCATGAATGGGATGGGGCATCAGTGAGCTAACTACGCCATGCAGTGTGTGTGTGTGTGTGTGTGTGCTAGAGGTTGACTGACAGGCACAGAGCTGCACATCCCTTATGTAAACTCTAAATTAGAGTGCGTGTTGCTATCAGCCACCTCCTACCTCCTGCTTCTACCTCCTGCTTCTGCCTCCTGCTTTCGCCTCCTGCTTCTGCCTCCTGCTTCTACTTCCTGCTTCTGCCTTCTGCTTTTACCTCCTGCTTCTGCCTCCTGCTTCTACTTCCTGCTTCGGCTTCCTGCTTCTGCCTACTGCTTCTACCTCCTGCTTCTGCCTCCTGCTTATGCCTCCTGCTTTTAGATCCTGCTTCTACCTCCTGCTTCTACCTCCTGCTTCTGCCTCCTGCTTCTACCTCCTGCTTCAGCCTCCTGCTTCTGCCTCCAGAAAGAGAGACAGAGGGAGAGAAAAAGGGCAACCAGTGAACAACAACACCATTTTAAATACAACCCATATTTATGTTTATTTATTTTCCCATTTGTACTTTAACTATTTGCACATTGTTACAACACTGTATATTTACATAATATGATATTTGAAATGTCTTTATTCTTTTGGAACTTCTGAGTGTAATGTTTACTGTTAATTTTTTATTGTTTACTATCTACTTCACTTGCTTTGATAATCTTTTTTTTCCCATGCCAATAAAGCCCTTAAATTTTAATTTTAATAGAGAGAGAGAGAGAAGAGAGAGAGAGAGAGAGAGAGAGAGAGAGAGAGAGAGAGAGAGAGAGAGAGAGAGCGAGAGAGAGAGAGGGGTAGAGATGGAGAGCTTGGCCCAGTAGGTTCAGAAGTTCACTTTTTGGATGGCTGCCGGAACTACTTAAGGCCAGTGACGTTTTTCAGGGGAACAGGTGTTTGGAGTGACATAATTTTGGCTCAGTGCTGAGATCCAGAGAAATTAGGGCCCTGCCAGAGCAGTTATTACTATGTCAATATCTATGAACGCCGGCTGATCAGAGACACTGCTAATGCAAGCTGATAAAAAAGAAAGGACAAGACCAAGATATTGATATCAAGACAAGTGCTATTTAACTATTTAAAATGTGTTTCCTCTTGCACTCTCTCTCTCATACTTAATGAGGGTATGCACGGAGGCACACACACACACACACACACACACACACCCATCTTCGCACATGTGTCAGGCTTGAAAAAGGCTTGGCTGAGAAAGCTATTTATTATCCTATACTGTCAACTACTGGCACGCCTGCTTAGGACAGGAATGCCATTCAGAATGCAGAAAATATATTTAGTTCTCTTGGACAGACAGCAAAAGGCACCAGAGGGTCTAGCCCCCTGTGGGAGAGGGGTTATTTCAGTCACAGTATGGACTCTCAATTGCCCTAATCTGTTGCCTTGCTCCTTCAAGAACATTTAGCTGAAATAATACTTTGGCTATTCAGAGACATCCCGATTTGTTTTATATAATATATGTTGAAATGTATGTTTTTCCTCGAAAAACCAATAATGATTGACAAGTATGAATCATTTTGTTGAAAGGGTTTGTGTCCAGCTCATGGGGGCTGGACAATAATAAACCCACTGGTTTGTTGATTTGTTGGCCTGCCAGCCTAGTCTAGAACCAGTGTATAACATGCTAACCTAGTCTAGAACCAGTGTATAACATGCTAACCTAGTCTCGAACCAGTGTATAACATGCTAACCTAGTCTCGAACCAGTGTATTATGCGCTAGTCTATTTTAGAACCAGTGTATTATGCGCTAACCTGGTCTAGAATCAGTGTATTATCCACTAGCCTAGTCTAGATCCAGTGTATTGTGTGCTACCCTAGTCAAGAACCAGTGTATTACATGCTAGTCTAGTCTAGAACCAGTGTTTTAAGTGCTAGCCTAGTCTAGAACCAGTGTAATATGCGTTAGCCTAGTCTAGAACCACTGTATTACGCGCTAGTCTAGTCTAGATCCAGTGGATCATGCGCTAGCCTAGTCTAGAACCAGTGTAATACGTGCTAGCCTAGTCTATAACCAGTGTATTACGCTCCAGCCTAGTCTCTCCAGACTCATGTAATTTGTACATGAGTCTGGTGAGAAGACGGTGGTTGGTGGACAGAGTCTGGTGAGAAGACGGTGGTTGGTGGACAGAGTCTGGTGAGAAGACGATGGTTGGTGGACAGAGTCTGGTGAGAAGACGATGGTTGGTGGACAGAGTCTGGTGAGAAAACGGTGGTTGGTGGACAGAGTCTGGTGAGAAGACGATGGTTGGTGGCCAGAGTTTGGTGAGAATACGGTGGTTGGTGGACAGAGTCTGGTGAGAAGACGATGGTTGGTGGACAGAGTCTGGTGAGAAGACGGTGGTTGGTGGACAGAGTCTGGTGAGAATACGATGGTTGGTGGACAGAGTCTGGTGAGAAGACGATGGTTGGTGGACAGAGTCTGGTGAGAAGACGATGGTTGGTGGACAGAGTCTGGTGAGAAAACGGTGGTTGGTGGACAGAGTCTGGTGAGAAGACGATGGTTGGTGGCCAGAGTCTGGTGAGAATACGGTGGTTGGTGGACAGAGTCTGGTGAGAAGACGGTGGTTGGTGGACAGAGTCTGGTGAGAAGACGGTGGTTGGTGGACAGAGTCTGGTGAGAAGACGGTGGTTGGTGGACAGAGTCTGGTGAGAAGACGGTGGTTGGTGTACAGAGTCTGGTGAGAAGACGGTGGTTGGTGGACAGAGTCTGGTGAGAAGACGGTGGTTGGTGGACAGAGTCTGGTGAGAAGACGGTGGTTGGTGGACAGAGTCTGGTGAGAAGACGGTGGTTGGTGGACAGAGTCTGGTGAGAAGACGGTGGTTGGTGGACAGAGTCTGGTGAGAAGACGATGGTTGGTGGACAGAGTCTGGTGAGAAGACGATGGTTGGTGGACAGAGTCTGGTGAGAAAACGGTGGTTGGTGGACAGAGTCTGGTGAGAAGACGATGGTTGGTGGCCAGAGTTTGGTGAGAATACGGTGGTTGGTGGACAGAGTCTGGTGAGAAGACGGTGGTTGGTGGACAGAGTCTGGTGAGAAGACGGTGGTTGGTGGACAGAGTCTGGTGAGAATACGATGGTTGGTGGACAGAGTCTGGTGAGAAGACGATGGTTGGTGGACAGAGTCTGGTGAGAAGACGATGGTTGGTGGACAGAGTCTGGTGAGAAAACGGTGGTTGGTGGACAGAGTCTGGTGAGAAGACGATGGTTGGTGGCCAGAGTTTGGTGAGAATACGGTGGTTGGTGGACAGAGTCTGGTGAGAAGACGGTGGTTGGTGGACAGAGTCTGGTGAGAAGACGGTGGTTGGTGGACAGAGTCTGGTGAGAAGACGGTGGTTGGTGGACAGAGTCTGGTGAGAAGACGGTGGTTGGTGGACAGAGTCTGGTGAGAAGACGGTGGTTGGTGGACAGAGTCTGGTGAGAAGACGGTGGTTGGTGGACAGAGTCTGATGAGAAGACGGTGGTTGGTGGACAGAGTCTGGTGAGAAGACGGTGGTTGGTGGACAGAGTCTGGTGAGAATACGATGGTTGGTGGACAGAGTCTGGTGAGAAGACGATGGTTGGTGGACAGAGTCTGGTGAGAAGACGATGGTTGGTGGACAGAGTTTGGTGAGAATACGGTGGTTGGTGGACAGAGTCTGGTGACTGGTATCATTCAGCTGGTATCATTCAGCAGGTAGTAAACTGTGATAGCATTCAGCAGGTAGTAAACTGTGATATCATTCAGCAGGTAATAAACTGTGATATCATTCAGCAGTTAGTAAACTGTGATATCATTCAGCAGGTAATAATCTGTGATATCATTCAGCAGGTAATAAACTGTGTTTTCTGTTTGGATTTTTCTGTACATTACCTTACAGAGATTCTACTAGAACAGTTATATATCAGAGAACAATAACTTCTATATTTTCTAATATAATACATACATTCCTAAAATAAAGTTCCTATTGAAGTCCTGGTGAAACCCCAGTGAGATATAAGTCCTGGTGAAACCCCAGTGAGATATAAGTCCTGGTGAAACCCCAGTGAGATATAAGTCCTGGTGAAACCCCAGTGAGGTATAAGTCTTGGTGAAACCCCAGTGAGATATGTCCCGGTGAAACCCCAGTGAGATATAAGTCCTGGTGAAACCCCAGTGAGGTATAAGTCTCGGTGAAACCCCAGTGAGATATAAGTCTCTGTGAAACCCCAGTGAGATATAAGTCTCTGTGAAACCCCAGTGAGATATAAGTCTCTGTGAAACCCCAGTGAGATATAAGTCCCGGTGAAACCCCAGTGAGGTAAAAGTCCCGGTGAAACATCAGTGAGATATAAGTCTCAGTGAAACCCCTGTGAGGTATAAGTCCCAGTGAAACTCCAGTGAGATATTTAATGAAGCTTCAGCCTTCCAGGCAGACATATTTCTCCCAATGACAGTAATTTACATATGATGTATTTAGAGAAAGGAGAGGCTAAGGCTAATTGTATTTCGAGGTTTTCCTTTGTTTTTAGGAGTCATTAGCAGCTAGCTCTAATCAAATTTTTACAATTTCATCAGCAGGCCATCTTGGAAATCCTCTGTGAGCTCATCAGAGAGAAGAGAGAGGGGTTTATAGCTAAGTGTTCTCTATTGCATTAGCACCAATAAAGCGGCCGGGGACGGCTGCAGACGTTTATGGCAGATTCAGTTAACACTCTGCCAATTCCCTTTTTATTGGGACGCAATCAATTTTTATTCATTTTAAAGCCAGAATGCTTTCTTTCATTGTGTGCCTTCCACAGCTTATTACCCAGGCTAAACAAATTAGCCAAGTTGTTTTCACAAAATGGGGAATGTTTATGTTAAAAGGGTTTCCTCTTTAGAATTCAGGCCTTAGACTCTAGATATTATACGTTATGTATAAATGTGTGAGGTTTTCACAGCTTATTTCATTTTACAAATAGGGTTATTTCTGTGTAGGAAATATAGTATCAAATATGGCTTTCACTTTTTTAACAGTAACAACTGCTATGTCAACGTTGTTTTTGCTGTTACCAAATGTGGTTTTGCAATCTAAAGGCAGTGAACCTATTTCCTAATGTAACCCTTTCTAAATAAGCAATTTTGTATATTCTGTATAGATTGCTAGCTACGCTGTGTAAGGTAGTTGTACCATATGTCATATGGAACTTGAAGTTCTGGATGGATGTACGTGTAGCAATCCCACCCATGACATCAGTCACATGAATCAGAATGTTAGGTCCACAACTCGATGACAGAACGTGTGCAGTATAGACATTTAGCAATCTGCCTAACTACTAGCAAGAAGGGCAGGGCTAAACATGAACAGAATCCCGTTTTCTAGAGAGCTCCAGCATTGTGGCTGTAAAGCTACGTAACAGCTACTTAAAGGGATAGTTCACACAAATCACAAAATGGCATTTGGTTTCCCTACTCTGTAAGCAGTCAATTTACAAGGTATGACAGCAATCCATGCTTTGGTTTATTTTCCTTGGCTCTGTTTCCACATGCTAATGTTTTAGCATTTGTTGCTCAAATCCCGTTCAAGTCGTGGGACCAATACTTATAATTTTTCGTACACATTTTTCAAATCCTCTATAAGTGACTTTGTTGAGCTTCACAAACGATTGTAGATACTTTTAGATGATTTGGACATGATGAATGAAGAAGGTGAATATCGGTCCCATGACTTGAACGGGATTTGAGCCACAAATGCAAAAATATTAGCATGTGGAAACAGAGCCAGGAAAAATAAACCAAAGCATGGATTGCTGTCATACCTTATCCATAGACTCCTTACAGGGTATGTAAACCAAGGTGTTCTTTGTTCATTTGGGTGAACTATCCCTTTAAGCTTGTTTTACCCTCTCACTTCACAGCCACTTCTCCCATCTGCCCTTCTGGTACACAGGATACATGTTGTTGCTCAATTTGTCTCTGAAACTTTGGAGCCTCTATTTATTTATTATATTTTGGTGTCTTAGTGAATAACTAAGAACCCAATACTAGTGTGGTGCAGAAGTGATTCTCTCTCGTCTGTCCTGCTGCTAGCTAGTGTGTGTGTGTGTGTGTGTGTGTGTGTGTGTGTGTGTGTGTGTGTGTGTGTGTGTGTGTGTGTGTGTGTGTGTGTGTGTGTGTGTGTGTGTCTGTGTGTGTGTGTGTGTGTGTGTGTGTGTGTGTGTGTGTGTGTGTGTGTGTGTGTGTGTGTGTGTGGTGGCAGCATAATTAGAGTGCTTTAAGTGCTCCTGGAGACAAGACAAACCAAAATCCCCTTAGCCTCACCCCCTATCTCCCTCTCCACCCCCTCAGCCTCAACCCCTTTCTCCCTCTCCTCCCCCTCAGCCTCACCCCCTTTCTCCCTCTCCTCCCCCTCAGCCTCACCCCCTATCTCCCTCTCCTCCCCCTCAGCATCACCCCCTTTCTCCCTCACCTCCCCCTCAGCCTCACCCCCTTTCTCCCTCCACCCTCTCTTTCCACCATCTCCCTCCCCATATAATGGCTCCCATCAAACTGTGATATCAATTATGTTTTCATATCAGACATATGATACCCTTCACCGTTTACACTGAGGTGTTTGATCTAACTGTACGATAAGGTAGGCAACAAGCAGCAGCACTTGTTCATTACATCCCAAATGGCACCCTATATCCTATATAGTGCACTACTGTTGACCAGAGCCTATGGGCTCAGGGAATAGGGTGCCAGTCATCCATCCAGTGATGCTAGTTACCATGTGTTTCATTTCAAAGAGCCTAAACACTGTGTGACTACAGTCCAAGCAGAGCTACCCATCGCTACATCCCAGAATGACACCTCTTTTCTGTTTTTCTATCACACATTCTTGGATTTATTCTGCTGTGCAGCCAGTGGGCTCAGGAATGCTTTCAACACATAGATGAGATGACAAGTTATCATCGATCTGTCCTTCCTTAGAGCCAGAGAGCCATTAAATAATGTATGGAGTGCTGTGCCTTACAGGATTCTCTCCTGTCCTGGGCCCATTAAGAGGCCTCTTCACAGGGCCCCAGTGGCCCCCAGCATCCCTCTCCCTCCCAGGTCCTTGGTTCTCTTCATTTAATTAAATTATCCTATAATGAAAACTCTCCATAATGAGATTACATTAAATTCTTAATGAGCAGCTGATTTGAGATGTATGCTGAGAGGCCGGGCCGGGGCCGAGAGAGAGGCTGGTCATCTATTATTCATAAGGCTAAACATTTTTAAATTCATTACCTTTTCCTTATGTGAAAACTGCAATGTAATAAGTGGCTGCCAGGGATGATGGTGGAGATATGGTCTGTCTGTCTGTCTGTCTGTCTGTTTCTCTCACTGTCTGGGAGGAAGGCCTTGACTGAGGGACTTTAGTTTGCTCAGCTGATTTTGTGTTAAATACAACATTTTACCATTTTGTAAAATTCCACATTTTTATTTTTCACATTTCAGAAAGCAAACCCTCTGAAATACTTGACATTTTGGGGTTTCATATCAATGCAAGACGATGAGGAAATAAGAAATCTTAATCATGTCACTAATTCACACATGATGTTCAGAACACGCCATCAGACAGAGATAGAGTGTGGGACAGAGATAGAGTATTCGACAGATATAGAGTATGGGACAGAGATAGAGTGTGGGACAGAAATAGAGTATGGGACAGAGATAGAGTATGGGACAGAGATAGAGTATGGGACAGAGATAGAGTATGGGACAGAGATAGAGTATGGGACAGAGATAGAGTATGGGACAGAGATAGAGTATGGGACAGAGATAGAGTATGGGACAGAGATAGAGTATGGGACAGAGATAGAGTGTGGGACAGAGATAGAGTATGGGACAGAGATAGAGTATGGGACAGAGATAGAGTATGGGACAGAGATAGAGTATGGGACAGATGTATGGGACAGAGATAGAGTATGGGACAGAGATAGAGTATGGGACAGAGATAGAGTATGGGACAGAGATAGAGTATGGGACAGAGATAGAGTACGGGACAGAGATAGAGTGTGGGACAGATGTATGGGACAGAGATAGAGTATGGGACAGAGATAGAGTATGGGACAGATGTATGGGACAGAGATAGAGTATGGGACAGAGATAGAGTATGGGACAGAGATAGAGTATGGGACAGAGATAGAGTATGGGACAGATGTATGGGACAGAGATAGAGTATGGGACAGAGATAGAGTATGGGACAGAGATAGAGTATGGGACAGAGATAGAGTGTGGGACAGAGATAGAGTATGGGACAGAGATAGAGTATGGGACAGAGATAGAGTATGGGACAGATGTATGGGACAGAGATAGAGTATGGGACAGAGATAGAGTATGGGACAGAGATAGAGTATGGGACAGAGATAGAGTATGGTACAGAGATAGAGTATGGGACAGAGATAGAGTACGGGACAGAGATAGAGTGTGGGACAGATGTATGGGACAGAGATAGAGTATGGGACAGAGATAGAGTGTGGGACAGAGATAGAGTGTGGGACAGAGATAGAGTATGGGACAGAGATTGAGTGTGGGACAGAGATAGAGTGTGGGACAGATGTATGGGACAGAGATAGAGTATGGGACAGAGATAGAGTATGGGACAGAGATAGAGTATGGGACAGAGATAGAGTATAGGACAGAGATAGAGTATGGGACAGAGATTGAGTGTGGGACAGAGATAGAGTGTGGGACAGAGATTGAGTATGGGACAGAGATAGAGTATGGGACAGAGATAGAGTGTGGGACAGAGATTGAGTATGGGACAGAGATAGAGTGTGGGACAGAGATAGAGTGTGGGACAGAGATAGAGTATGGGACAGAGATAGAGTATGGGACAGAGATAGAGTATGGGACAGAGATAGAGTATGGGACAGAGATAGAGTATTGTACAGAGATAGAGTATAGGACAGAGATAGAGTACGGGACAGAGATAGAGTGTGGGACAGATGTATGGGACAGAGATAGAGTATGGGACAGATGTATGGGACAGAGATAGAGTATGGGACAGAGATAGAGTGTGGGACAGAGATAGAGTGTGGGACAGATGTATGAGACAGATGTATGGGACAGAGATCGTGTCGGTTGGTAGAGTGCGTCTGTCTGTGGAGGCTCGGGGGCTGGAGACAACAAGGTGTGTGTCCCAAATGGCACACTATTCTCTGCATAGTGAACTAATATGTAGTAAATAGGGTGCTATTTGGGATGCATACAAGGATGTCATTGGGATGGTGAACGGAGCCGAGGAGGGTGGGGTGGCGTGCGTATATTAGGCTCTCATCAATATGTGATTAATAATGCAGGAAGTCCAGACGGGGATTCTTCAGGGCAGGGTTTCAGCTACGTTGTCATTTTGTAAATTGCATAGTCATCATGGATCAAGCAGGGCCTGTTGAGGGTAGGGCTGGGCTTGGGGCTGGGGACTGGGGCTAGGTTGTGCTGAGTTGGGCTGGGTTAGGTGTAGGTTGGGTTTTGGTTGGGTTGGGTTGGGTGACAGTTAAACTGGGTTAGAGTTGAGCTACTGTTGTGTTGGGGTTTGGTTGGGTAAGGGCTGGGTTAGGTCTGGACTGGGTTAGGGCTGGGTTAGGGTTAGGGCTGGGTTAGGGTCAGGGTTGGGTTTGGTTAGGGCTGGGTTGGGTTAGGGCTGGACTGGGTTAGGGCAGGGCTAGGGTTTGGTTAGGGCTGGGCTGGGTTAGGGCTGGGTTTGGTTAGGGCTGGGTTGGGTTAGGGCTGGACTGGGTTAGGGCAGGGTTAGGGTTTGGTCAGGGCTGGGCTGGTTTAGGGCTGGGTTTGGTTAGGGCTGGGTTGGGTTAGGGCTGGACTGGGTTAGGGTTAGGGCTGGGTTAGGATTAGGGCTGGGTTAGGGTTAGGGTTAGGGTTAGGGTTAGGGCTGGGTTAGGGTTAGGGCAGGGGTTAGGGTCAGGGTTGGGTTGGGTTAGGGCTGGGTTAGGGGTGGGTTATGGTTAGGGCTTGGTTAGGGTTAGGGCTAGGTTAGGATTAGGGCTGGGTTAGGGTTAGTGCTGGGTTAGGATTAGGGTTGGGCTGGGCTGGGTTAGGGGTGGGTTAGGGTCAGGGTTGGGTTGGGTCAGGGGTAGGATGGGTTAGGGCTGGCTTAGCATTGGGTTGGGTGAAGGCTGGGGCTAGGTTTGGCTGAGTTGGGCTGGGTTGGGATGGGTTAGGTTTAGGCCAGGTTAGGGTTGGGTTGGGTGAGGGTTGGGCTGGGTTAGAGTTGGGCTGGGTTATGGTTGGGTTAGGGTTGGGTTGGGTTGGGTGAGGACTGGGTGGGGTTAGGTTGGGCTTGGCTGGGGTTGGGTTGGGCTTGGCTAAGGTTGGGTTGGGTTGGGTTGGGCTTGGCTAAGGTTGGGTTGTGTTGGGTTGGGTTGGGCTTGGCTAAGGTTGGGTTGGGTGAGGACTGGGTTGGGTTGGACTTGGCTAAGGTTGGGTTGGGTTGGGTGAGGACTGGATAGGGTTGGGTTGGGTTGGGCTTGACTTAGGTTGGGTTGGGTTGGGTGAGGACTGGGTTGGGTTGGACTTGGCTAAGGTTGGGTTGGGTTGGGTGAGGACTGGATAGGGTTGGGTTGGGTTGGGCTTGGCGGTGGTTGGGTTGGGTTTGGCTTGGCTGGGGTTGGGTTGGGTTGGGTGAGGACTGGGTTGAGTTGGGCTGGGCTGGGTTGGGTTGGGCTGGGTTGGGCTGGGTTGGGTGAGGACTGGGTTGGGTTGGGCTGGGCTGGGCTGGGTTGGGCTTGGCTGGGCTGCAAATGTATGGCGGCCTGAGGAAAGTCAGTGACAGGAACTACTGGTTTCAGGTGAAGAGTTATTAATTTTCCCAATGAAGTGCAACTGAACGTGTGTTGAACTCTGTTGTCTAAGTTTTATTTCACTTAAAGTTTGAGTGAAAGAGATGCTAAAACTCCTTATTCAAGTAGTCAACTCTCTAGAAGATTAAACAAATTTGAATATCAGTCCAACCTCCAAAACTGTTTGTCAGTTAGGTTGAGTGACATCAATGAGCATCCTCTTCAAGCTTATTGAAACCAAAATGGCAATTTCTTCCCACTGTGTTCTTCTGTGTTCTCAAGATGTCTGCCTTTACCAATACGTTTCAATCATGGAGGCACAACAATCTCCAGGCCAGTGAATGAGACTGTCCCAAATGGCACCCTATTTCCTGCATTCCCCCAATGGGCCCTGGTCAAAAGTAGTAAGTAGTGCACTATATAGGGAATATGATACCATTTGGGACGCACTCTGAGTCAAAACCTTTAAATTACCTGGTGACCATCTTCCTGATGGCTCCCATTCAACTCAACAGGCCCTATAATTGGTCTGAACTACCTGTTCCACGTCCAAAAACGGACTATTTATCCGGTTTGTTACCTAGGCAACTGGAAGTTTTCTGTGACCTATAAAAAGTTTATACTCCTGTAACTGATACGTACGCGTTGGGAGGTTGGTTGTTTGTTACCATTGCAGGCTAGCTGGGCTATTTATAGATAGTTTCCCATCTAGCTGGTACTACCAGGCACAGACAACATGATCATTTACAGATGTAGGATATTCATTTGACCAGTATTGTCGTAGCAAAATAAACCTGCAGTAACAGGATTTG
The DNA here is from genome assembly GCA_023634145.1 of Thymallus thymallus. NCBI lineage: Eukaryota > Metazoa > Chordata > Actinopteri > Salmoniformes > Salmonidae > Thymallus > Thymallus thymallus. Next base: position 28,903,410 of record CM042418.1, read on the forward strand.
AACATTGGTGGTTAGGCTATTAGCTGGACAAAAGTAGGTTACATGAAAAGTGCAATACTGTTTATATAACCATGTGTTAGTCTGGGTTTTCAGTTAAGTTATGTAAATCACAAAGCTCATCTGTATTTATCATCAACAAAAGACTGATCAAATGAAGATCCTACATCTGTAGTTGTTAGTTTGTTAGTATGGGATGTTTACATTTCAATTCAGTAATTCTGGAATAAAAAATGTATTCCAATTCCATTTTATTTCTAATTAAAAGAGCGAATCACTGACCAGGTTTCCTTCCTACCTTTTTATTTGAGTAAAGTACAAGTCGGATAAAAAAAGTTAATGACAGGCCTGATGGAAACAGAACAACTTTCCAAATGTCGACAAAACTAAATATGCTCTTTTCGTGTTAATTATGTGAGAAATGTTGGTGGAAACGCATTTATTACCAAATATTGACATATCGAGGGTCTTATTCTTGTGACATGATCATCGTTTGACAAATAAAAATAATCTTGCTCTTTTTTCCATAATAATCTAATAATAATGTAGGCTACGTGTGCTCTAGCCAACAGTGTGTCATCTTTTTAGTGTGAAACCCATTTCACTTGTATTCTTTATTGTATCCATGGGAATTGAACCACACAAGGTATTTTATGTGCACTATGTCATCACACACAGCCTTTAATCTGCAACAAGTCAATTTGATGGAAACACATCACTGGTGGGATAATGTGCATATTGTTTTTACCCTGCTTGCAACTCACATCCACCAACAGCAGGATATTACATCAACTGACATCCACCAACAGCAGGATATTACATCAACTCACATCCACCAATAGCAGGATATTACATCAACTCACATCCACCAACAACAAGATATTACATCAACTCACATCCACCAACAGCAGGATATTACATCAACTCACATAGATAGATAGATAGATAGATAGATAGATAGATAGATAGATAGATAGATAGATAGATAGATAGATAGATAGATAGATAGATAGATAGATAGATAGATAGATAGATAGATAGATAGATAGATAGATAGATAGATAGATAGATAGATAGATAGATAGATAGATAGATAGATAGATAGATAGATAGATAGATAGATACTTTATTGATCCCTCGAGGGGGACAATTCTTTGTCAAGCAGCTACAACAAAAACACAGGGCAGGTGCAAAATGCCACAACGAAAGTACACTAAAGACAGATACACGGTACATGATACATAGAGCGGCAGTATGAAAAAGTATAGAAATACAAGATATCTGGAGTGCAAAAAAATAAAAAATAAAAAGCTAGTATGGGTGGTTGGCTGAATATGTACAATATACATTGGTGGATGTTGGATGGTTAACTATACTATACAGGTCGATGGCAGAGAAATACTTCAGTAGCTAAAAATGCGTATGATATGAGCGAGGGTAATAATAGTTTACTTAATAGACAGACTGGCTAAATGAACAGGTAAGTGAATATTTTGCATGGTTAAATTAATTGTCCAGGTAAATATACAGTTATATTTACAGATAAGTGAATACTTGCATGGTTACACAAACTGTACAGGTAAATGACAGGAAGAGATACTTTAATAGCTAAATGTGTGTATGATATAATTTGGGGTAATAATAGTAATTCCCTTAAAATACAGTCCTTAGTGCGAAGGGTTTAATTACAGATAACTGCACGTATTGCACATTCGATATACTAACAGCAACGAGAAAAGGTGCAACTGACAGGATACTAATATGCATTCCTCAGTGAATGCCTAAGTAAGTTAGGTCCAAGAATTACTAGCAATATTGCACGTGATATGATATAACAACTGTAGATGAGTATGTATCTACAGACCTGCATGAATAAATAAATAGGTCCTGAGTGAATGAGTGATTACAGACCAGAGTTACTCACGGATGGATGCATAATTGTTAAACTAGATCCTAGCACCCCAACAGTTCCAGATCTATGTTGCCGACGGCACGGCACCCCGGTAAGGCATTATATAGTCTAATAGCCGCCGGCAGGAAGGACCTCCTGTAGCGCTCTCTGGCACACCGTGGTGGGATCAGTCAGGTGCTCCTCTGCGTCATAACCATAGAGTGCAGAGGGTGGGTGACGTTGTCCATGATGGCCAGCAGTTTGGCCAGGATCCGTCTCTCCGCCACCTCCTCTAGAGTGTCAAGGCTCATCCCCAGGATAGAGCTAGCCTTCCTGATCAGCTTGTTTACCCGAGAAGCATCACCTGCTTTGATGTTTGCTCCCCAGCACACCACTGCAAAAAAGACTGCACCACAGACTGGTAGAAGGTATGCAGTAGTTTACTGCACATGTTGAAGGACCTGAGCCTCCTCAGAAAGTAGAGTCGGCTCTGGCCCTTTTTTGTACAGGGCCCCGGTGTTACCAGCCCATTCCATCCTGTTGTCCATATGTACTCTCAGGAACTTGTATGACCCAACCATTTCCACAACCATCCCCTGTATAGGGACTGCAGTCAGTTGTGCCTTGGTTCTCCTGAAGTCCACCACCATCTCCTTTGTTTTGCTGATGTTGAGCTGGAGGTGGTTCTGCTCACACCACAACACAAAGTCACTGATTGTGCTCCTGTACTCCTCCTCCTGCCCACCCCTGATGCACCCTACAATTGCAGAGTCATCCGAGAACTTCTGTAGGTGGCATGTTTCAGAGTTATATCTGAAGTCTGAGGTGTAGAGGGTGAACAGGAATGGGGACAGGACCGTTCCCTGGGGGGCCCCTGTGTTGCTCACTGCCCGTTCTGGCACACAGCTCTGTAGTCTCACAAATTGTGGCCTACCGGTCAGGTAGTCCGTGACCCAGGAGACTAAGGGTGCTTCCACTTTCATCCTCCTCATCTTCTCACCCAGTAGCAGGGGCTGAATGGTATTGAAGCCAGTGGAGAAGTAAAAAAACATAACCCTCACAGTGCAACCTGCGTTGTCCAGGTGAGAAGGTAGATGATTGCACTGTGAGAAGGTAGATGATTGCATCATCCACCCCGATGTTGCGCTGGCATGCAAACTGCAGGGGGTCCAGTGATGAACACACCAAGGGTCTGAGGTGAGCGAGGACTAACCTTTCCAGGGTCTTCATGATGTGGGATGTTAGCGCTACAGGTCTGAAGTCATTCAGGACAGTGGGGTGTGCCTTCTTGGGCACTGGGACGAGGCAGGATGTTTTCCACAGCACAGGGACCCTTTCTAGGCTCAGGCTAAGGTTGCCATCAGGGCCCGCCGCTATCCACTGATGTAGTCTCTCCAGCTCTCTCTTCACTTGGTTGGTGGTGAAAGCCAGCCCAGGTGGGGGGGTGGCAGGAAGGGGGGTGTTGAGGATCAGTCCAGGGGGAGCAGGGGAGGAGGTGGGGTCACTGATTGTCTCAGCAGAGGTGTTGTGAGCAAAGTGGGGGTGGGACAGCCGTGAGGGTGTGTGGTCTGGGAGCTGGAAGGGAGGTGGACAGTGGACAGGGCCAGTATCAAACCTGTTAAAAAATTGGTCCAACTCATTGGCTCTGTCCTGGGTCCCCTCCGTCTGCCAACTGTTTGACTTTTTGAAGCCAGTGATATTTCTCATACCTTCCACACCTCTCTCACCTGGCTCTGCCTCAGCTTGTCCTCCATCTTCTCCTTATACATTCTCTTCCCCTCAGCAATCCGCAACAGCAGGATATTACATCAACTCACATCCACCAACAACAAGATATTACATCACCTCACATCCACCAACAGCAGGATATTACATACAACTAGTACACTGTATAATGAGATCTATAACTGCATTTTGATATAGCCATAAAGTTATGGTTTAGAATAGAACTTCATGGTGATATAGCCATACAGCTATGGTTTAGAATAGAACTTCATGGTGATATAGCCATACAGCTATGGTTTAGAATAGAACTTCATGGTGATATAGCCATACAGCTATGGTTTAGAATAGAACTTCATGGTGATATAGCCATACAGCTATGGTTTAGAATAGAACTTCATGGTGATATAGCCATACAGCTATGGTTTAGAATAGAACTTCATGGTGATATAGCCATACAGCTATGGTTTAGTCATTGTTAGAATGAAACAATGAAATCTGGAAAACAGTTAGCCAACGTTAGATGAATTCTCCATTTAGTTACGGAGTGTACTGAATGAGTGTATGCAGCGGTAGTGTTTTTCTGTTTTGAATACACCTTTGAGTTAAAAAGTCTAGAAGAAGTATTTTACTTGACACTAGTCTTCCCATTTTCCCACTATCACTGTTTTTTCCCACTACCCACTCAGAAGCGGATCCTTTAAACAAAACATAATGTTTATTTTGGAGGGAGAAGCCAGGATGAGCTGAATGTTTTTGTGGTGGTAGGGTTTGTGTGTGCAGTGTGTGTGCAGTTTGTGTGTGTGTGTGTGTGTGTGTGTGAGTGTGTGTGAGTGTGTGTGTGTGTGTGTGTGTGTGTGTGTGTGTGTGTGTGTGTGTGTGTGTGTGTGTGTGTGTGTGTGTGTGTGTGTGTGTGTGTGTGTGTGTGTGTGTGTGTGTGTGTGTGTGCAGTGTGTGTGTGCAGCGGTGAAGTGCAGCGAGAGCTGCTGGTATGGTTGAATCATCCCTTCATCATCAGAGAGAGGTCCCCGGGAGTTCATCTCCTCTGTGTGGGAGTGTGTGTGTGTGTGTGTGTGTGTGTGTGTGTGTGTGTGTGTGTGTGTGTGTGTGTGTGTGTGTGTGTCTTCATCTGTAGGGGGATCAGTGTCATCAGGTTTACCGTATGACTGGAGGGATAATTTATGTGTGATTCACAGGATTTAAACTTGTAATAATGATCACTGGTGTCGTGTACAGGGTTCAGGAGTACAGAGAGAGCTCCCCCAAGGCATTTGGCAATGATAACAATACTGCCCCAGTAGATAGGACTGTAATACTTGCTGATCTGTAGCTAGGAAGACCTCACATCAAACATGGAGAATACTGGAGCTGATATGTAGATACTAAACTGGAGAATACTGGAGCTGATATGGCACCATATTGCAGAAGGTCAGTAGGGTGTGTGTACACACCACATGGCACCATATTGCAGAAGGTCAGTAGGGTGTGTGTACACACCACATGGCACCATATTGCAGAAGGTCAGTAGGGTGTGTGTACACACCACATGGCACCATATTGCAGAAGGTCAGTAGGGTGTGTGTACACACCACATGGCACCATATTGCAGAAGGTCAGTAGGGTGTGTGTACACACCACATGGCACCATATTGCAGAAGGTCAGTAGGGTGTGTGTACACACCACATGGCACCATATTCCATATATAGTGCAGTACTGTTGACCAGGGCCCATCGGGTGTAATGCACCATATAAGGAATAGGGTGTCATTTGGGATGCATGCTGTATTGAGGATGTGTCTTCACTCTTCAGATCAACCCAAATAGCACACTTTTCCCTAACATTGAGCTCTACTTTTTATCATAACTCTATGTGCCCTTGTTAAAAGTAGTGCACTCTATAGGGAATATATTGTTATTTAGTATGTGTTATTGTCACGTAGAAAATATAACCATTAACCAGATAATATAATACAGCAACAGAGGAAAGACAGGAAGTCCTCAAATATATACTTAACTTGATACACTGCCAGGTATCCTGTACTAAAATATATACTTAACCTGATACACTGCCAGGTATCCTGTACTAAAATATATACTTAACTTGATACACTGCCAGGGATCCTGTACTAAAATATATACTTAACTTGATACACTGCCAGGTATCCTGTACTAAAATATATACTTAACCTGATACACTGCCAGGGATCCTGTACTCAAATATATACTTACTTGATACACTTACTGGGTTTCTGTACTAAAATATATACTTAACTTGATACACTGCCAGGTATCCTGTACTAAAATATATACTTAACTTGATACACTGCCAGGTATCCTGTACTAAAATATATACTTAACCTGATACACTGCCAGGTATCCTGTACTAAAATATATACTTACTTGATACACTTACAGGGTTTCTGTACTAAAATATATACTTAACTTGATACACTGCCAGGTATCCTGTACTAAAATATATACTTAACTTGATACACTGCCAGGGATCCTGTACTCAAATATATACTTAACTTGATACAATGCCAGGGATCCTGTACTCAAATATATACTTACTTGATACACTTACAGGGTTTCTGTACTAAAATATATACTTAACTTGACACACAGCCAGGTATCCTGTACTAAAATATATACTTAACTTGATACACTGCCAGGGATCCTGTACTCAAATATATACTTAACTTGATACACTGCCAGGTATCCTGTACTAAAATATATACTTAACTTGATACACTGCCAGGGATCCTGTACTCAAATATATACTTAACTTGATACACTGCCAGGGATCCTGTACTCAAATATATACTTAACTTGATACACTGCCAGAGAAAATATAACCACCATTAACCAATACAACGCTACCAGAAGTGTTATTGTCACAGATAAATGTTCAGAATGACACAGGGATCATTGTCGTTTCCCTTCATAGGCTGTAAATCATTTTTATTCCAGATAACGTATTTGGATTGAGTCCCTGATGGCAAACTAATCCCTAGGTAGTGCACTACTTTTGACCAGAGCCCATATCAAAATTAGAGCACTCTGTAGGCAATAGGGTTGCCATCTGGAATGCAGGATATTTTCTCACCAGTACAAAGGGAGAGTGTACCTCAGAGGCTGCATTGCGAATTCCATTTCCTCACAGAGGAAGTCACCTTTTGAGCCATGGCTGTGCCCAACACATGATGAGGACACAAACATGGAAAGTTGGCACGTTATTGGGTGCTGTACACCTCAAATCTTTGTTACAACTTGTCTCTAAGAAATACATTACAATGATTCGTTTTTTTAAGAAATACTTTATTTTAAAATTAAAATAAAAATAAAAATCAAAAAGAGTTAACTGCACCTCACATTGCAGCCCAAATAAATACTTCACAGAGTTCATGTAACAGACACATCTCAACATCAACTGTTCAGAGGAGACTGTGTGAATCAGACCTTCATGGTTGAATTGCTGCAAAGAAACCACTACTAAAGGACACCAATAAGAAGAAGAGACTTGTTTGGGCCAAGAAACACGAGCAATGGACATTAGACCGGTGGAAAACTGTCCATGGGTCTGATGAGTCCAAATTTGAGATTTTTGGTTCCAACCGCTGTGTTTTTGTCAGACGCAGAGAAGGTAAACTGATGATCTCTGCATGTGTGGTTCCCACCGTGAAGCATGGAGGAGGAGGAGGAGGTGTGATTGTGTGAGGGTGCTTTGCTGGTGACACTGTCTGTGATCTATTTATAATTCAAGGCACACTTAACCAGCATGGCTACAACAGCATTCTGCAGTGATACACCATCCCATCTGGTTTGCGCTTAGTGGGACTATCATTTGTTTTTCAACAGCACAATGACCCAACACACCTCCAGGCTCTGTAAGGGCTATTTTACCAAGAAGGAGAGTGATGGAGTGCTGCATCAGATGACCTGGCCTCCAGATGGTTTGGGATGAGTTGGACCGCAGAGTGAAGGAAAAACAGCCAGCAAGTGCTCAGCATATGTGGGAACTCCTTCAAGACTGTTGGAAAAGCATTCCCCATGAAGCTGGTTGAGAGAATGCCAATAGTGTGCAAAGCTGTCATCAAGGCAAAGGTGGCTACATTGAATAATATAAAATATTCACAACCATTCAAAAGTTTGGGGTCACTTAGAAATTTCCTTTTTGTCCATTGAAAAAGCATCAAATTGATCAGAAATACAGTGTAGACAATGTTGTAAATGACTATTGTAGCTGGAAACGGCCATATCTCAGACTGGCCAATAAAAATAGAACATTAAGATTGGCAAAAGAACACAGACACTGGACAGAGGAAGATATGGCTTTTTCTTTGCAACTCTGCTTAGAAGGCCAGTATCCCGGAGTCACCTCTTCACTGTTGACGTTGAGACTGGTGTTTTGTGGGTACTATTTAATGAAGCTGCCAGTTGAGGACTTGTGAGGCGTCTGTTTCTCAATCTAGACACTCTAATGTACTTGTCCTCTTGCTCTGTTGTGCACCGGGGCCTCCCACTCCTCTTTCTATTCTGGTTAGAGCCAGTTTGTGCTGTTCTGTGAAGGGAGTAGCACACAGCGTTGTACGAGATCTTCAGTTTCTTGGCAAGCCTGTAATCAAACCCACAAATGCTGATGCTCCAGATACTCAACTAGTCTAATCAGCACAGTTTTCAGATTAATTAGCCATTTAAAATGATAAACTTGGATTAGCTAACACAACGTGCCATTGGAACACAGGAGTGATGGTTGCTGATAATGGGCCTCTGTACACCTATGTAGATATTCCATAAAAAAATCAGCCGTTTCCAGCTACAATCGTCATTTACAACATTAACAATGTCTACACTGTATTTCTGATCAATTTAATGTTATTTAATTTCTAAGTGACCCCAAACTTTTGAATGGTAGTGTATGTTAATTCATAGTTTTGATGTCTTCACTATTATTCTACAATGTCGAACCCTTGAATGAGTAGGTGTGTCCAAACCATTGACTGGTACTGTATATATAATTTATTGCTTGAATCCTATGAATTTAAATATACATTGAAATAATAAAAACTTTTTAAAATGATTTTGTTAAAACAAAGATTTGTGAATTTGTCCACTCTATGCAAGGATTACCATCATAACCAGTTTACAGTCTAACGTGGGTTTTTAACTCACAGTTTGACTTTTAAGTCATAACTAGTTCCTATGTTATATATGAGGCCTATTTCCTTGAAGAAGTTTAGAATATATCTTCCCCAACGTTCCCTCAAAGCTGTTTGAAAATTGAAATTTCATACAGTGATCCTTTAAACTACTCCGACAGTACTTCCTCTCGACCCTTCATTGATAGTCGCCCCTGAAAAGAAAAATAAATGAAACGTTGTCTCTCCAATTTATAATTACTATACTGACAGGTCCCAGACACACATACAGAAGTCCCCAGCAGCCAAGCAAGCAGACAGGTAGGGGGGCAGAGAGGCAGGCAGAGAGGCAAAGAGGCAGGCAGGCAAGCAGAGACAGGCAAGGAGGGAGGCAGAGAGGCAGGCAGAGAGGCTGGCAGGGAGGCAGGCAGGGAGACAGAGAGGCATGCAGGGAGTCAGGCAGGGAGGCAGAGAGGCAGGCAGGCAGGGAGTCAGGCAGGGAGGCAGAGAGGCAGGCAGGGAGGCAGGCAGGCAGGAGGAAGGCAGGGAGGCAGGCAGGAGGAAGACAGGGAGGCAGAGAGGCAGCCAGGCAGACAGAGACAGTCAGGAGGAAGGCAGGGAGGCAGGCAGGGAGGGAGACAGAGAGGCATGCAGGGAGTCAGGCAGGGAGGCAGAGAGGCAGGCAGGGAGTCAGGCAGGGAGGCAGAGAGGCAGGCAGGGAGGCAGGCAGGCAGGAGGATGGCAGGGAGGCAGAGAAGCAGCCAGGCAGACAGAGACAGTCAGGAGGAAGGCAGGAGGAAGGCAGGAGGCTGTATGTGACGCCAACATGATCAGAGGCACCTACTGGTTTGACAAGCCTCTAATAGTTCATGGCATTCCCTGGACAGATAATCCACGTGGTTCACTCTCCTTTTTAAAGTGGTGGTAGAAGGAAGGGAGGAATGGAGAGAGAGAGACAGAGACAGAGACAGAGACAGAGACAGAGACAGAGAGACAGAGAGAGAGAGAGAGAGAGGGAGAGAGGGAGAGAGGGAGAGAGAGAGAGAGAGAGAGCGAGAGAGAGAGAGAGAGAGAGAGAGAGAGAGAGAGCGAGAGAGAGAGAAGGCCAGCTGTTAAGTGTCTATCCAGGAGTTAAAAATGACCTGAAAACTGGTTTCCAATGGCGGCATGCAGTCTGGTAATCAGGAGGGATGTTTGCACTTGCTCCTCGAACAACTGCTGTGCTACTATGATAAATGGAAGTTATACCTGTATCTGGTCTTACATCTATTTATCTATCTATCTATCTATCTATCTATCTATCTATCTATCTATCTATCTATCTATCTATCTATCTATCTATCTATCTATCTATCTATCTATCTATCTATCTATCTATCTATCTATCTATCTATCTATCTATCTATCTATCTATCTATCTATCTATCTATCTATCTAATATTATATACAGTATGAGTTAGCTTGAACATGCCAGACAGGCACTCCGTCTTTCTGTAGGTGTTGGTGGGTGCAGTAACTAACTGTAGTCTTGTAGTCTTTCTGTAGGTGTTGTTGGGTGCAGTAACTAACTGTAGTCTTGTAGTCTTTCTGTGGGTGTTGTTGGGTGCAGTAACTAACTGTAGTCTTGTAGTCTTTCTGTGGGTGTTGTTGGGTGTAGTAACTAACTGTAGTCTTGTAGTCTTTCTGTAGGTGTTGTTGGGTACAGTAACTAACTGTAGTCTTGTAGTCTTTCTGTGGGTGTTGTTGGGTGCAGTAACTAACTGTAGTATTGTAGTCTTTCTATAGGTGTTGCTGGGTGCAGTAACTAACTGTAGTCTTGTAGTCTTTCTGTAGGTGTTGTTGGGTGCAGTAACTAACTGTAGTCTTGTAGTCTTTCTGTAGGTGTTGTTGGGTGCAGTAACTAACTGTAGTCTTGTAGTCTTTCTGTAGGTGTTGTTGGCTGCAGTATCTAACTGTAGTCTTGTAGTCTTTCTGTGGGTGTTGTTGGGTGCAGTAACTAACTGTAGTCTTGTAGTCTTTCTGTGGGTGTTGTTGGGTGCAGTAACTAACTGTAGTCTTGTAGTCTTTCTGTGGGTGTTGTTGGGTGCAGTAACTAACTGTAGTCTTGTAGTCTTTCTGTAGGTGTTGTTGGGTGCAGTAACTAACTGTAGTCTTGTAGTCTTTCTATAGGTGTTGCTGGGTGCAGTAACTAACTGTAGTCTTGTAGTCTTTCTGTAGGTGTTGTTGGGTGCAGTATCTAAATGTAGTCTTGTAGTCTTTCTGTGGGTGTTGTTGGGTGCAGTAACTAACTGTAGTCTTGTAGTCTTTCTGTGGGTGTTGTTGGGTGCAGTAACTAACTGTAGTCTTGTAGTCTTTCTGTAGGTGTTGTTGGGTGCAGTAACTAACTGTAGTCTTGTAGTCTTTCTGTGGGTGTTGTTGGGTGCAGTAACTAACTGTAGTCTTGTAGTCTTTCTGTGGGTGTTGTTGGGTGCAGTAACTGACTATTGTAGTCTCTGAGGGTGTTGTTGGGTGCAGTAACTGACTGTTGTAGTCTCTGAGGGTGTTGTTGGGTGCAGTAACTGACTGTTGTAGTCTCTGAGGGTGTTGTTGGGTGCAGTAACTGACTGTTGTAGTCTCTGAGGGTGTTGTTGGGTGCAGTAACTGACTGTTGTAGTCTCTGAGGGTGTTGTTGGGTGCAGTAACTTCTCATTTACTGTATGTTAAGTTTCTGTCACTGAGAGAAGTCACTGGCTCCCAGCAGTGCTTTCCCTCTGAACTGTATTTAGTCATGGAGCAGAATGGCACTGCCCCAATCACAGTGTCTTTCATCTCGCCAATTTAAACAGACGTTTGACCCCAGACATTTGCCTAATGTGTTTTTGTTATGTGGGCTCCTGGCTTCACAAATGTCACATGGGGGGGGGGGGGGGGGGGGGGGGGTGAGAGAGAGACTCTGGAGGCTCTGTGTGTGCGTGTTTGTGTGTGTGTGATTTGTGGGTCTCCAACCTCTGCAGTCCTCTCTGCTAACTTCCCCCGTTGGGAGTTAGATTGTGGTGTCGTTGAACCATGACCTAAGCCCCCAGCGCTGGCCGGATCCCCTCCCCGTGGGTGAGCTCTCCTGATGGGGTCTGTGGATCACAAGTTTGGCCTCTGGCGCTCTGCAGCTCTGCTGACCTGGGCCCAACTGGTGAGGCAACTGTGTGCAGGGGGACAGGGGGGGACGGGGAGTGCCACATATCTGGATGCCCGGGCCGCGTGAGGCAGGGGCCAGCCTGAGACAGTTGGGGGCAGCCCTGACAAATGTTCCCTTGGGCGCTGCGACTCGGCATGCTGGCGTTAGAGGGACATCAGAGGGGCACTGAACATTTATTACCAAACATATTGGTATTTTAGGGTGCAGCTGATTTATTGTAGTGGTGGTGCTGGCAGTAGAAAGGCCTTCTCAGAGAGAGAGAGAGAGAGAGAGAGAGAGAGAGGGAGAGGGAGAGAGAGAGAGAGAGAGAGAGAGAGAGAGAGAGAGAGAGAGAGAGAGAGAGAGAGGGAGAGAGAGAGAGAGAGAGAGAGAGAGAGAGAGAGAGAGAGAGAGAGAGATCAGGCCATATGAGAGCAGTTAGCCACCAGACAGAGAAGTTAGCCACCAGACAGAGAAGTTAGCCACCAGACAGAGAAGTTAGCCACCAGACAGAGAAGTTAGCCACCAGACAGAGAAGTTAGCCACCAGACAGAGAAGTTAGCCACCAGACAGAGAAGTTAGCCACCAGACAGAGAAGTTAGCCACCAGACAAGGCATTTAGCCGCATTTCAGAACGCAATTAAGTATATTGTTTAACCTAAATGTTTTCTGTTAAATGGCCCATCTGTATAGTTTGTACTGTACGTTTGATAAGTTGTATTTTCCCTGATAGGATGTGTTTTGGCTTAATGTAACGTAATGTAACGTAATGTAACGTAATGTAACGTAATGTAACGTAATGTAACGTAATGTAAAGTAATGTAACGTAATGTAACGTAATGTAACGTAATGTAACGTAATGTAACGTAATGTAACGTAATGTAACGTAATGTAACGTAATGTAAAGTAATGTAAAGTAATGTAACGTAATGTAACGTAATGTAACGTAATGTAACGTAATGTAACGTAATGTAAAGTAATGTAACGTAATGTAACGTAATGTAACGTAATGTAACGTAATGTAACGTAATGTAAAGTAATGTAACGTAATGTAAAGTAATGTAACGTAATGTAACGTAATGTAAAGTAATGTAACGTAATGTAACGTAATGTAACGTAATGTAAAGTAATGTAACGTAATGTAACGTAATGTAACGTAATGTAACGTAATGTAAAGTAATGTAACGTAATGTAACGTAATGTAACGTAATGTAACGTAATGTAAAGTAATGTAACGTAATGTAACGTAATGTAACGTAATGTAAAGTAATGTAACGTAATGTAACGTAATGTAAAGTAATGTAAAGTAATGTAACGTAATGTAACGTAATGTAACGTAATGTAAAGTAATGTAACGTAATGTAACGTAATGTAACGTAATGTAACGTAATGTAACGTAATGTAACGTAATGTAAAGTAATGTAACGTAATGTAACGTAATGTAACGTAATGTAACGTAATGTAAAGTAATGTAACGTAATGTAACGTAATGTAACGTAATGTAACGTAATGTAAAGTAATGTAACGTAATGTAAAGTAATGTAACGTAATGTAAAGTAATGTAACGTAATGTAACGTAATGTAACGTAATGTAACGTAATGTAAAGTAATGTAACGTAATGTAACGTAATGTAACGTAATGTAACGTAATGTAAAGTATTGTAACGTAATGTAAAGTAATGTAACGTAATGTAACGTAATGTAACGTAATGTAACGTAATGTAACGTAATGTAACGTAATGTAAAGTATTGTAACGTAATGTAAAGTAATGTAACGTAATGTAACGTAATGTAACGTAATGTAAAGTAATGTAACGTAATGTAACGTAATGTAACGTAATGTAACGTAACGTAACGTAATGTAACGTAATGTAACGTAATGTAAAGTAATGTAACGTAACGTAACGTAACGTAACGTAATGTAACGTAATGTAACGTAATGTAAAGTAATGTAACGTAATGTAACGTAATGTAACGTAACGTAACGTAATGTAAAGTAATGTAACGTAATGTAACGTAATGTAACGTAATGTAAAGTAATGTAACGTAATGTAACGTAATGTAACGTAATGTAACGTAACGTAACGTAATGTAACGTAATGTAACGTAATGTAAAGTAATGTAACTTAATGTAACGTAATGTAACGTAATGTAACGTAATGTAACGTAATGTAACGTAATGTAAAGTATTGTAACGTAATGTAAAGTAATGTAACGTAATGTAACGTAATGTAACGTAATGTAAAGTAATGTAACGTAATGTAAAGTAATGTAACGTAATGTAAAGTAATGTAACGTAATGTAACGTAATGTAACGTAATGTAAAGTAATGTAAAGTAATGTAACGTAATGTAACGTAATGTAACGTAATGTAACGTAATGTAACGTAATGTAACGTAATGTAAAGTATTGTAACGTAATGTAAAGTAATGTAACGTAATGTAACGTAATGTAACGTAATGTAACGTAATGTAAAGTAATGTAACGTAATGTAAAGTAATGTAACGTAATGTAACGTAATGTAACGTAATGTAACGTAATGTAAAGTAATGTAACGTAATGTAAAGTAATGTAACGTAATGTAACGTAATGTAACGTAATGTAACGTAATGTAACGTAATGTAATAAGTAATGTAAAGTAATGTAACGTAATGTCTACTAAGGTTGACCATTGCCTTTGTTCCATTGGGTCTGTAGAGGGAACAGTCCAGTATTTATGTGTATTACTTTTAAGGGCCCGAGTCAAAAGTAGTGCACTATGTAGGGAATAGGGTGCCATTCGGGACACATCCCATGGTGTTTGTTTATGTGGAATTCTGTCTTGGCTCTAAATTTCATTCACCACTTGAAAGCACTTGAACTTTCTGCTAGTTTACCTTGTGGGACTGGGATATTATCTGTCTGGGCTGTCAGAATCGCTTCTGGTGGCGACAACTTGTCATCATCAAAGATTGTCTTGAGTGAAATACTGTAAAGAAAACTATTTTAGATGGAGGGATTAGTTCATGCTTTCTCTGACGTGGTTTCTCTGCTCCCTCAGATATAGAGAGCTGGCTCCTCTCTCATGTAATTGAACTATGTTTTATTCTGGATTATTTGGTTTGGTTGATTAGTAGGGCCTGAGGTTCTGATTCAAAATCATTGCAAATACTTTCAGGTTTTGATCATTAAATACACTTCAAAACACACTTCTAGTTTTGAAACGTTACATACTGCATGTGTAAAAAGCAGATGTAATTGATGTATGTTGGCTTTAACAAAGTAACCACACAAAACATCAACGACAAAACGGCAAATATAGAAAAATGTTGCTTTTCTTTTTCTTTTTTTCAGCCCAGGTATTTAAAACTGAAGTTACCAAGTTACCTCTTTTTTATTTATTTTTTTATTTCACCTTTATTTAACCAGGTAGGTCAGTTGAGAACAAGTTCTCATTTGCAACTGTTGGGACACCTCTGCAGCTCAGGTATTTAAAACTGAAGTTACCAAGTTACCTCTGCAGCCCAGGTATTTAAAACTGAAGTTACCAAGTTACCTCTGCAGCCCAGGTATTTAAAACTGAAGTTACCAAGTTACCTCTGCAGCCCAGGTATTTAAAACTGAAGTTACCAAGTTACCTCTGCAGCTCAGGTATTTAAAACTGAAGTTACCAAGTTACCTCTGCAGCTCAGGTATTTAAAACTGAAGTTACAAGGGCATTCTCTGCAGCTCAGGTATTTGGGAACCGGTCCCACCTTCAACTAGGATGTTGGGACACAAGATAGAAAGCCTGCTCTTTCTTGACAACCAGGTCCAGTGTGTCAGACCAGGGGAGTTATTTTACTCTCTCTCAGTCCGTAGACGGACCACTTCACCAGGTAATGCCTAGATAAATAGAGGGGGAAGGTTTTGGGTGTAACACTCAGTGACTTGGGTGCTTATGTCCTTATGGGCCCTTGTCAAAGGTAGTGTACTAGGTAGAGATTATGGTGCCATTTGGGAGCTAAGCGTTGGTGTCAGGAAAAGGATCCCATCCTGTCAGAGTGACATTGTGTAAACAGAGTAGCAGCTCAAACCAAAACTGATTTGCAGCCATATGCATATGAAAATATTACAAGTGTGTCGCCGGAGTGGTAGCATGTCGTTTCATCTGTATCACTGGATCTCCTGTCACGCCAGCTCTGTTGCTGGGAAACCCACACACACACACACACACGACACACATACACACACACACACACACACACACACATACAAACACACACACACACACACACACACACACACACACACACACGCTGTTTGTTCATACTTATGTTTGACTGTAAACTCATTACCTAGATGGCCTGTGACACTGTGAGAGAAAAGCATAGGAGTTAGGTATCCATATTGTACAAGTGTTCTCCGTTACTTGTGTTGTCAATTGACCTACTAAGATAAAGGCAAGAGAAGACTTCCATAAGCATTTAGATTGTTCAATAACTGACTCCTTCATGTGACTGGGATTCAACCAAACATTCTCAAAGACCATATGAGCCGTAGCCTTTTTTACCATAGTAGTTCGTTCAACAAGCACCACCTTCAACCGTTTCAGACGTTTCAGGCCTTGCAGACGACACACTGATTTGTAGTGGATGTTCATGTGTTTCTAGTGGTGGAGAGGATAACCTGTTGGCTGTATAGGACACTGCAGATCATTACAGACATCCTGCTTCCCCCACATGAAGCCCATGGAGTTCCATCTACATAATCCTCAATAATGAACAGCATCACATTTCATACTAAACCACTTCTCACATTTCTGTCTTGATATAGTTTTTCGGCCAGTAATGTTTTAGCTCTGATGTCAGTCTGGATGGGGACAGTATCAGACCATCTCTGCTAAGCTCCCAGTTGGCAGTTTGTAATGAGCACATTGCTTAGCAGACTCTATGCTCCAATGCTCCAGGTTGTCTCCCAAATGGTACCCTATTCCCCTACATAGGGCCCATAGGGCTCTGGTCAAAAGTAGTGCACTATATAGGGAATAGGTTGCCATTTGGGACACAGGACTAGTCTGGATTGGTTTACCCGTTTTTGTTTATGTATTATCTTTTCAGTTCTAGATCTAACTACTTGCATTTAGAATAGAATAATTTATTGCTAGCATCTTAAACCATAAATATCTTAAATCCTAACAGACCTTAACCTTAACCTCTGTGTACAGTTTTAACATTACATAGAAGTTACATATTCATATATTTGATAAGTCTACACTTTATATGTGGCACATGCTAACATAAAACCTCCCCAAAACATGTCTAGTAAAACTGTAGCTGAATGGGAGGGGTTCATTCCAAACATCCCAAATGGCACCCTATTCCATAGGGCCCATAGCCTGGTCAAAGGTACTGCACTATATCAAGAATCATGTGTCATTTGGGACGAAGCCATGCTGTACTGTAACATCGCCATGCCACGCAGAAGGCTTGCTGGGCACCGGCACGGCACGGAAAATGTCAGTTTAGTCTCAGAGACATTAACAACACTGGGTAGTGCAATTACAAAATCTTAGTTGCAAAATGACATT
>CM042418.1:28921056-28993556 GCA_023634145.1 Thymallus thymallus
ATTGCAGCTGCTTGCTGTGATTACTGTGAATTGGCTGCGGCTTTCTGAAGCTGTCAAAGTGTTTTATGGTCATGTCTATCTATCTGTCTGTGCTGCCCTCCCTCCCGGCTGGGAGTCTGAGACTAACGACTAACGCTGAAGCCTAGAGTCGCCTGGACTGACCTGGACTGGCCTGGACTGGCCTGGACTGGCCTGGACTGTCCTGGACTGGCCTGGACTGTCCTGGACTGGCCTGGACTGACCTGGACTGGCCTGGACTGGCCTGGACTGGCCTGGACTGGCATGGACTGACCTGGATTGGCCTGGACTGGCCTGGACTTTCCTGGACTGACCTGGACTGGCCTGGACTGACCTGGACTGACCTGGACTGGCCTGGACTGACCTGGACTGACCTGGACTGGCCTGGACTGACCTGGACTGACCTGGACTGGCCTGGACTGACCTGGACTGGCCTGGTCACAGAGCCCCCCCAACTGAGGGCGACATTGAACTCTCTCTATGTTTCTGTATCGCTCTTTCATTCTCTCTCTCTCTCTCTCTCTCTCTCTCTCTCTCTCTCTCTCTCTCTCTCTCTCTCTCTCTCTCTCTCTCTCTCTCTCTCTCTCTCTCTCTCTCTCTCCCTCTCCCTCTCCCTCTCTCTCTCTCTCTCTCTCCCTCTCTCTCTCTCTCTCTCTCTCTCTCTCTCTCTCTCTCTCTCCCTCTCTCTCTCTCTCTCTCTGTGGTATATAGAGACAGAGGCGCCCATGTTGTTCTAAGTTATCCGTCCACCACTATCCCTGTCTGGCTTGGCCTCAGCCTGGGAGTCCTGTCTGGCTTGGCCTCAGCCTGGGAGTCCTGTCTGGCTTGGCCTCAGCCTGGGAGTCCTGTCTGGCTTGGCCTCAGCCTGGGAGTCCTGTCTGGCTTGGCCTCAGCCTGGGAGTCCTGTCTGGCTTGGCCTCAGCCTGGGAGTCCTGTCTGGCTTGGCCTCAGCCTGGGAGTCCTGTCTGGCTTGGCCTCAGCCTGGGAGTCCTGTCTGGCTTGGCCTCAGCCTGGGAGTCCTGTCTGGCTTGGCCTCAGCCTGGGAGTCCTGTGCTTCATATTATTTCTGAACAGAGACTTTGTGAGTGGCACTAAAGGAAGGTACCTCCACTAAAAGACGTATTTACCATACAAAGTACTGATTCCTACCGACCCGTTCACATTGTACCACACCAAGACACTATACCACACCAAGACATTATACCTCACCAAGACACTATACAACACCAAGACATTATACCTCACCAAGACACTATACAACACCAAGACACTATACCACATCAAGACATTATACCTCACCAAGACACTATACAACACCAAGACACTATACCACACCAAGACACTATACCACACCAAGACACTATACCACACCAAGACACTATACCACAACAAGACACTATACCACACCAAGACACTATACCACACCAAGACATTATACCACACCAAGACACTATACAACACCAAGACATTATACCTCACCAAGACACTATACAACACCAAGACACTATACCACACCAAGACATTATACCTCACCAAGACACTATACAACACCAAGACACTATACCACACCAAGACACTATACAACACCAAGACACTATACCACACCAAGACACTATACCACAACAAGACACTATACCACACCAAGACACTATACCACACCAAGACATTATACCACACCAAGACACTATACAACACCAAGACATTATACCTCACCAAGACACTATACAACACCAAGACACTATACCACACCAAGACACTATACAACACCAAGACACTATACCACACCAAGACACTATACCACACCAAGACACTATACCACACCAAGACACTATACCACAACAAGACACTATACCACACCAAGACACTATACCACACCAAGACATTATACCTCACCAAGACACTATACAACACCAAGACATTATACCTCACCAAGACACTATACAACACCAAGACACTATACCACACCAAGACATTATACCTCACCAAGACACTATACAACACCAAGACACTATACCACACCAAGACACTATACCACACCAAGACACTATACCACACCAAGACACTATACCACACCAAGACATTATACCTCACCAAGACACTATACAACACCAAGACATTATACCTCACCAAGACACTATACAACACCAAGACATTATACCTCACCAAGACACTATACAACACCAAGACACTATACCACACCAAGACATTATACCTCACCAAGACACTATACAACACCAAGACACTATACCACACCAAGACACTATACCACACCAAGACACTATACCACACCAAGACACTATACCACAACAAGACACTATACCACACCAAGACACTATACCACACCAAGACATTATACCACACCAAGACACTATACCACACCAAGACATTATACCACACCAAGACACTTTACCACACCAAGACATTATACCACACCAAGACACTATACCACACCAAGACACTATACCACACCAAGACACTATACCACACCAAGACACTATACCACACCAAGACACTATACCACACCAAGACATTATACCACACCAAGACACTATACCACACCAAGACACTATACCACACCAAGACACTATACCACACCAAGACATTATACCACACCAAGACACTATACCACACCAAGACATTATACCACACCAAGACACTATACCACACCAAGACATTATACCACACCAAGACATTATACCACACCAAGACACTATACAACACCAAGACACTATACTACACCAAGACACTATACCACACCAAGACATTATACCACACCAAGACACTATACCACACCAAGACACTATACCACACCAAGACATTATACCACACCAAGACACTATACCACACCAAGACACTATACCACACCAAGACACTATACCACACCAAGACACTATACCACACCAAGACATTATACCACACCAAGACACTATACCACACCAAGACACTATACCACACCAAGACACTATACCACAACAAGACACTATACCACACCAAGACACTATACCACACCAAGACATTATACCTCACCAAGACACTATACAACACCAAGACATTATACCTCACCAAGACACTATACAACACCAAGACACTATACCACACCAAGACATTATACCTCACCAAGACACTATACAACACCAAGACACTATACCACACCAAGACACTATACCACACCAAGACACTATACCACACCAAGACACTATACCACACCAAGACATTATACCTCACCAAGACACTATACAACACCAAGACATTATACCTCACCAAGACACTATACAACACCAAGACATTATACCTCACCAAGACACTATACAACACCAAGACACTATACCACACCAAGACATTATACCTCACCAAGACACTATACAACACCAAGACACTATACCACACCAAGACACTATACCACACCAAGACACTATACCACACCAAGACACTATACCACAACAAGACACTATACCACACCAAGACACTATACCACACCAAGACATTATACCACACCAAGACACTATACCACACCAAGACATTATACCACACCAAGACACTTTACCACACCAAGACATTATACCACACCAAGACACTATACCACACCAAGACACTATACCACACCAAGACACTATACCACACCAAGACACTATACCACACCAAGACATTATATCACACCAAGACACTATACCACACCAAGACACTATGCCACACCAAGACATTATACCACACCAAGACACTATACAACACCAAGACACTATACCACACCAAGACACTATACCACACCAAGACACTATACCACACCAAGACATTATACCACACCAAGACACTATACCACACCAAGACACTATACAACACCAAGACACTATACCACACCAAGACACTATACCACACCAAGACACTATACCACACCAAGACACTATACCACACCAAGACACTATACCACACCAAGACATTATACCACACCAAGACACTATACCACACCAAGACACTATACCACACCAAGACACTATACCACACCAAGACATTATACCACACCAAGACACTATACCACACCAAGACATTATACCACACCAAGACACTATACCACACCAAGACATTATACCACACCAAGACATTATACCACACCAAGACACTATACAACACCAAGACACTATACTACACCAAGACACTATACCACACCAAGACATTATACCACACCAAGACACTATACCACACCAAGACACTATACCACACCAAGACATTATACCACACCAAGACACTATACCACACCAAGACACTATACCACACCAAGACACTATACCACACCAAGACACTATACCACAACAAGACACTATACCACACCAAGACATTATACCACACCAAGATACTATACCACACCAAGATTAACGAGGAGGAAGACAGACGATGACGTTTATGGAAGTAATAAAACAAACAATAAAGGTGTTTTCTAATAATTTAAAGAGAATTAAGAAACTTTATTGACAATGATTCTGAGACAATCATGTACAGAGGAAGTCTTTTAATGTGTGCAAAATTGTAATCACTGGACGATCCCTTCCTGTAATAATCAGTTAATGGGTACATGCTCCTGAAAGGTGAAAGGTGATGCTTTTTTCATTGAAGTTTAAAGGCATGCTAGTCGAGCACAGCAGCGATGAGGCTGTGATGGTGATTATGTGCTGAGGTTGTTTTGTCCAATAAAACAACCAAACGTAGATGATAATGGGAAAAGCATGGATGTCAAGTGTCAATGATCATTCTGTTCAGTCAGCGATGTTCCTCCTCTCTCTCTCTTTACTTACACTCACTATAATAATACATATTGTGATTTCAGTCACATTTTAACTCAACACAAAGGTTTCCCTCTAAATCAAGGCTAGGATTCAATCTGCAGCCGCGCGTTAGCGAATTTGATCTCATGAATGAGGTAGCATTGCCTTTAAAAGCTGCATTGTCTGCAAGAGCGATCGGATTGAATCCCAGCCCAACACTGTGTAGATCCATGTCTTATTGGGGACGTTTTTTTTTATGTTCACATACTTGGAAAAGTTGTTCAGAGCTTGTTGTGTGGGCATTTCACTAGCTTGCAGCTCAAACCAACCCTGTGTATTTTAAAGCTAACGTAATTTACATGATAATACCATACAACTTGGGAAAGAGGTGTCTGTTCTGGGCTTGGACTGAGTTGGTAGGGTTTTTTAAATAACACCACTCGGTCGGTTCCCAGACTCTGAGCCGTATAAACTACAATTTGAATGAATTTAGGAAAAGTTCAGCTTTCAGGAATGAAAACAAAACAAGCTTAAATAGGTTGTATTATCTTTTCTACAAGCGCTATAACACAAACTATTGGACAGCGTCATGTTTCTATGGAGTAGTGTTTTTATTTAGAATTCTGAAAAATTATTGTGTTCTTCCTGTGACCCACTTTTTGAATTGCTGTAGTTGAAAATGAAATTCATATGAAGCCTTTTTGATAGTGCTTGTTATGATGGAACTGTGGACTGATGTGGTGGGATGGATGGATGATAACCATACTCAGCTCTTGTTATGATGGAACTGTGGACTGATGTGGTGGGATGGATGGATGTTAACCATACTCAGCTCTTGTTCTGATTAAACTGTGGACTGATGTGGTGGGATGGATGGATGATAACCATACTCAGCTCTTGTTATGATGGAACTGTGGACTGATGTGGTGGGATGGATGGATGGATGGATGGATGGATGGATGGATGGATGGATGGATGGATGGATGGATGGATGGATGGATGGATGGATGGATGGATGGATGGATGGATGGATGGATGGATGGATGGATGGATGGATGGATGGATGGATGGATGGATGGATGGATGGATGGATGGATGGATGGATGGATGGATGGGTGATAACCATGATGTGGTGGGATGGATGGATGGATGGATGGATGGATGGATGGATGGATGGATGGATGGATGGATGGATGGATGGATGGATGGATGGATGGATGGATGGATGGATGGATGGATGGATGGATGGATGGATGGATGATAACCATGATGTGGATGGATGGATGGATGGATGGATGGATGGATGGATGGATGGATGGATGGATGGATGGATGGATGGATGGATGGATGGATGGATGGATGGATGGATGGATGGATGGATGGATGGGTGATAACCATGATGTGGTGGGATGGATGGATGGATGGATGGATGGATGGATGGATGGATGGATGGATGGATGGATGGATGGATGGATGGATGGATGGATGGATGGATGGATGGATGGATGGATGGATGGATGGGTGATAACCATACTGATAGAGATAATAATAAGAGAATCCACTACTTACCCCAAGACAAAGGGGTTATTAAGAACATACATACATTTACTATCAACTGTGAATTTCTTAAGACAGGAACTGCTTCTAGGTCCGTTTCTATGTTTCTACCCCCCCTCCTCCCTGCACATGCTCACTGTTGCTATGCTGGTGTCGTTGCGGTGATCACCGATCACTTTTCCCCTGGCAAAGGCAGCAAACCGACATACTTCTCTCTCTCTCCTCTCTCTCTCTCTCCCCTCTCTCTCTCTCCTCTCCTCTCAAAGCAACTTCTCCCCCGTAGTTCTTTCAGGGGGACTACATATTGCTGCTAGATCAAGGTAACATATAGGTAGGTAGACAACGGAAAACTGTTTTATAGAATTCATACGTACAGCAAAAGCTTTTTTTATTATGTTGGGGTTGCAATCATAAATGCAAACTGGAAATACTTTACACTAATAACATGGAGGACAAACACAAGGGTTTGTTGTGTCTGCAAACAAATGTGTACAGATGTTTTTGACATTATTATTTTATTGTGTTTAAATTAATAAAAATTGATTTGTGAACTGTTACACCCGGGTTTCCTCTTTTATGGTGATTGAAACTGTGTCCTGAAAATCTCCTCAGACTAAATGATGATTCATAGACTAGACTGCTATTCATTTGACAGAGGGTATAGTCTTGAAAATAATTGCATTTCCATGTGTGCTTTGGCGTTTGTATCCAGAGGTTTCCACAATTCTTGGTAGGAACAAATTAACAATACAGTGATAGATAATTATGTGTTTGTTTCAAGTTCATGTAATATAATAGCTAAAACAGCATTCGTCCTTTTTAGAGTCCACAGAAGTATTATTACTCTGTCGGTCCATCACACCTTTTCACAGCATTTAAAAACACTCAATATAGTACAAGCCATAGTAGTATCATGGTGGTTTGCCTTTTGAAGTCGACTTGTTTGCCGTTCACACTCTCTCTATGGTGAGTATCAGTTGTCTTTCTTTGTTTTCAAGTTGAACTTACAGTAACAGTACACAGTGCCTTCAGAAAATAGTAACATTCCTTGACTTTATCCACATTTTGTTGTGTTAAAAAGTGGGATAAAAATTGATTTAATTGAAATCTTACACTAATATACAATATCTTGATGAGAAAAGTATTCAACCCCCAGTCAATACATGTTAGAATCACCTTTGGCAGTGATCACAGATGTGAGTCTTTCTGGGTAAGTGTCTAATCTGGGTAAGTGTCTAATCTGGGTAAGTGTCTAAGAGCTTTCCACACATGGATTGTACAATATTTTCCTATTATTGCCCATGATTTAAGCTCTGTCAAGTTGGTTGTTGATCGTTGCTAGACAGCCATTTTCAAGTTTTGCCATAGATTCTCAAGCCAATTTAAGTCAAAACTGTAACTAGACCACTCAGAAACATTATATGTCGTCTTGGTCAGGTACTCCAGTGTATATTTGGCCTTGTGTTGTAGGTTATTGTCCTGCTGAAGGTGAATTCATCTCCCAGTGTCTGGTGGAAAGCAGACTGAACCAGGGTTTCCTCTGGGATTTAACCCGTGCTTCGCTCTATTCTGTTTCTTTTCATCCTAAAAAACTCCTTGTCCTTGCTGATGACAAGCATACCCATAAGATGATGCAGCCCCCTGTGGGGGGAAAATTACATATTTATCTGTTTTGTTTAATAGTTAACAATATACAATTAACAATAGTAATATATTACTATTGTTCTAGTGCTTCCTGCAGCTAGTCTGGGCGTCGAGGACATGGGTTACTAGGGTTACTAGAGGGTGATAAGAAAAACCTAATGCCATTCCATTTCCTAAAACCAGTAGTGCACTGTGGGAGATGTGTCCTTCTGGGAGACTAAGCCAGGGTGGGGTTAAGACAACACCCCTGCACTGTGGGAGATGTGTCCTTCTGGGAGACTAAGCCAGGGTGGGGTTAAGACAACACCCCTGCACTGAGGGAGATGTGTCCTTCTGGGAGACTAAGCCAGGGTGGGGTTAAGACAACACCCCTGCACTGAGGGAGATGTGTCCTTCTGGGAAACTAAGCCAGGGCGGGGTTAAGACAACACCCCTGCACTGTGGGAGATGTGTCCTTCTGGGAGACTAAGCCAGGGTGGGGTTAAGACAACACCCCTGCACTGAGGGAGATGTGTCCTTCTGGGAGACTAAGCCAGGGCGGGGTTAAGACAACACCCCTGCACTGTGGGAGATGTGTCCTTCTGGGAGACTAAGCCAGGGTGGGGTTAAGACAACACCCCTGCACTGAGGGAGATGTGTCCTTCTGGGAAACTAAGCCAGGGCGGGGTTAAGACAACACCCCTGTACAAGTTGACCATAGGATGAACCCAAGGTGGCTTAGTGATTACCTGATCTATATGGGAGGGGTTGGAGCCAGCCATGAGTGGGAAGTATTTTGTGTCTTGTATATAAGATGTCTGTTTCTCATTGTTGGTTAAGCTCTCAGCAACACAACATGAGCGTGCGGTCGACGGTTTCGTTATTGCAATAATTAATCAATGTTGAATAAAGATTATTGTTTGAATAATTGTCCAAGTCTCTCTCAGGACTGACATTTCCCCGACATGGAGAAACTGCAATGTTGTTGTTCCGTCCTCAGTTTTCTCCTATCACAGCCATTAAACTCTGTGACTGGTTTTGGCCTCATGGTGAAATCCCTGAGCGGTTTCCTTCCTCTCCGGCAACTTAGATCGGAAGGAGGCATGTATCTTTGTAGTGACTGGGTGTATTGATACACCATCCACAGTGTAATTAATAACTTCACCATGCTCAAGGGGATATTCAATGTCTGCTTTTTTTTGTTGCCTATCTACCAAAAGGAGCCCTGCTTTACGATCCATTGGAAAACCTCCCTGGCCTTTGTGGTTGAATCTGTGTTTGATGGAGGGAGCGTACAGATAACTGTATGTGTGCGGTGCAGAGATGAGGTAGTCATTCAAACATTATATTAACCTCTGGCCAAAGAAACCTAGTCACTTTAATAATGTTTACATATGTTGCATTACTCATCTCATATGTATATACTGTATTGTACTAAACTATTGTACTGTATCTTAGTCCATGTCGCTCTGACATCGCTCGTCCATATATTTATATATTCTTAGTGCCATTCCTTTACATAGTGTTTTGGCTATATGTTGTGACATTTTTAGATATTACTTGTTAGATATTACTGCCCTGTCGGAGATAGATACACAAGCATTTCGCTACACCCGCAATAACATCTGCTGAACACGTGTATGTAACAGATAAAATTGTTTTTTAACCCAGGTTCACTAAGCTACAGTATATGGAATTGTTTTAAGAAGGTCATACCAAGGAAACAGTTAATTCAGCCTCATTTACTGCCTTTAAAAAAACATAGTTGATATGGCTGACTTGCTTAAACAAATGTGGTTTTTACTGACAATTGAGACGTACAAACTATGGCATAAGGGGACGACAAGCAGATAAGAGGCAATCCGTAATTTCGATTAAGACGAGCTAGGATGGACGTAGTCAATATAACTATTTGTTCAGCACATTTGAAACGTACAGCGACAGAATTCAGAACACGGGCCATTCTTACAGTGTTCTCCCTGAACACCAAGTCAGAACTGTAGGATAAATAAAGGGGGCATATAAGCAGACAACGAAAGCTTACAATATTCGATGATGATATTTCTCCAAAACAGGCTATAGGCTACATGTGCACCACCAACAGCTAACAGTATACAAATTAGACCAACTTATTAGGGTGAGGAACATGGGCTACTAACAGCTTACTACACAACATACACTTAGTATTACTTTCTTAGCTACAGTATACATATCTCCCTGGCATATTACATAATTTATGCAGCAGCATACAAGCCATTTTTGGACCTTGATGTGATGTGCTCACTTGAACAGGAAGGTGGTGCGGCGGTCCTTTGTGGGAACATTTTGTCATCAAACTTTGTCATCAAAGTCTGACATTATCTGTATTTATGGTGCTTTCAAGACATCTGGGAACTCTGAAAAAAACAAGGTTGAATCATGACGTCAGTGATCTTCAGGTCGGAGCTCTAGAAAGTGGCCAGAGTTCCCGACTTGGAATTCCGAGTTCGGTGACCGTTCAAAACTTATTTTCCCAGTCAGAGCTCGTTTTTTTCTGAGTTCCCACTGAAGTCTGAAATTTCCCAGTTCCGAGTTTCTAGTTGTTTTGAACGCAGCAGAAGTCATGCTGGCTTGACAGCATGGCAAATGTTGAATGTTTATCCTTTTAAGCTTGGCAATTGTTGAATATTACTGCACTGTTGGAGCTAGGAACACAAGCATTTCGCTACACCCACAATAACATCTGCTATATATGTGTATGTGACCAATAAAATTGGATTTGCTTGATTTGATTTGATTTAATTGGAAAGAGACCCTTAGACCCAGACTTAGACGATACACCCACTCCACTGAATAGTTGGCTAGTGATTGCTTTGAAACGCTTGCAGTTAGTCACTGATTCCTTCCAAACCACTCATTGTTGAATTTACGATTTCTAACTTGTTGTGAATGTTGGCCGATGAGCACCGATACGTTTTATCTATAATTTCTCTTCATAATTTCTCTTCAGATGACAAGGATTGACAAGGATTTGCCAGCAGATTGTCGACTTGATTCATGATGATGACTGCTAGTTTGAAAGTATGATGTTGACATGATCAGTCCAATCAAAGCTACTGTAGATATAACGTGATTTGACGTTATTTTATCTGTGGCCAATGATCTTGAGCCTTCTTGGATGAGCACCCAAAGGGCTTAAATTAGCGAGCTCTCCCCGTAGACTTTGCGGTGGCGTAGTGTCCCCATGAGTGACAGAACACTGAGCCAATCACGGCACAACTAGAGAACATTACCAACCCCTACGCTCTGTATTTACCGCTGGCCGCCCCACCACCACAGAAAGCACTGAGCCAGGCTGAAACAACACCACAGAAAGCACTGAGCTAGGCTGAAACACCACCACAGAAAGCACTGAGCTAGGCTGAAACATCACCACAGAAAGCACTGAGCTAGGCTGAAACAACACCACAGAAAGCACTGAGCTAGGCTGAAACATCACCACAGAAAGCACTGAGCTAGGCTGAAACAACACCACAGAAAGCACTGAGCCAGGCTGAAACACCACCACAGAAAGCACTGAGCCAGGCTGAAACACCACCACAGAAAGCACTGAGCCAGGCTGAAACACCACCACAGAAAGCACTGAGCCAGGCTGAAACACCACCACAGAAAGCACTGAGCCAGGCTGAAACACCACCACAGAAAGCACTGAGCCAGGCTGAAACACCACCACAGAAAGCACTGAGCCAGGCTGAAACACCACCACAGAAAGCACTGAGCCAGGCTGAAACACCACCACAGAAAGCACTGAGCCAGGCTGAAACACCACCACAGAAAGCACTGAGCCAGGCTGAAACACCACCACAGAAAGCACTGAGCCAGGCTGAAACACCACCACAGAAAGCACTGAGCTAGGCTGAAACATCACCACAGAAAGCACTGAGCTAGGCTGAAACATCACCACAGAAAGCACTGAGCCAGGCTGAGCTGCTTTACTCAAGAAACCAAAAAAGAGACCATGTTTGTCTTTATTAACTCAATTATATATATATTTGTACATTGTTTGCAAACTGCCAAAATAACATGCAAAACAGACACACAAAAAAAAGTGACACAAAATCTACATTTTATAAATTTTAATTCAATTCTAGTAGTTCATTTGAGTCAAGGGGTGTAAATACTTTCACCGTTGTGAAGAATGATATCTCTTGTTTCTTCACTAATAATGAAGTGTTCAACAAGCAGCTTGATGGAAATGACAGTGAAAATGTCCAGGATGTCAACAAAATGACTACAATATATAACATGTCCAGGATGTCAACAAAATGACTACAATATATAACATGTCCAGGATGTCAACAAAATGACTACAATATATAACATGTCCAGGATGTCAACAAAATGACTACAATATATAACATGTCCACGATGTCAACAAAATGACCACAATATATAACATGTCCAGGATGTCAACAAAATGACCACAATATATAACATGTCCACGATGTCAACAAAATGACCACAATATATAACATGTCCAGGATGTCAACAAAATGACTACAATATATAACATGTCCAGGATGTCAACAAAATGACTACAATATATAACATGTCCACGATGTCAACAAAATGACTACAATATATAACATGTCCATGATGTCAACAAAATGACCACAATATATAACATGTCCAGGATGTCAACAAAATGACCACAATATATAACATGTCCACGATGTCAACAAAATGACCACAATATATAACATGTCCACGATGTCAACAAAATGACTACAATATATAACATGTCCAGGATGTCAACAAAATGACTACAATATATAACATGTCCAGGATGTCAACAAAATTACTACAATATATAACATGTCCAGGATGTCAACAAAATGACTACAATATATAACATGTCCAGGATGTCAACAAAATGACTACAATATATAACATGTCCATGATGTCAACAAAATGACCACAATATATAACATGTCCACGATGTCAACAAAATGACTACAATATATAACATGTCCAGGATGTCAACAAAATTACTACAATATATAACATGTCCACGATGTCAACAAAATGACTACAATATATAACATGTCCAGGATGTCAACAAAATGACTACAATATATAACATGTCCAGGATGTCAACAAAATGACTACAATATATAACATGTCCAGGATGTCAACAAAATGACTACAATATATAACATGTCCAGGATGTCAACAAAATGTCTACAATATATAACATGTCCACGATGTCAACAAAATGACCACAATATATAACATGTCCAGGATGTCAACAAAATGACTACAATATATAACATGTATAGCTCAGTGCTTTCTGTGGTGGTGTTTCAGCCTAGCTCAGTGCTTTCTGTGGTGTTGTTTCAGCCTAGCTCAGTGCTTTCTGTGGTGATGTTTCAGCCTAGCTCAGTGCTTTCTGTGGTGGTGTTTCAGCCTGGCTCAGTGCTTTCTGTGGTGGTGTTTCAGCCTGGCTCAGTGCTTTCTGTGGTGGTGTTTCAGCCTGGCTCAGTGCTTTCTGTGGTGGTGGGGCGGCCAGCGGTAAATACAGAATCTTTACCGTGCGTTCAGAAAGTATTCAGACCGTTTACTTTTTCCACATTCTGTTAAGTTAAAGCCTTATTCTAAAATAAAAATCCTCGTCAATCTACACACAATACCCCATAATGGCAAAGCAAAAACAGATTTATAGAAATGTTTGCACATTTATACATTTTTTTAAACATAAATACCTTATTTACATAGGTATTCAGACAATTTGCTATGAGACTCGACATTGAGCTCAGGTGCATCCTGTTTCCATTGATCATACTTGAGATGTTTCTACAACTTGATTGGCATCCACCTGTGGTAAATTCAAAAGCATGGTGGTGGCAGCATTATGCTATGGGAATGTTTTTCAGTGGCAAGGACTGGGAGACTAGTCAGGATCGAGGCAAAGATGAACGGAGCAAAGTACAGAGAGATCCTTGATGAAAACCTGTACACAGCCAAGATAACGTTGGAGTGGTTGGAGTGGCTTCGGGACAAGTCTCTGAATGTCCTTGAGTGGCTCAGCCAGAGCCCGGACTTGATCCTGATTGAACATCTCTGGAGACCTGAAAATAGCTGTGCAGCGACGCTCCCCATCCAACCTGACAGAGCTTGAGAGGTTTGGTTTTTGCTTGGTCATTATGGGGAAAAAAACAACTTAATTAATTTAAGAATAAGCCTGTAACGTAACAGAATGTGGAAAAAGTAAGGGTCTGAATACTTTACCAATGCACTGTATGACTCATTCTTAAAGACTTCACTAGTCGTATGAGCAACAATCCCTGATTCTCTCCCTGACTTTGAATTCCAAACCAGGCAGCAACACACCAGGATTAAATCTATTTCCTGTATCTGTCCTCCTCGTCTGAGGAACAGAGAGGGAAATGGAATGGCCGCCTGCTTAAGCCAATGACACCCACTTCCTATTTTACACACTGAACACTAGCTACGTCTCGTCTACAAACCAGACTTCAGCCGTTAGCTTTGTTCGCTAGGTCTGTCTGAGCAGAGGGAAAACTTCTCTCAAAGAGAACAATCCCCATTCTGTTACTGAGGTCTGAGAGGACAGACAGACAGACAGACAGACAGACAGACAGACAGACAGACAGACAGACAGACAGACAGACAGACAGACAGACAGACAGACAGACAGACAGACAGACAGACAGACAGACAGACAGACAGACAGACAGACAGACAGACAGACAGACAGACAGACAGACAGACAGACAGACAGACAGACAGAGCCCAGTCTCCCCCAGGAGTGTCAGGCTGCATCTCAAATGACACCCTATTCCCTATATAGTGTAGTAGTTCGTAGTGCACTATGTAATAGGGTGCCATTTGGGACACACTACCAGTCAGTCAGGTCTTCAGATGCTGCCAGCTCTTTCAGCTGTTGAGAAGTGAAGTGGGGAGAAGTGCATTAGAAGGTTATTGTATTGGTACATTCCTGCGGATAGCGGCCCTGTCGGCCCAATCTCCCGGTTGCAGGTTCCCCTGGCCTCTGCGGTAAACAGACGGATGAACAGATGAGGGAGAAGTGAGCAACCCTCTTCCTGGCCCATCACTCAGACTGAGTCCCAAATGGCACCCTATTCCCTATATAGTTCACTACCCTATGGGCCCCGGTCAAAATCAGTGAACTAAGAAGGAAATTGGATGCCATTTGGGACGAAGTCTCAGACTCCATCTGAAAACATAATTGACTTTGATATTCAAGAGAACGTGCAGCAATTCAATGCATGCCTAATTATCCTATTTGGTTTTAGGGAGTGGATCAGAGAGGGGTGGAGGGCGGGGTTTCTATTCTCCTCTGTCCTGGCTTGTGTTACATGCTGGACTGTCTTAGTTTTTACCACCTCATAAATATTACTAATATGTTATTTAAACTAACTCACCTCCCTAGACCGCTAGAGATGGTTTGATGTTAGAAGTTCACTCCTCTCCTCTCTTCCAGACCAGACACTCTCTTTGCGTATCTAGACCACAACCTTAAAAACCCTCCTGTAGAAGAGGGAAGAGTTGGGGGCTTCTTTAAGGACCTGCTAGACTTGACTATTATGGAGAGTCCACTATGTGTCTCAGTGGAACCTTTGAGAAGTCAATGGGACACTGTTAAGACTGAAAGGGAATGATTTCATCCCCATGTGGGACAAAGGCCTGTTAGAGATAGTTTCATACGGAAATAAAACCATACAAATCCATGTAAGATACTCAGTAATATGATCAAAGCAGATGAAGGAACTATAGACCAACATTGACTTTGTTGCTAACTCTGGCACTTTTTCATTGATGTTGAACATATAATGTTGATTAATGTGCACTGTCCCTGTCAAATAAATTCCATAAATAAAATGAAGCCATGCTAGTTATGAAACGGTGATATAACCATGACAGATATTCAGAACTAGAAATGGAATGGCTGTAGTAGTTATTTGAAACCAGCAGGACAGACATTGTGTGGATTGATGTGATTAGGGTGGTGCTGTGTGATGTTATTTGGTCTAGACCCACAGAGGGTCCAGTTTCTAGCTGATTAGGGTGGTGCTGTGTGATGTTATTTGGTCTAGACCCACAGAGGGTCCAGTTTCTAGCTGATTAGGGTGGTGCTGTGTGATGATATTTGGCTGGATTAGTGACAAGGGCTGGTAACAACAGTCCCACATTGAAAATGAGTCAGTCCCACACTGAAAATGAGTCAGTCCCACATTGAAAATGAGTCAGTCCCACATTGAAAATGAGTCAGTCCCACATTGAAAATGAGTCAGTCCCACATTGAAAATGAGTCAGTCCCACACTGAAAATGAGTCAGTCCCACATTGAAAATGAGTCAGTCCCACATTGAAAATGAGTCAGTCCCACATTGAAAATGAGTCAGTCCCACATTGAAAATGAGTCAGTCCCACACTGAAAATGAGTCAGTCCCACATTGAAAATGAGTCAGTCCCACATTGAAAATGAGTCAGTCCCACATTGAAAATGAGTCAGTCCCACATTGAAAATGTACTTCTTGACACACTTGTGAGCTCTGGTCATAATGTAAATAGGTTGCCATTTGGGACGCAGCCCTAGTGGACAGCCCTGCCCTGCCAGCCTGACCCAGGACATTCCCGCAAACCACCCCCACCTCAAGTCCCCATAAAACTGTATGTGAATACTAAACAACACCCCTGGTTGATTTACGGCCCTGCCCAGACAGCGATTTCATGCAGATTTAACTTCCTGGGCGCTCCGACGGTGAATCACAATTGAACTAATATTGTATTACATGTGTATCACATACCCAGAAAACCCACCTAAACCTGATCTGGCTCCTTTACAAGCAGATAGCCCTATTAATAGGTTATACAGTATGTCTGCGTCCCTAATGGCACCATATTCCCAATGGGCCCTGGTCAAGAGTAGAATGTGTTATATACTATACTGTACATATACTACATATACATCGCCCCTTCCCCAAAACATGTACATATTGGAGTATAAAATGTGCCTTCCTGTTTCATACTTATACTGTACCCTTTCTCCTCTCTAACGTGTCTCAAGCTGAAGTGGTTTTTCTTTGTCGGTAGTAGGTCTGAACTCTGAGGGGTTAGAAAGAGAGAGAGAGAGAGAGAGAGAGAGGGAGAGATGGTAGTGCTAAAGCTGAAACAAGGCTTGAGGACCCTGCCATTACTGTTTTGAGGGTCTATGGGGGTGGAGGGTTGGTGGGGGGGACAGGTGTCCAGAACTATGGATGGGTTCCAAATGGCACCCTATTCCCCATACAGTGCACTACTTTTGACCAAACCCCATCAGCGAGAACCATGCCTGTCCACACAGAGGGAGGATATGTAGACAGCAGAGCCTTCTAGAGCAGGCTTGACTGTGACGTCATCAGATCCTGGGTGTGGGCATGTGATTGGTCCCAAAAATAATTGTTGGGGCCCGGATTATTAACAATGGAGCTGTACAGGGTTCTGAAATGCCGGGTCAGTGAGGGTAACAATGCAACACACACACACACACACACACACACACACACACACACACACACACACACACACACACACACACACACACACACACACACACACACACACACACACACACACACACACACACACACACACACACACACACACACACACACACACACACACACACAATCTATTAGCAGCATTGTACAAGCATCATGCTAGTCATGACTCATTTTCAATGTGGGACTGACTCATTTTCAATGTGGGACTGACTCATTTTCAGTGTGGGACTGACTCATTTTCAATGTGGGACTGACTCATTTTCAGTGTGGGACTGACTCATTTTCAATGTGGGACTGACCCACCCACCCACCACACCCTAACCCCACCCACATCACCCAAACCCCACCCACCCAACCCAAACCCCAGTACCCCACCAACCCCACCCAAACCACACCCACCCCACCAAAACCCCACCCACCACACCCAAACCCCACCCACCCCACCCAAACCCCACCCACCACACCCAAACCCCACCCACCACACCCAAACCCCACCCGCCACACCCAAACCACACCCGCCCCACCCACCACACCCAAACCCCACCCACCACCACCCCCTTCACCACCCGACCCACCCCACCACCCCTACCACTCCCTAGCATCCCCTACCACCCCCTTCACCAACATCACCACCACAACCACCAATATTCTTTCCTGGGTGACTGTTCCAGTCTTCTGGGGGATTACTAAGGTTTTAACAGGCGGATGAAGGAGAGCAACGTGGTAAGTGACATATCTGGTCTAGGAATATGGCAATCAGCATGTCGGACTGCAGCCAAGTCCTGATTCCTGGGTCTGGGCTGCAGAGGGGAGGTAGGCTTTGGAAGGAGAGTGTGCACAAAAGCAGTGCTCAGCTCAGAGTCAAGGGGTGGGGGAGAGAGGGGGGGAAGAAGGGGGTGTTCCAGAGGGACAGATCTGTTAACCATCACTGGCTTTGTTTCATCATGCAGCCTCTCTCTCTCTTTCTCTCTCTCTCTCTCTCTCTCTCTCTCTCTCTCTCTCTCTCTCTCTCTCTCTTTCTAGACCCTTAAAGGAAGGCTTTGTGTACCTGCTCCCTCAGACAGGAGCTGGAAATTTAGGGAACAGGAAACCAAGGCTTTTCCCCTGCACCCCCTGCCCCAGCTACCTCGCCCCCTTCCCCTGATCTCCCCCAGCTCCCTCTCCTCTCTCAACCACCTTCTCCTCCTCTCCAGCCCTCAGCCTCTCCCCCCTCTGCCCTCACCCTCTCTCCCATCTGCCCCTCCCCCTCTCCCCCTCAACCCCCTTCTCCCTACCTCTCAATAGGCCCTGCAACAGACACTGTATACAGTATGCCATTCAACACACACAGTCCTAGTCCTCTGGCTCTTCCTTCATACCAGTACTACTGACACACCTGATTTAACTTATCAGGTGCTTGATGATTGATTTACTAGTTGATGTAGTTTTTATGTTTTATGTTATTGATCAAATTCATCCTGTAGATCAATATAACTAAGATTTAATGGGACAATCTGCAGTTCTAACAACAACAAAGATACACCCCGCCACTGTTTCGGTAAAGAGCTGCCCTTATAGAACCCTGCTGTACGGTGATCTGACTGTAATTCATCATTCTCTCTGGATTGACGGAGCCACTGAATGAAAAGGCATTGATCGAGTTCACTATGTTAATTGATTTAGTTGGTTCATGACTTCACATCAGCACACACGGACCAAAAGGATATTGCTCCTGACAAAGGCTACCAGGCCTATACGTGGTGGTTTCGAGTGTGTGTGTGTGTGTGTGTGAGAGAGAGAGAATTGCAGAGCGTCATTGTAAATAAGAATTTGGTCTTAACTGACTTGCCTAGTTAAATAAAGGTTCAATAAAAACAATGCTCAGAATGTTCTTCAGCAGATAAGGACTGATAAGGACTGATAAGGACTGATACCTTGTTTGTTCATTAGGATGAATGACTGTCCTCTGGCTCCTTCTACGTCCCAAATGGAGCCCTATTCCCTATTCCCTTCTGGGCCCTGGTCAAAAGTAGTGCACTAGATAGGGAACAAGGTTCTATTTGGGACACATCGTCAGGCCAACGGTGGTGTTGACATCGGGAGGGAGAGAGACATCATCTCATTGTGAATGAGGAAGGACCTGTCTCTCTCTCTGCTGTACTAAAAGTTCTGTAACCCAATACATAGGATGGAAGATAATATCTCTTGGATGGTGTCTGTCCCTACAGGCCTTACCTTCTCACACACTGGTTGCATCCCAAATGGCACCCTATTCCCTATACCGTATAGTGCACTATATATAGCCCAATGGGCTCTGGTCAAAAGTAGTGCACTATGTAGGGAATAGGGTGCCATTTGGGACAAAGACACTCGCTGGCTGCCGTGGTGACAAGCGCTGTTCAGGAAGCTCGGAAAACACACACACACGCATCTGCTACTCCCAGATCAACAGATCATATTTTTCTGGTGAATAAATTCATTCCTGAAACTTACATTTCTGAAAAATATCTGCTGTCAATCCCTGGGGCTGTGTTAATCTGACTGGGAGAGAGGAAGCTCAGGGGGTTAGTTATCAGCCGTGTGTGTGCATGCATGTGTATGTCTGAGTAAGAGCACACAAATGTATAGCTTTATTGTTGTTTGACTGAAGAGAAGAGAAGATCATCTAGCCTCAGTAGTCAAACCACAGAATATTTGTTGGTCTGTTGTGTGTAATGAGGAACAACCAGACGCTGCACTTGACACATTTATGAAACTGCTTATTCCAGTTACTAATAAGCATTCACCCATTAAGAACATGACTGTAGAAACTGTTAAATCCCTGTGGATTGATGAGGAATTTAAAAATGGTATGGTTGAGAGGGATGAGGCAAAAGGAATGGTGAATAAGTCTGGCTGCACAACCGATTGGTAAACGTACTGCAAACTGAGAAATCATGTGACTAAACTGAATTAAAAAAAGAAGAAACTCCACTATGAAACAAAGATAAATTATATAAAGAATGATAGTAAAAAGCTTTGGAGCTCCTTAGATGACATTTTGGGCAAAAAGGCAAACTCAGCTCCATCATTCCTTGAATTAGATGGCTCATTCATCACCAAACCCACTGATATTACCAACTAGTTCATTGAACCAGATGGATCATTCATCACCAAACCCACTGATATTACCAACTAGTTCATTGAACCAGATGGATCATTCATCACCAAACCCACTGATATTGCTACTGATTGTTTTCATTGGTAAGATTAGTAAACTTAGGCATGACATGCCAGCAACAAACGCTGACACTACACATCCAAGTATAACTAATCAAATTATGAAAGACAAGCATTGAAATTTTGAATTCCGTAAAGTGAATGTGGAAGAAGTGATAAAATGATTGTTGTCTATCAACAATGGCAAGCCACCGGGGTCTGACAACTTGGATGGAAAATTACTGAGGATAATAGCGGACGATATTTCCACTCCTATTTGCCATATATTCAATTGAAGCCTACTATAAAGTATGTGCCCTCAGGCCTGGAGAGGAGCAAAAGTAATTCCGCTACCTAAGAACAGTAAAGCCCCCATTTACTGGCTAAGATAGCCATCCAATCAGCCTGTTACCAACCCTTCGTACAAAAAAAATTGTGTTTGACCAGATACAATGCTAGTTTACAGTATACAAATTGACAACAGACTTTCAGCACGTTTATAGTGAACGACATTCAACAAGCACAGCACTTACACAAATGGCTGATGATTGGCTAAGAGAAATTAATGATACAAAAATTGTGGTGGCTGTTGTTGTTTTGATATTATTGATGATAATCTGATGCTGGAAATACATATTGTATGTGCTATGGCTTTACACCCCCTGCTATATTGTGGATAAAGAGCTAGCTGTCTAACAGAACAGAGAGAGTGTTCTTTAAAGGAAGCCTCTCCAACATAATCCAGGTAGAATCAGGTATTCCCCAGGGCAGCTGTCTAGGACCATTACTTTTTTTCAATCTTTACTAATGACCTGCCACTGGCTCTGAGTAAAGCCTGTGTGTCAATGTAGTAAATGATGACTCAACACTATACATGTCAGCTACTACAGCGAGTGGAATTACTGAAACACTTACCAAAGAGCTGCAGTTAGTTTCAGAATGGGTGGCAAGGAATAAGTTAGTCCTAAATATTTCAAAAACTAAAAGCATTGTATTTGGGACAAATCATTCACTAAACCCTAAATCTTGTAATACATCATGCGGAAAGTTGAGTTGACTAAACTGCTTGGAGTTTAAACTGTGATGGTCAAAACATGTTGATACAACATTAACTAAGATGGGGAGAAGTCTGTCCATAATAAAGTGCTGCTTTACCTTCTTAACAACACTATCAACAAGGCAGGTCCTACAGGCTCTAGTTTTGCCGCATCTGGACTACTGTTCAGTCGAGTGGTACCCATGCATACCCCACAAGACATGCTACCAAAGGTCTCTTCACAGTCCCCAAGTCCAGAACAGACTATGGGAGGTGCACTGTACTACATAGAGCCATGACTACATGGAACTCTATTCCACATCAAGTAACTGTGGGGAATGTGAAGAGACACACACACAGATACAGACACACATACACATTATAAGACATGCACTCGACACACACGTACACAAGGATTTTGTAAATATGTCATAGTTGAGTAGTGGCCTGAGGGAACACTCTGCATGTATTGGGTAAAGTGTTGTGAAATGTAATATCATGTAGTATTTTAAATTGTATAACCCTGCCTTAATGTTGCTGGACCCCAGAAAGAGCAGCTGCTGCCTTGGCAGGAACTAATGGGGATCCATAATAAACACCAGGAAGATTAGCTGCTGCCTTGGCAGGAACTAATGGGGATCCATAATAAACCCCAGGAAGAGTAGCTGCTGCCTTGGCAGGAACTAATGGGGATCCATAATAAACCCCAGGAAGAGTAGCTGCTGCCTTGACAGGAACTAATGGGGATCCATAATAAACCCCAGGAAGAGCAGCTGCTGCCTTGGCAGGAACTAATGGGGATCCATAATAAACACCAGGAAGAGTATTGCTAGATTTGCTAGAAGTTAGATTTGATTTGATTTGATCGCACCAGGACTTATCACAAAGGACCAGTCATATAACACCGGGACCATTCATATTACACCAGGACCATTCATATCACACCAGGACCATTCATATCACACCAGGACCATTTATACTACACCAGGACCAGTCATATTACACCAGGACCAGTGATATAACACCAGGACCATTCATATTACACCAGGACCAGTGATATAACACCAGGACCATTCATACTACACCAGGACCAGTCATATTACACCAGGACCAGTGATATAACACCAGGACCATTCATATTACACCAGGACCAGTGATATAACACCAGGACCATTCATATTACACCAGGACCAGTGATATAACACCAGGACCATTCATACTACACCAGGACCAGTGATATCATACCAGGACCAGTGATATAACACCAGGACCATTCATATTACACCAGGACCAGTGATATAACACCAGGACCAGTC
This sequence comes from Thymallus thymallus, assembly GCA_023634145.1. Lineage (NCBI taxonomy): Eukaryota > Metazoa > Chordata > Actinopteri > Salmoniformes > Salmonidae > Thymallus > Thymallus thymallus. Next base: position 28,944,100 of record CM042418.1, read on the forward strand.
ATATTGTTCAGTAGAAACTCAGCAGTAAGTAAGAGATCAAGTGAAATGATAGGGAAGGTGAATGAACATTATAGACTCTCTAAAGCTTGTGGAATGTTCAATCTGACACACTAACTAGCTATTTAAATCTCCTACCACCTCTTCGTCCGCTTAAGTCATCTTTAAATCAAATCCAATTTATTCTCTTAAATCACAGTGTTGTAATTATAGTGAGAAGGCTTATCCTCTCTGAACTACATGTAAAAGGTCAAAGGTTATGGGAGGACCTAGTAAAAAGGGCAAAGGTTATGGGAGGACCTAGTAAAAAGGTCAAAGGTTATGGGAGGACCTAGTAAAAAGGTCAAAGGTTATGGGAGGACCTAGAAACCTTATAAAACACTATGATATCTATCTGTAAACTATAATCCCTCATACAACCATTACAGCTAATGAAGGAGAGAGGACATACTACAAGGAACGTCATTTCACCACACACCACACACCACACACACACACACACACACACACACCACACACCACACACCACACACCACACACACACACACACACACTCACACACACACACCACACACACACACACACATACACACACACACACCACACACCACACACCACACACCACACACCACACACACACACACACACACACACACACACACACACCACACACCACACACCACACACACCACACACTCACACACCACACACACACACACACATACACACACACACACCACACACCACACACCACACACCACACACACACACACACACACCACACACTCACACACACCACACACTCACACACCACTCACACACACACACACCACACACCACACACACACACACACACACACACACACACACTTGTATACAGACGCTCAAACACACACACTCGTATACAGACGCTCAAACACACACACTCGTATACAGACGCTCAAACACACACACACTCGCATACAGACGCTCAAACACACACACACACTCGTATACAGACGCTAAAACACACACACACTCGTATACAGATGCTCAAACACACACACACTCGCATACAGACGCTCAAACACACACACACACTCGTATACAGACACTCACTCCCTCACACACACGCATGCACACGCACACAGACACCTCCCCAAGGCTTTCCCTGTTATTCGAGAGTTGCAGGCAGTGAGACAGTGCAGAAGTGATTGCCGTGTGAAAAGCACTCCTCCTGCCTTGAGAGCTCATCTCACGTTACGAGGTCACAGACAATTAGAGAGAGAGGGAGAGAGAAAGCGAGAGAGAGTGAGAGACAGAGAGAGAGAGACAGAGAGACAGAGAGAAGAGTGGACGACACTCTCGTTGTCATTACGCCCAGCCACGGCTTTCTACATGAACACACACAAACACACATGGACAGACAACCCACACACACATCACAAATCAAAATCAAATCAAATTGTATTTTTACAAGCTTCGTGGACAACAGGTGTAGACTATTAGTAAAATGTTTACTTACAGGCTCTTCCAAACAATGCATGGAGAAAAAAATGAAAGATAACAACATGAGGAATAAATACACAATGAGTAATGATAACTTGCCTACATACACAGGATACCAGTACCCAGTCTACTGTATATGCAGGAGTATGAGATAATGGTGGTAGATACTGTATGTACATATAGGTAAGGGTAAAGTTACTAGGAAACATGATAGATAATAAACAGTAACAGTAGCATATGTAAAGAGTCAAAAAAGGGTCAATGCAGATAGTCCTTGTAGCTATTTGGTTAAGTGTTTAGTAGTATTATTTCTTGGGGGTAGAAGCTGTTCAGGGTCCTTTTGGTTCCAGACTTGGAGGAGCAGAGAAAACAGTCTATGACCTTGGTGGCTGGAGTCATTTTTAGGTTCTTCCTCTTACACCGCCTGGTATAGCGGTCCTGGATGGCAGGGACACAAAAACATTCAACGCCACACACAGAAATGCAAGCACATAGCGGAATACATAGATGTTTGAATATGCATACATGCCTGTTGCAAACATTCATCCACTCCTCCCAAAACACACACAGTATTCATCTGGTGTTTCTCAGTCTTAAGGCTGTCTCTCTCTGCTAATCTACCCTGATATCTCTATAGATATATAGTATAGTATAGTACAGTAGAGACATCTCTAAAGTTATATAGCATAGTACAGTAGAGACATCTCTATAGTTATATAGTATAGTATAGTACAGTAGAGACATCTCTATAGATATATAGTATAGTACAGTAGAGACATCTCTATAGTTATATAGTATAGTATAGCACAGTAGAGACATCTCTATAGTTATATGGTATAGTATAGTACAGTAGAGACATCTCTATAGTTATATAGTATAGTACAGTAGAGACATCTCTATAGTTATATAGTATAGTATAGTACAGTAGAGACATCTCTATAGTTATATAGTATAGTATAGTACAGTAGAGACATCTCTATAGTTATATAGTATAGTACAGTAGAGACATCTCTATAGTAATATAGTATAGTACAGTAGAGACATCTCTATAGTTATATAGTATAGTATAGTACAGTATAGACATCTCTATAGTTATATAGTATAGTATAGTAGAGACATCTCTATAGTTATATAGTATAGTATAGTACAGTAGAGACATCTCTATAGTTATATAGTATAGTATAGTACAGTAGAGACATCTCTATAGTTATATAGTATAGTATAGTACAGTAGAGACATCTCTATAGATATATAGTATAGTATAGTACAGTAGAGACATCTCTATAGTTATATAGTATAGTATAGTACAGTAGAGACATCTCTATAGTTATATAGTATAGTATAGTATAGTAGAGACATCTCTATAGTTATATAGTATAGTATAGTAGAGTAGAGACATCTCTATAGTTATATAGTATAGTATAGTACAGTAGAGACATCTCTATAGTTATATAGTATAGTATAGTAGAGACATCTCTATAGTTATATAGTATAGTAGAGACATCTCTATAGTTATATAGTATAGTACAGTAGAGACATCTCTATAGTTATATAGTATAGTATAGTACAGTAGAGACATCTCTATAGATATATAGTATAGTACAGTAGAGACATCTCTATAGTTATATAGTATAGTATAGTACAGTAGAGACATCTCTATAGTTATATAGTATAGTACAGTAGAGACATCTCTATAGTTATATAGTATAGTATAGTACAGTAGAGACATCTCTATAGTTATATAGTATAGTATAGTACAGTAGAGACATCTCTATAGTTATATAGTATAGTACAGTAGAGACATCTCTATAGTTATATAGTATAGTATAGTACAGTAGAGACATCTCTATAGTTATATAGTATAGTATAGTACAGTAGAGACATCTCTATAGTTATATAGTATAGTATAGTACAGTAGAGACATCTCTATAGTTATATAGTATAGTATAGTACAGTAGAGACATCTCTATAGTTATATAATATAGTATAGTACAGTAGAAACATCTCTATAGTTATATAGTATAGTATAGTACAGTAGAGACATCTCTATAGTTATATAGTATAGTATAGTACAGTAGAGACATCTCTATAGTTATATAGTATAGTATAGTACAGTAGAGACATCTCTATAGTTATATAGTATAGTATAGTACAGTAGAGACATCTCTATAGTTATATAGTATAGTATAGTACAGTAGAGACATCTCTATAGTTATATAATATAGTATAGTACAGTAGAGACATCTCTATAGTTATATAGTATAGTATAGTACAGTAGAGACATCTCTATAGATATATAGTATAGTATAGTACAGTAGAGACATCTCTATAGTTATATAGTATAGTATAGTACAGTAGAGACATCTCTATAGTTATATAGTATAGTATAGTACAGTAGAGACATCTCTATAGTTATATAGTATAGTACAGTAGAGACATCTCTATAGTAATATAGTATAGTATAGTACAGTAGAGACATCTCTATAGATATATAGTATAGTATAGTACAGTAGAGACATCTCTATAGTTATATATTATAGTACAGTAGAGACATTTCTATAGTAATATAGTATAGTATAGTACAGTAGAGACATCTCTATAGTTATATAGTATAGTACAGTAGAGACATCTCTATAGTTATATAGTATAGTATAGTACAGTAGAGACATCTCTATAGTTATATAGTATAGTATAGTACAGTAGAGACATCTCTATAGTTATATAGTATAGTATAGTACAGTAGAGACATCTCTATAGATATATAGTATAGTATAGTACAGTAGAGACATCTCTATAGTTATATAGTATAGTATAGTACAGTAGAGACATCTCTATAGATATATAGTATAGTATAGTACAGTAGAGACATCTCTATAGTTATATAGTATAGTATAGTACAGTAGAGACATCTCTATAGTTATATAGTATAGTACAGTAGAGACATCTCTATAGTTATATAGTATAGTACAGTAGAGACATCTCTATAGTTATATAGTATAGTATAGTACAGTAGAGACATCTCTATTTTTTATATAGTATAGTATAGTACAGTAGAGACATCTCTATAGTTATATATTATAGTACAGTAGAGACATATCTATAGTTATATAGTATAGTATAGTACAGTTGAGACATCTCTATAGTTATATAGTATAGTATAGTACAGTAGAGACATCTCTATAGTTATATAGTATAGTACAGTAGAGACATCTCTATAGTTATATAGTATAGTATAGTACAGTAGAGACATCTCTATAGTAATATAGTATAGTATAGTACAGTAGAGACATCTCTATAGTTATATAGTATAGTATAGTATAGTACAGTAGAGACATCTCTATAGTTATATAGTATAGTATAGTATAGTACAGTAGCGACATCTCTATAGTAATATAGTATAGTACAGTAGAGACATCTCTATAGTTATATAGTATAGTATAGTAGAGACATCTCTATAGTTATATAGTATAGTACAGTAGAGACATCTCTATAGTTATATAGTATAGTATAGTACAGTAGAGACATCTCTATAGTTATATAGTATAGTATAGTACAGTAGAGACATCTCTATAGTTATATAGTATAGTATAGTACAGTAGAGACATCTCTATAGTTATATAGTATAGTATAGTACAGTAGAGACATCTCTATAGTTATATAATATAGTATAGTACAGTAGAGACATCTCTATAGTTATATAGTATAGTATAGTACAGTAGAGACATCTCTATAGATATATAGTATAGTATAGTACAGTAGAGACATCTCTATAGTTATATAGTATAGTATAGTACAGTAGAGACATCTCTATAGTTATATAGTATAGTATAGTACAGTAGAGACATCTCTATAGTTATATAGTATAGTACAGTAGAGACATCTCTATAGTAATATAGTATAGTATAGTACAGTAGAGACATCTCTATAGATATATAGTATAGTATAGTACAGTAGAGACATCTCTATAGTTATATAGTATAGTACAGTAGAGACATTTCTATAGTAATATAGTATAGTATAGTACAGTAGAGACATCTCTATAGTTATATAGTATAGTACAGTAGAGACATCTCTATAGTTATATAGTATAGTATAGTACAGTAGAGACATCTCTATAGTTATATAGTATAGTATAGTACAGTAGAGACATCTCTATAGTTATATAGTATAGTATAGTACAGTAGAGACATCTCTATAGTTATATAATATAGTATAGTACAGTAGAGACATCTCTATAGTTATATAGTATAGTATAGTACAGTAGAGACATCTCTATAGATATATAGTATAGTATAGTACAGTAGAGACATCTCTATAGTTATATAGTATAGTATAGTACAGTAGAGACATCTCTATAGTTATATAGTATAGTATAGTACAGTAGAGACATCTCTATAGTTATATAGTATAGTACAGTAGAGACATCTCTATAGTAATATAGTATAGAGACATCTCTATAGATATATAGTATAGTATAGTACAGTAGAGACATCTCTATAGTTATATAGTATAGTACAGTAGAGACATTTCTATAGTAATATAGTATAGTATAGTACAGTAGAGACATCTCTATAGTTATATAGTATAGTACAGTAGAGACATCTCTATAGTTATATAGTATAGTATAGTACAGTAGAGACATCTCTATAGTTATATAGTATAGTATAGTACAGTAGAGACATCTCTATAGTTATATAGTATAGTATAGTACAGTAGAGACATCTCTATAGATATATAGTATAGTATAGTACAGTAGAGACATCTCTATAGTTATATAGTATAGTATAGTACAGTAGAGACATCTCTATAGTTATATAGTATAGTATAGTACAGTAGAGACATCTCTATAGTTATATAGTATAGTATAGTACAGTAGAGACATCTCTATAGTAATATAGTATAGTATAGTACAGTAGAGACATCTCTATAGTTATATAGTATAGTACAGTAGAGACATCTCTATTGTAATATAGTATAGTACAGTAGAGACATCTCTATAGTTATATAGTATAGTATAGTACAGTAGAGACATCTCTATAGTTATATAGTATAGTACAGTAGAGACATCTCTATAGTTATATAGTATAGTAGAGACATCTCTATAGTTATATAGTATAGTATAGTACAGTAGAGACATCTCTATAGTTATATAGTATAGTACAGTAGAGACATCTCTATAGTTATATAGTATAGTACAGTAGAGACATCTCTATAGTAATATAGTATAGTACAGTAGAGACATCTCTATAGTTATATAGTATAGTAGAGACATCTCTATAGTTATATAGTATAGTATAGTATAGTACAGTAGAGACATCTCTATAGTTATATAGTATAGTATAGTACAGTAGAGACATCTCTATAGTAATATAGTATAGTATAGTATAGTAGGGGATCCAGCCTCAGTATGGTCACTTCTTGTCACACCGGGGTATATGGCCTAAAGTTTCCATTTTGTAGTGCACTCTAAGGGAACAGTGTTCCATTTGGGATGCAGCCCTCTACTCCAGGGTCAGGGGGGATAATGCGATTAGTTTTTTTATGCCGGAAATAGCCTTTCTTCCCGAGCCATACCATTTGCGATTGTGTTCTTCCCGGTCCCTCTCCTCTTCGGCAGCCGCTAAGCTCTCTTTTACTCTCTCCCTAAAAGACTTTACATGACATTAACACATTTCAGAGAGCATTATGGGCTGAAAAGAGATTTGTCTAGACAAAGACATGGTTTATTTGTAGTTAAAGCTTCATTTCCTTCCCCTTTCCCTCTCCTATGAACCCCCTCCTTTCTTCCTCTCCCTCCTCCTCTTCTCTTGTTCAGGCAGAATGGTTGGCTTGCTGACAGGTAAGAGGATTTCAATCAGTTTACCTCAGAGTGGGGCTCAGCTAACGTGATTAATGGAAGCAATTAGTCTCTGTCATGTCTTCCTCATTCGCTCGCTAAATCACCCAGGCATTACGGCAGTACACACACACACCGACACACACACCGGCACACACACCCACACACACACCCACACACACACCCACACACACACCCACACACACTATAAGAGCAAATTACATCACCCTCATCTCTACTCTTCCATGCTCCTCTCCTCCTCCTCTCCTCCTCCTCCTCTCCTCCTCCTCCTCTCCTTCTCCTCTCCTCCTCCTCTCCTCTCCTCCTCTCCTCCTCCTCTCCTTCTCCTCTCCTCCTCTCCTCCTCCTCTCCTCCTCCTCTCCTTCTCCTCTCCTCCTCCTCTCCTCCTCTCCTCCTCCTCTCCTCCTCTCCTCCTCCTCTCCTCCTCCTCTCCTTCTCCTCTCCACCTCCTCTCCTCCTCCTCTCCTCCTCCTCTCCTTCTCCTCTCCTCCTCTCCTCCTCCTGTCCTCCTCCTCTCCTCCTCTCCTCCTCCTCTCCTCCTCCTCTCCTTCTCCTCTCCTCCTCTCCTCCTCCTCTCCTCCTCCTCTCCTTCTCCTCTCCTCCTCTCCTCCTCCTCTCCTCCTCCTCTCCTCCTCTCCTCCTCCTCCTCTCCTTCTCCTCTCCACCTCCTCCTCCTCTCCTCCTCTCCTCCTCCTCTCCTCTCCTCCTCTCCTCCTCCTCTCCTTCTCCTCTCCTCCTCTCCTCCTCCTCTCCTCCTCCTCTCCTCCTCTCCTCCTCCTCTCCTCCTCCTCTCCTCCTTTCCTCCTCCTCTCCTCCTCCTCTCCTCCTCTCCTCCTCCTCTCCTCCTCCTCTCCTCCTCCTCCTCTCCTCCTCCTCTCCTCCTCCTCTCCCGGACCCCTTCATGAGCTCTTAGAAGACAGTGTAGTCATTAGTTTAGATATAGGAGTTGTGATCTGTATTATTGTGTTTTAGATATAGGAGTTGTGATCTGTATTATTGTGTTTTAGATATAGGAGTTGTGATCTGTATTATTGTGTTTTAGATATAGGAGTTGTGATCTGTATTATTGTGTTTTAGATATAGGAGTTGTGGCACGATGAAACAATGATAACACGTTGATCACGTAAAGAGAAGCGGACACTGTACCTTCTTGTCAAATATTAAGGTTCCAATTATAGAGAGAGCATGGGACTCACTGGTTCATGTATTATAAAGTGTGTGTGTTTGTGTGTCACAGGAGGCTGCTTAGGGGAGGACGGCTCATAATAATGTCTAGATCGAAGTGAATGGAATGTGTTTGATACTATTAGACTCATTCTGCCCCAGCCATTACCACGAGCCCGTCATCATCCTAAGGTGTGTGAATGTGTCAGTGTTTAGATCAGGGAAGTTGACTATACAATACAATGTTTTACGTCCCAAATGGCACTCTATTCCCTACTGGTGCACAACGTTTGTCCAGGGCCTTATCTGGTTGAGAGAGAGCGAGAGAGAGAGAGAGCGAGAGAGAGAGCAAGTGGCAGAATACCTGACCACTGTGACTGACCCAAACTTATATACAGTGCATTCTGAAAGTATTCAGACCCCTTGACTTTTCCCACATTTTCTTACGTTACAGCCTTATTCTAAAATGGTTTACTTTCCTCATCAATCTACCCACAATACCCCATAATGACATCAATCTACCCACAAAACCCCATAATGACATCAATCTACCCACAATACCCCATAATGACATCAATCTACCACAATACCCCATAATGACATCAATCTACCACAATACCCCATAATGACATCAATCTACCCACAATACCCCATAATGACATCAATCTACCCACAATACCCCATAATGACATCAATCTACCCACAATACCCCATAATGACATCAATCTACCACAATACCCCATAATGACATCAATCTACCACAATACCCCATAATGACATCAATCTACCCACAATACCCCATAATGACATCAATCTACCCACAATACCCCATAATGACATCAATCTACCCACAATACCCCATCATGACATCAATCTACCCACAATACCCCATAATGACATCAATCTACCACAATACCCCATAATGACATCAATCTACCCACAATACCCCATAATGACATCAATCTACCCACAATACCCCATAATGACATCAATCTACCCACAATACCCCATAATGACATCAATCTACCACAATACCCCATAATGACATCAATCTACCCACAATACCCCATAATGACATCAATCTACCCACAATACCCCATAATGACATCAATCTACCCACAATACCCCATAATGACATCAATCTACCCACAATACCCCATAATGACATCAATCTACCCACAATACCCCATAATGACATCAATCTACCCACAATACCCCATAATGACATCAATCTACCCACAATACCCCATAATGACATCAATCTACCCACAATACCCCATAATGACATCAATCTACCCACAATACCCCATAATGACATCAATCTACCACAATACCTCATAATGACATCAATCTACCCACAATACCCCATAATGACATCAGTCTACACACAATACCCCATAATGACATCAGTCTACACACAATACCCCATAATGACATCAATCTACCCACAATACCCTATAATGACATCAATCTACCACAATACCCCATAATGACATCAATCTACCCACAATACCCCATAATGACATCAATCTACCCACAATACCCCATAATGACATCAGTCTACACACAATACCCCATAATGACATCAATCTACCCACAATACCCCATAATGACATCAATCTACCACAATACCCCATAATGACATCAATCTACCCACAATACCCCATAATGACATCAATCTACCCACAATACCCCATAATGACATCAATCTACCCACAATACCCCATAATGACATCAATCTACCCACAATACCCCATAATGACATCAATCTACCCACAATACCCCATAATGACATCAATCTACCCACAATACCCCATAATTACATTAATCTATATATAATACCCCATAATGACATCAATCTACCCACAATACCCCATAATGACATCAATCTACCCACAATACCCCATAATTACATCAATCTACCCACAATACCCCATAATGACATCAATCTACCCACAATACCCCATAATGACATCAATCTACCCACAATACCCAATAATTACATCAATCTACCCACAATACCCCATAATTACAAAACAAACACAGGTTTTAAGATTTTTTTGGCACATTTATTAAAAATAAAATAAAATATCACCTCTACATACAGTAAGTATTCAGACCCTTTACTCAGTACTTTGTTGAAGCACCTTTGGCAGTGATTATATCCTCCAGTCTTATTGGGTATGACGCTACAAGCTTGATACACCTGTATTTGGGGAGTTTCTCCAATATCTAACAAGTTATATCCAACAAATTCACAACAATACACAGAATACACACTAATCTAAAGTAAAAGACTGGAATTAAGAATATATACATATATGGACGAGCGACGTCAGAGCGGCATAGACTAAGAAACAGTAGATTAGAATGCAATACAGTATATACATATGAGATGAGTAATGCGTAAATAATATGTAAATATTAGTGTTCCATTAAAAATGATTTATACTGATTATAGGGCATCATCTCTAATGTGTTAGTGATTTAACAGTCTGAAGGCCTTGAGATAGAAGCTGTTTTTCAGTCTCTCGGTCCCAGCTTTGATGCACCTGTACTGACCTCACCTTCTGGATGACAGCGGAGTGAACAGGTAGTGGCTCGGGTGGTTGTTGTCCTTGATGATCTTTTTGGCCTTCATGTGACATCGGGTGCTGTAGGTGTCATGGAGGGCAGGTAGATAGACCTCGGTGATGCAGTGGGCAGACCACACTATCCTCTGGAGAGCCCTGCTGTTGCGGACGATGCTGTTGTCGTACCAGGCGGTGATACAGCCTGACAGGATGCTCTCAATTGTAAAAGTTTGTGTCGTGCCTTTTACTGAGGAGTGGCTTCCGTCTGGCCACTCTACCATAAAGGCCTGATTGGTGAAGTGCTGCATAGATGGTTGTCCTTCTGGAAGGTTCTCCCATCTCCACAGAGGAACTCTGGAGCTCTGTCAGAGTGACCATCAGATTCTTGGTCACCTCCCTGACCAAGGCCCTTCTCCCTCGATCGCTCAGTTTGGCCGTAAGGACAGCTCTAGGAAGAGTCTTGGTGGTTCCAAACTTCTTCCATTTAAGAATGATGGAAGCCACTGTGTTCTTGGGGACCTTCAATGCTGCAGAAATGTTTTGGTACCCTTCCCCAGATCTGTGCTTCGGCACAGTCCTGTCTCGGAGCTCTACGGACAATTCCTTCGACCTCATGGTTTGATTTTTGCTCTGACATGCACTGTCAACTGTGGGACCTTATATAGACTGGTGTGTGCCTTTCCAAATCATGTCCAATCAATTTAATTTACCACAGGTGGACTCCAATCAAGTTGTAGAAACATCTCAAGGTTGATCAATGGAAACAGGATGCACCTGAGATCGAATCTCATAGCAAAGGGTCTGAATACTTATGTAAATAAGATATTTCAGTTTCTTATTTCTAAAAGCCTGTTTTTGCTTTGTCATTATGGGTATTGAGTCATTATGGGGTATTGTGTCATTATGGGGTATTGTGTCATTATGGGGTATTGTGTCATTATGGGGTATTGAGTCATTATGGGGTATTGTGTCATTATGGGGGTATTGTGTTATTATGGGGTATTGTGTCATTATGGGGTATTGTGTCATTATGGGGTATTGTGTTATTATGGGTATTGTGTCATTATGGGGTATTGTGTCATTATGGGGTATTGTATCATTATGGGGTATTGTGTCATTATGGGGTATTGTGTCATTATGGGGTATTGTGTCATTATGGGGTATTGTGTCATTATGGGGTATTGTGTCATTATGGGGTATTGTGTCATTATGGGGTATTGTGTCATTATGGGGTATTGTGTCATTATGGGTTATTGTGTTATTATGGGGTATTGGGTCATTATGGGGTATTGTGTCATTATGGGGTATTGTGTCATTATGGGGTATTGTGTCATTATGGGGTATTGTGTCATTATGGGGTATTGTGTCATTATGGGGTATTGTGTCATTATGGGGTATTGTGTCATTATGGGTTATTGTGTTATTATGGGGTATTGGGTCATTATGGGGTATTGTGTCATTATGGGGTATTGTGTCATTATGGGGTATTGTGTCATTATGGGGTATTGTGTCATTATGGGGTATTGGGTCATTATGGGGTATTGTGTCATTATGGGGTATTGTGTCATTATGGGGTATTGGGTCATTATGGGGTATTGTGTCATTATGGGGTATTGGGTCATTATGGGGTATTGTGTGTAGATTGATGAGGAACATTTCTATTTAATCCATTTTAGAATAAGGCTGTAACGTAACAAAAATGTGGATTAAGTCAAGGGTTCTGAAAACCCTCCGAAATCACTGTATTTATTTTCTTCTTACATGCAGAGCAACATATGAGGAGATCTTACATGCAGAGCAACATATGAGCAGATCTTACATACAGAGCAACATATGAGCTATTTTACATGAAGAGCAACATATGAGGAGATATTACATGCAGACCAACATATGAGCCTATTTTACATGAAGAGCAACATATGAGGAGATATTACATGCAGAGCTGATATTACATGCAGAGCAACATATGAGGAGATCTTACATGCAGAGCAACATATGAGGAGATCTTACACGCAGAGCAAGGAGATCTTACATGCAGAGCTGATATTACATGCAGGAGCAACATATGAGGAGATTTTACATGCAGAGCAACATATTAGGAGATCTTACACGCAGAGCAACATACGAGGAGATCCTTACATGCAGAGCAACATATGAGGAGATTTTACATGCAGAGCAACATATTAGGAGATCTTACATGCAAAGGAATATCTGAGGAGATCTTACATGCAGAGAATATCTTACATGCAGACCAACATATGAGGATATCTTACATGCAGAGCAACATATGAGGAGATCTTACATGCAGAGCAGATATTACATGCAGAGCAACGTTATGAGAGAGAGAGAAGAGAGAGAGAGAGAGAGAGGAGAGAGAGAGAGAGAGAGAGAGAGAGGAGAGGAGAGAGAGAGAGAGAGAAGAGAGAGAGAGAGAGAGAGAGAGACGAGAGGAGAGAGGAGGAGAGAGAGAGAGGAGAGAGAGAGAGAGAGAGAGAGAGAGGAGAGAGAGAGAGAGAGAGAGAGAGAGAGAGAGGAGAGAGAGAGAGAGAGAGAGAGGAGAGAGACAGAGAGAGAGAGAGGAGAGAGAGAGAGAAGAGAGGAGAGAGAGAGGAGAGAGAGAGAGAGAGAGAGAGAGAGAGAGACGAGAGAGTTAACAGTTTGTTTGAATGATGTCCCTGGGCTTTTTATAGGCATCAGTGGTTGGACCTGTTTTGATGAAAGCCATGACTGAACGTGACTGTATTTCATTCATTCCACCAAGTGCAGGATTAATTTGAATCATATATTTGCTTTTTTCTGACAGTCCAACCGAATGGAGCTCATCAGATCCCGTACTTAAACATGTGTTTTAGGCTGGTTTTATAGCAGAGAGACAGAGATACAAAGGTAGTGTTTCTATCTAGGGAATAGTGTGTCATTTGGGACACAGCCCTGCCATATGTTGCCAACCCTCCTCATCTCGGACACTGAGTGGATTTATGGGTCCATGCCCCTGCCACCGGTGCCCGGGAGACCCCTCCACCCCTCCACGGTACCCTCCCCTGCCTGCAGGGCTTGTCACAGACTAATGATGTATTCCCCTCCACTCAGCCTCTCCCCTCTCCCCTCTCCCCTCTCCCTCTCCCTGCCCGGCCTTTATGATGGAAACTGATACAAACACTATGATAGAGTTACAGGGATAAATTATTCACGCTTATGCTCTCTCTCTCTCTCTCTCTCTCTCTCTCTCTCTCTCTCTCTCTCTCTCTCTCTCTCTCTCTCTCTCTCTCTCTCTCTCTCTCTCTCTCTCTCTCTCTCTCTCTCTCTCTCTCTCTCATCTCTCTCTCTCTCGTCTCTCTCTCTCTCTGTCTCTCTCTGTCTCTGTGCTGTTGATGGCCGTGCAGCCTAAGCCCAAATGGCACTCTATTCCCTATTCCCCATAGGCTAGTAGTGCACTATATAGAGACCAGGGTGTCATTTAGGAAAACAGCCCAGCCTGAGTTTCCCTGGAGGACATCCATTTTGCAAAAGGCTTCTTTTTATAGACCTCATCCTTTTAATTGATCAGTGGGTGACTGTGCCTCAGGCCCTGGCTCAGACAATACATCTGTCTGAGAGAGAGAGAGAGAGAGAGAGAAGAGGGGAGGTGGGGAGTGTGGGGGGCGGGGGAGAGCAAAAGAGAGAGGGATACAGGGGGACGGAAGAGAGATGGAGGAAGGGGGGAGAGAAGAGAGAGAGAAGGAGAGGAGAGGGAGGGAGAGAAAGAGGATGTGAGGGCTTGGTTGTGATAGGCCTCTTACCCCACCTAGGGGAGGATGAGAGGCACACAACCAAGTCCTCACACTCCTATTAGGGAGATTATCATCCCCAATCAGAGACAAGCTGTATAGCGTTGTCTCTGATTGGGGATAGTATTTAGTCACCACACACAGCCACCTGTGTGTGGATCATTGTTCTTTTGTTTGTCTGCACTGCCAGCAGCTCTCAAAGTAAGTCACTGTGTTTTAGTTTATAGTCGTGTTTTTGTGTTTGTAATAGTTATATTTTTTCACTCTCCTTTTTATTTGTTAATGCTTCGGGAGAACACCCACATTACAAATAAAAAGGATGACACTTCACCAGCGCTCTGTCTATCGTCCCGTATATAATACGCACCGTGACAGAATGATCCACCACCCTGGGACACAACGGAAAGAGACACTGGTAGACGTCCTCCACAGTATGGGAAATTATCAAAGGAGGAGGTCTACTATTATCATGCGGTGGAGGAAGGCTGGGGTCCGGAGCAGTCGAGGCGCCGACGACGGAGGACACGTCACCGGGCTAGAACTGAGGACCAGCCTGGAGCCCAGAAAAACCCCTCAAACTGATTTTGGGGGGGGGCTATGGGGGTGGTCGGGGATCGAGGGGAGAAGAGCCCCGACCACTGCACTCGTGGGGGTTCCAGGAGGAGCCCCTACAGCCGTGGGAGCAGGAGTACATAGAGGAGTCGGAGGAAGAACGACGACGATGTGCTTCTGTTCCCTCACTCGTGGGGGGTTCCCGGAGGAGCCCTCACAGGATGGGGATTGGCGGTGGAGTAGGGACGACAGGGACAGTCGTGCTCCAGCGCCAGTTCCCAGTCCGGTGCCTCCAGCGCCGGTCCAGAGTCGGAGGAGGAGGAGACCGACTCTGCGCACCAAACCATCGGTGCGCAACACTAGCCCGGTGTGTCCTGTACCAGCTAAACGCACCAACCCAACGGTGCGTTTCCCCAGCCCGGTACGGCCCGCGCCTGCTCCACGCACCAGACAAACGGTGCGTTTCCCCAGCCCGGCGCGACCCGTGCCAGCTCCACGCACCAGCCCTATGGTGCGTTTCCCCAGCCCGGTACGGCCCGCGCCTGCTCCACGCACTAGCCAAACGGTGCGTTTCCCCAGCCCGGCGCGACCCGTGCCAGCGCCTCGCATCAGACCACTGGTGCGTTTCCCCAGTCCTGTACGCCCCGTGCCTACTCCTCGCACGGAGGCTACAACGACGGTCGCCAGCACAGCTCTGTGGTTGGAGACCATCTCCGCGTCGGTGCCCAGGGTGGGCACGACGTTCAGTCCCGCTGTGGAGCAGGAGCTCCATAGCGTGTCGGTGCCCAGTCTGGGACCGACAGCCAGCCCAACCACAGGGCTGGAAACCCTCTCTGCGTCGGTGCCCAGGGTGGGCACGACGTTCAGCCCCGCTGTGGAGCAGGAGCTCCATAGCGTGTCGGTGCCCAGTCTGGGGCCGACAGCCAGCCCAACCACAGGGCTGGAAACCCTCTCTGCGTCGGTGCCCAGGGTGGGCACGACGTTCAGCCCCGCTGTGGAGCAGGAGCTCCATAGCGCGTCGGTGCCCAGTCTGGGGCCGACAGCCAGCCCAACCAGAGGGCTGGAAACCATCTCTGCGTCGGTGCCCAGGGTGGGCACGACGTTCAGCCCCGCTGTGGAGCAGGAGCTCCATAGCGTGTCGGTGCCCAGTCTGGGGCCGACAGCCAGCCACACCAGAGGGCTGGAAACCATCTCTGCGTCGGTGCCCAGGGTGGGCACGACGTTCAGTCCCGCTGTGGAGCAGGAGCTCCATAGCGTGTCGGTGCCCAGTCTGGGGCCGACAGCCAGCCCCACCAGAGGGCTGGAAACCATCTCTGCGTCGGTGCCCAGGGTGGGCACGACGTTCAGTCCCGCTGTGGAGCAGGAGCTCCATAGCGTGTCGGTGCCCAGTCTGGGGCCGACAGCCAGACCAGCTGCAGGGCTGAAGACCACCTCTGCGTCGGTGCCCAGGGTGGGCACGGCGTCCAACCCGAGACCTCCGGTGAGAGTCAACTGCCCGAGGTCTCCGGTGAAGGTCAGCTGCCCAAAACCTCCGGCTAAGGTCAGCAGCCCGAGACCCCCGGAGAAGGTCAGCAGCCCGAGACCCCCAGAAAAGGTCAACAGCCCGAGGCCTCCAGAGAAGGTCAGCAGCCCAAGGCCTCCAGTGAAGGTCAGCAGCCCGAGGCCTCCAGTGAAGGTCAGCAGCCCGAGGCCTCCAGTGAAGGTCAGCAGCCCGAGGCCTCCAGTGAAGGTCAGCAGCCCGAGGCCTCCAGTGAAGGTCAGCAGCCCGAGGCCTCCAGTGAAGGTCAGCAGCCCGAGGCCTCCAGTGAAGGTCAGCAGCCCGAGGCCTCCAGCGAAGGTCAGCAGCCCGAGGCCTCCAGCGAAGGTCAGCAGCCCGAGGCCTCCAGCGAAGGTCAGCAGCCCGAGGCCTCCAGCGAAGGTCAGCAGCCCGAGGCCTCCAGCGAAGGTCAGCAGCCCGAGGCCTCCAGCGAAGGTCAGCGCCCCGCCACCTCCAGCGAAGGTCAGCGCCCCGCCACCTCCAGCGAAGGTCAGCGCCCCGCCACCTCCAGCGAAGGTCAGCGTTCCGCCACCTCCAGCGAAGGTCAGCGTTCCGCCACCTCCAGCGAAGGTCAGCGTTCCGCCACCTCCAGCGAAGGTCAGCGTTCCGCCACCTCCAGCGAAGGTCAGCAGCCCGGAGCCTCCAGCCACAGCTCAAGGCCTGGAGCCTCCTCCACCGGTGCCCAGTCCAGGGCCGGTCGTCTGCTTCGCTCCAGTGCCGGAGCAGTCCGCTCCACCGGTGCCCAGTCCGGGGCCGGTCGTCTGCGTCGCTCCAGTGCCGGAGCAGTCCGCTCCACCGGTGCCCAGTCCGGGGCCGGTCGTCTACGTCGCTCCAGTGCCGGAGCAGTCCGCTCCACCGGTGCCCAGTCCGGGGCCGGTCGTCTGCGCCGCTCCAGTGCCGGAGCAGTCCGCTCCACCGGTGCCCAGTCCGGGGCCGGTCTTCTACGTCGCTCCATTGACGGAGCAGTCCGCTCCACCGGTGCCCAGTCCGGGGCCGGTCGTCTACGTCGCTCCATTGACGGAGCAGTCCGCTCCACCGGTGCCCAGTCCGGGGCCGGTCATCTGCGTCGCTCCAGTGCCGGAGCAGTCCGCTCCACCGGTGCCCAGTCCGGGGCCGGTTGTCAGCCCCTCTCCAGGGTCGAGGGCTCCCGCACCAGGGTCCAGACAGGACTTGGTGAATGGCGGGAGTACTGAGGGGGGAACCACCGCGCCGGGGTCCGGACCGGACCGGGCGTGCAACGGAGAGGTAGGAGGAAAGCTACTCTCACAGCCTGTGCCACGCCCGGAACCGGAACCGGAGCCCCCACCAGCAACCACCTCAGTACCCCGCCATGTCCCCCCTAGTTTTGGACATTTTTTCTTTCAGGAGAGGGGGGATTGTATGTGTGCGATCGGGAGTCCGCACCTTAGGGGGGGGGTACTGTGAGGGCTTGGTTGTGATAAGGCCTCTTACCCCCACCTAGGGGAGGATGAGAGGTACACAACCAGGTCCTCACACTCCTATTAGGGAGATTATCATCCCCAATCAGAGACAGCTGTATAGCGTTGCCTCTGATTGGGGATAGTATTTAGTCACCACACACAGCCACCTGTGTGTGGATCATTGTTCTTTTGTTTGTCTGCACTGCCAGCAGCTCTCAAAGTAAGTCACTGTGTTTTTGTTTATAGTCGTGTTTTTTTGTTTATAATAGTTATATTTTTTCACTCTCCTTTTTATTTGTTAATGCTTCGGGAGAACACCTCATTACAAATAAAAAGGATGACACTTCACCAGCGCTCTGTCTATCGTCCCGTATATAATACGCACCGTGACAGAGGAAGACGGGAGGAGGGGGAGAGAGCGAGAGAAGCGAAGGTGAGGGGGGAGAGAAAGAGAGATGGTGGAGGGGGCGAAAGAGAAAGAGAGAGAGAAGGGGAGGGGGAGAGAGAGGGGAGAGAGAGATGGAGAGAGAGAGAGAGAGAGAGAGAGAGGAGGGGTAGAGAGAGAAGGGGAGGGAGAGAGAGAGAGAGAGAAGGGGAGGGGAGAGAGAAGTGAAGGGGGGAGAGAGAGAGAGAAGGGGAGGGGAGAGGAGGGGAGGGGGGGAGAGAGAGAGAGAGAGAGAGAGAGCTTAATCATACCACCTTTTACGAATCATAGCCAAACCAGCTCTCCAGGCCAGGACTGTGTAGTTGGCTACTGCTGGACATCCGTTAGTCGGGGCATCAGGTGCAGATGTAGGATCTTTTCATTATTATTCTGTACAGCTTGAAAGTCTGTAATTATAATCCACATAATAATGAACATTTCTTGTTGCTGCTTGATTATTTTCCTACTGGATCAAACTGGATCAAACTGGATCAAACTGGTTCAAACTGGATCAAACTGGTTCAAACTGGTTCAAACTGGATCAAACTGGTTCAAATTCAGATCCTACATGAAAGGGCTGTTCATGCGTTGTAGCATTCTGTACTGTACACACCCACATGTACCACTGTTATAATGCATGTACCACTGTTATAATGCATGTACCACTGTTATAATACATGTACCACTGTTATAATGCATGTACCACTGTTATAATGCATGCACCACTGTTATAATGCATGCACCACTGTTATAATGCATGTACCACTGTTGTAATGCATGTACCACTGTTATAATGCATGCACCACTGTTATAATGCATGTACCACTGTTATAATGCATGTACCACTGTTGTAATGCATGTACCACTGTTATAATGCATGTACCACTGTTGTAATGCATGTACCACTGTTATAATGCATGTACCACTGTTATAATGCATGTACCACTGTTATAATGCATGTACCACTGTGATAATGCATGTACCACTGTGATAATGCATGTACCACTGTGATAATGCATGTACCACTGTGATAATGCATGCACCACTGTGATAATGCATGCACCACTGTGGTAATGCATGCACCACTGTGGTAATGCATGCACCACTGTGATAATGCATGTACCACTGTGATAATGCATGCACCACTGTTATAATGCATGCACCACTGTGATAATGCATGCACCACTGTGATAATGCATGCACCACTGTTATAATGCATGTACCACTGTTATAATGCATGCACCACTGTTATAATGCATGTACCACTGTTATAATGCATGCACCACTGTGATAATGCATGCACCACTGTTATAATGCATGTACCACTGTTATAATGCATGTACCACTGTTATACTGCATGTACCACTGTCTGTGGTGGCCAGTGCCATCTTTTTTGCAGTGGTGTGCTGGGGAGCAAACATCAAAGCCGGTGATGCTTCTCGGGTAAATAAGCTGATCAGGAAGGCTAGCTCTGTCCTGGGGATGAGCCTTGACACTCTAGAGGAGGTGGCGGAGAGACGGATCCTGGCCAAACTGCTGGCCATCATGGACAACGTCACCCACCCTCTGCACGCTATGGTTATGACGCAGAGGAGCACTTTCAGTCACAGACTGATCCCACCACGGTGTGCCAGAGAGCGCTACAGGAGGTCCTTCCTGCCGGCGGCTATGAGACTATATAATGCCTCACCGGGGTGCCGTGCCGTCGGCAACATAGATCTGGAACTGTTGGGGTGCTAGGACCTAGTTTAACAATTATGCATCCATCCGTGAGTAACTCTGGTCCGTCAGCACTCATCCACTCAGGACCTATTTATTCATACAGGTCTGTATATACATACTCATGTACAGTTGTTATATTATATCACATGCAATATTGTAAGTAATTATTGGACGTAGGCATTCACTCAGGAATGCATATTAGTATCCTGCCAGTTGCACCTTTTCTCATTGCTTTTAGTATATCGAATGTGCAATAAGTGCAGTTGTCTGTAATTAAACCCTGCGCACTAAGTACTGTATTTTAAGGGAATTACTATTATTACCCCAAATGATATCATACACACTTTTAGCTATTAAAGTATCTCTTCCTGTCATTTACCTGTACAGTTTGTGTAAACATGCAAGTATTCACTTATCTGTAAATATAACTGTATACCTAACTGTACAGCTAATTTAACCATGCAAAATTTTCACTTACCTGTTAATTTACCCAGTCTGTCTATTAAGTAAACTATTATTACCCTCGCTCATATCATACGCATTTTTAGCTACTGAAGTATTTCTCTGTATAGTATAGTTAACCATCCAACATCCACCAATGTATAGTGTACATATTCAGCCAACCACTCATACTATGCAATGTCCTTTTATAGCTTTTTTTTGCACTCCAGATATCTTGTATTTCTATACTTTTTCATACTGCCGCTCTATGTATCATGTACCGTGTATCTGTCTTTTGTGTACTTTCGTTGTGGCATTTTGCACCTGCCCTGTGTTTTGTTGTAGCTGCTTGACAATGAAATTTCCCCCTCGGGGATCAATAAAGTACCTATCTATCTATATATCTATCTATCTAATTTATGCACCACTGTGATAATGCATGCACCACTGTTATAATGCATGTACCACTGTTATACTGCATGTACCACTGTTATTATGCATGTACCACTGTTATAATGCATGCACCACTGTGATAATATCATCACTACTCTCGACGGGTCCGAATTAGAATATGTGGACACCTACAAATACCTAGGCATCTGGTTAGACTGTAAACTTAACTTCCAGACTCACATCAACCATCTCCAATCCAAAATTAAATCCAGAATTGGCTTCCTATTTCGCAACAAAGCCTCCTTCACTCATGCTGCCAAACATGCCCTTGTAAAACTGACTATCCTACCGATCCTTGATTTCGGCGATGTCATTTACAAACTAGCCTCCAACACTCTACTTAGCAAATTGGATGTAGTCTATCACAGTGCCATCCGTTTTGTCACCAAAGCCCCATACACTACCCATCACTGCGACCTGTATGCTCTCGTTGGCTGGCCTTCATTATATATTCGTCGCCAAACCCACTGGCTCCAGGTCATCTATAAGTCTTTATTAGGTAAATCCCCGCCCTATCTCAGCTCACTGGTCACTATAGCAACACCCACCCGTAGCATGCGCTCCAGCAGGTATATCTCACTGGTCACCCCGAAAGCCAACACCTCCTTTGGCCACCATTCCTTCCAGTTCTCTGCTGCCAATGACTGGAACGAATTGCAAAAATCATTGAAGCTAGAGGTTCCTATCTCCCTCACTAACTTTAAGCATCAGCTGTCAAAGCTGCTTATCGATCACTGCACCTGTATACAGCCCTTCTGTAAATAGCCCACACTACTACCTCATCCCCATATTTATTTTTGTTATTTTCACAAATCTTGCACTCCAGTATCTCTATTTGCACATCTATCAGTCCAGTGTTAATTCTAATCTGTAATTTATCTCACCACTATGGTCTATTTATTGTCCTACCTCCTAACCTTACTGCATTTTGCACTACATTTACACTCTGTATATAGATTCTCTATTGTGTTATTGACTGTACGTTTGTTTATTCTCATGTGTAACTCTGTGTTGTTGTATTTGTCACACTGCTTTGCTTTGTCTTGGCCAGGTCGCAGTTGCAAATGAGAACTTGTTCTCAACTGACCTACCTGGTTAAATAAAGGTGAAATAAAAAATAAAAAAAATGTATGTGCCATTGTGATAATGCATGCACCACTGTTATAATGCATGTACCACTGTGATAATGCATGCACCACTGTTATAATGCATGTACCACTGTTATAATGCATGTACCACTGTGATAATGCGTACACCACAGTATAATGCATGTACCACTGTTATAATGCATGTACCACTGTTATAATGCATGTACCACTGTTATAATGCATGTACCACTGTTATAATGCATGCACCACTGTTATAATGCATGTACCACTGTTATAATGCATGTACCACTGTTATAATGCATGTACCACTGTTGTAATGCATGTACCACTGTTATAATGCATATACCACTGTTATAATGCATGTACCACTGTTGTAATGCATGTACCACTGTTATAATGCATGTACCACTGTTATAATGCATGTACCAATGTTATAATGCATGTACCACTGTTGTAATGCATGTACCACTGTTATAATGCATGTACCACTGTTATAATGCATGTACCAATGTTATAATGCATGTACCACTGTTATAATGCATGTACCACTGTTATAATGCATGTACCACTGTTATAATGCATGTACCACTGTTATAATGCATGTACCACTGTTATAATGCATGCACCACTGTTATAATGCATGCACCACTGTTATAATGCATGTACCACTGTTGTAATGCATGTACCACTGTTATAATGCATGCACCACTGTTATAATGCATGCACCACTGTTATAATGCATGTACCACTGTTGTAATGCATGTACCACTGTTGTAATGCATGTACCACTGTTATAATGCATGTACCACTGTTATAATGCATGTACCACTGTTATAATGCATGTACCACTGTGATAATGCATGTACCACTGTGATAATGCATGTACCACTGTGATAATGCATGTACCACTGTGATAATGCATGCACCACTGTTATAATGCATGCACCACTGTGGTAATGCATGCACCACTGTGATAATGCATGTACCACTGTGATAATGCATGTACCACTGTGATAATGCATGCACCACTGTTATAATGCATGTACCACTGTGATAATGCATGCACCACTGTGATAATGTATGCACCACTGTTATAATGCATGTACCACTGTTATAATGCATGCACCACTGTTATAATGCATGTACCACTGTTATAATGCATGTACCACTGTTATAATACATGCACCACTGTGATAATGCATGCACCACTGTTATAATGCATGTACCACTGTTATAATGCATGTACCACTGTTATACTGCATGTACCACTGTCTGTGGTGGCCAGTGCCATCTTTTTTGCAGTGGTGTGCTGGGGAGCAAACATCAAAGCCGGTGATGCTTCTCGGGTAAATAAGCTGATCAGGAAGGCTAGCTCTGTCCTGGGGATGAGCCTTGACACTCTAGAGGAGGTGGCGGAGAGACGGATCCTGGCCAAACTGCTGGCCATCATGGACAACGTCACCCACCCTCTGCACGCTATGGTTATGACGCAGAGGAGCACTTTCAGTCACAGACTGATCCCACCACGGTGTGCCAGAGAGCGCTACAGGAGGTCCTTCCTGCCGGCGGCTATGAGACTATATAATGCCTCACCGGGGTGCCGTGCCGTCGGCAACATAGATCTGGAACTGTTGGGGTGCTAGGACCTAGTTTAACAATTATGCATCCATCCGTGAGTAACTCTGGTCCGTCAGCACTCATCCACTCAGGACCTATTTATTCATACAGGTCTGTATATACATACTCATGTACAGTTGTTATATTATATCACATGCAATATTGTAAGTAATTATTGGACGTAGGCATTCACTCAGGAATGCATATTAGTATCCTGCCAGTTGCACCTTTTCTCATTGCTTTTAGTATATCGAATGTGCAATAAGTGCAGTTGTCTGTAATTAAACCCTGCGCACTAAGTACTGTATTTTAAGGGAATTACTATTATTACCCCAAATGATATCATACACACTTTTAGCTATTAAAGTATCTCTTCCTGTCATTTACCTGTACAGTTTGTGTAAACATGCAAGTATTCACTTATCTGTAAATATAACTGTATACCTAACTGTACAGCTAATTTAACCATGCAAAATTTTCACTTACCTGTTAATTTACCCAGTCTGTCTATTAAGTAAACTATTATTACCCTCGCTCATATCATACGCATTTTTAGCTACTGAAGTATTTCTCTGTATAGTATAGTTAACCATCCAACATCCACCAATGTATAGTGTACATATTCAGCCAACCACTCATACTATGCAATGTCCTTTTATAGCTTTTTTTTGCACTCCAGATATCTTGTATTTCTATACTTTTTCATACTGCCGCTCTATGTATCATGTACCGTGTATCTGTCTTTTGTGTACTTTCGTTGTGGCATTTTGCACCTGCCCTGTGTTTTGTTGTAGCTGCTTGACAATGAAATTTCCCCCTCGGGGATCAATAAAGTACCTATCTATCTATATATCTATCTATCTAATTTATGCACCACTGTGATAATGCATGCACCACTGTTATAATGCATGTACCACTGTTATACTGCATGTACCACTGTTATTATGCATGTACCACTGTTATAATGCATGCACCACTGTGATAATATCATCACTACTCTCGACGGGTCCGAATTAGAATATGTGGACACCTACAAATACCTAGGCATCTGGTTAGACTGTAAACTTAACTTCCAGACTCACATCAACCATCTCCAATCCAAAATTAAATCCAGAATTGGCTTCCTATTTCGCAACAAAGCCTCCTTCACTCATGCTGCCAAACATGCCCTTGTAAAACTGACTATCCTACCGATCCTTGATTTCGGCGATGTCATTTACAAACTAGCCTCCAACACTCTACTTAGCAAATTGGATGTAGTCTATCACAGTGCCATCCGTTTTGTCACCAAAGCCCCATACACTACCCATCACTGCGACCTGTATGCTCTCGTTGGCTGGCCTTCATTATATATTCGTCGCCAAACCCACTGGCTCCAGGTCATCTATAAGTCTTTATTAGGTAAATCCCCGCCCTATCTCAGCTCACTGGTCACTATAGCAACACCCACCCGTAGCATGCGCTCCAGCAGGTATATCTCACTGGTCACCCCGAAAGCCAACACCTCCTTTGGCCACCATTCCTTCCAGTTCTCTGCTGCCAATGACTGGAACGAATTGCAAAAATCATTGAAGCTAGAGGTTCCTATCTCCCTCACTAACTTTAAGCATCAGCTGTCAAAGCTGCTTATCGATCACTGCACCTGTATACAGCCCTTCTGTAAATAGCCCACACTACTACCTCATCCCCATATTTATTTTTGTTATTTTCACAAATCTTGCACTCCAGTATCTCTATTTGCACATCTATCAGTCCAGTGTTAATTCTAATCTGTAATTTATCTCACCACTATGGTCTATTTATTGTCCTACCTCCTAACCTTACTGCATTTTGCACTACATTTACACTCTGTATATAGATTCTCTATTGTGTTATTGACTGTACGTTTGTTTATTCTCATGTGTAACTCTGTGTTGTTTTTGTCTCACTGCTTTGCTTTGTCTTGGCCAGGTCGCAGTTGTAAATGAGAACTTGTTCTCAACTGACCTACCTGGTTAAATAAAGGTGAAATAAAAAATAAAAAAAATGTATGTGCCATTGTGATAATGCATGCACCACTGTTATAATGCATGTACCACTGTGATAATGCATGCACCACTGTTATAATGCATGTACCACTGTTATAATGCATGTACCACTGTGATAATGCGTACACCACAGTATAATGCATGTACCACTGTTATAATGCATGTACCACTGTTATAATGCATGTACCACTGTTATAATGCATGTACCACTGTTATAATGCATGTACCACTGTAATAATGCATGTACCACTGTGATAATGCATGTACCACTGTTATAATGCATGTACCACTGTTATAATGCATGTGCCACTGTGATAATGCATGTACCACTGTAATAATGCATGTACCACTGTGATAATGCATGTACCACTGTGATAATGCATGTACCACTGTTATAATGCATGTACCACTGTGAAAATGCATGTACCACTGTGAAAATGCATGTACCACTGTGAAAATGCATGTACCACTGTTATAATGCATGTACCACTGTTATAATGCATGTACCACTGTTATAATGCATGTACCACTGTTATAATGCATGTACCACTGTGAAAATGCATGTACCACTGTGAAAATGCATGTACCACTGTTATAATGCATGTACCACTGTTATAATGCATGTACCACTGTTATAATGCATGTACCACTGTGAAAATGCATGTACCACTGTTATAATGCATGTACCACTGTTATAATGCATGTACCACTGTGATAATGCATGTACCACTGTTATAATGCATGTACCACTGTTATAATGCATGGACCACTGTTATAATGCATGTACCACTGTTATATTGCATGTACCACTGTTATATTGCATGTACCAGCTGGTGGGATGGGCCTTTAATTGAAAAGGAATTTTTGTAGTGAAGGCAGGGAAGAGTTGGATGAAGTCTCCTACTCCAGGCAGGGAAGAGTTGGATGAAGTCTCCTACTCCAGGCAGGGAAGAGTTGGATGGTCTCCTACTCCAGGCAGGGAAGAGTTGGATGAAGTCTCCTACTCCAGGCAGGGAAGAGTTGGATGAAGTCGCCTACTCCAGGTCCCCAAGAGAGAGAAGTAATGAAAAGAAAACAGCTTCTCTCCTCTTCAGTGCCTATGGAAGCCATAAAGTATAACATGACGTGGTGATATAACAGACACAGCTATAGCGGCCCAGCAGAGGCAGAGTGGGTGAATAACTCTCTACATCTGCTAAGAAGGTTTCGGTCAATCGGTCAGCCGGAGTAACGTCAGGAAGCCAATTGGATTAAAACTGATGACTGCTCTGCTCTGCTCTCTGCTATGCAGCTTTCTAGGGTCTACCTTGAGGTGCAAGTAAACCATCTCTTTGTCAGTTTTATTTAGACATGAAATATGTATTTTTACCTCTTTGTCTAAGTCCCAAATGGCACCCTACTACAGGGCCTACTGCAAGGCCCTGGTCAAAGCAGTACACTATACTGTATAGGGGGATAGGCTTCCATTTGGGACACATCTATGTCAGTCGCACCGGCTATGGACTCCCTCCCTAATTCCTCTGGAGTGGAATCTTTGTTCCAACAAACAGTAGAGAGGACTGAAAGGACACACACTACACACACACACTACACACTACACACTACACACTACACACACACACACACACACACACTACACACTACACACTACACACTACACACACACACACACACACACTACACACACACACTACACACTACACACTACACACTACACACACACACACACACACTACACACACACACACACACACTACACACTACACACACACTACACACACACTACACACACACTACACACTACACACTACACACTACACACTACACACTACACACTACACACTACACACTACACACTACACACTACACACTACACACTACACACTACACACACACACTACACACTACACACTACACACACACACACACACACACACACACACTCACACACTACACACACACACACACACTACACACTACACACACACACACACACACACACTACACACTACACACACACACACACACTACAAACTACACACACACTACACACTACACACACACACACCACAACACACACACACACTCACACACACACACACACACTCACACTCACACTCACACACACACACTCACACTCACACTCACACACACACACTCACACACACACACAGCAGACCTCTCGGAGACGATAAAGGATAAGTGATGAGTCTAGCAGTGCTATGGGAGGAATAACACAGATTACCTTAATAAGTGATGAGTCTAGCAGTGCTATGGGAGGAATAACACAGATCACCTTAATAAGTGATGAGTCTAGCAGTGCTATGGGAGGAATAACACAGATCACCTTAATAAGTGATGAGTCTAGCAGTGCTATGGGAGGAATAACACAGATCACCTTAATAAGTGATGAGTCTAGCAGTGCTATGGGAGGAATAACACAGATCACCTTAATAAGTGATGAGTCTAGCAGTGCTATGGGAGGAATAACACAGATCACCTTAATAAGTGATGAGTCTAGCAGTGCTATGGGAGGAATAACTCAGATCACCTTAATAAGTGATGAGTCTAGCAGTGCTATGGGAGGAATAACACAGATCAACTAAATAAGTGATGAGTCTAGCAGTGCTATGGGAGGAATAACACAGATCACCTTAATAAGTGATGAGTCTAGCAGTGCTATGGGAGGAATAACTCAGATCACCTTAATAAGTGATGAGTCTAGCAGTGCTATGGGAGGAATAACACAGATCAACTTAATAAGTGATGAGTCTAGCAGTGCTATGGGAGGAATAACACAGATCACCTTAATAAGTGATGAGTCTAGCAGTGCTATGGGAGGAATAACACAGATCACCTTAATAAGTGATGAGTCTAGCAGTGCTATGGGAGGAATAACACAGATCAACTAAATAAGTGATGAGTCTAGCAGTGCTATGGGAGGAATAACACAGATCACCTTAACAGGACCTTCTACAGTAACATGACCTACTACAGTAACAGGGTCTAAAACAGTAACATGACCTACTACAGTAACAGGGTCTACTACAGTAACAGGGCCTTCTACAGTAACATGGTCTACTACAGTAACAGGGCCTACTACAGTAACATGACCTACTACAGTAACAGGGTCTAAAACAGTAACATGACCTACTACAGTAACAGGGTCTACTACAGTAACAGGGCCTTCTACAGTAACATGGTCTACTACAGTAACAGGGTCTACTACAGTAACATGACCTACTACAGTAACAGTGTCTACTACAGTAACATGACCTACTACAGTAACAGGGTCTACTACAGTAACAGGGCCTTCTACAGTAACATAACCTACTACAGTAACAGGGTCTACTACAGTAACAGGGCCTTCTACAGTAACATGGTCTACTACAGTAACAGGGTCTACTACAGTAACATGACCTACTACAGTAACAGGGTCTACTACAGTAACAGGGCCTTCTACAGTAACATGGTCTACTACAGTAACAGGGCCTACTACAGTAACATGACCTACTACAGTAACAGGGTCTAAAACAGTAACATGACCTACTACAGTAACAGGGTCTACTACAGTAACAGGGCCTTCTACAGTAACATGGTCTACTACAGTAACAGGGCCTACTACAGTAACATGACCTACTACAGTAACATGACCTACTACAGTAACAGGGTCTACTACAGTAACAGGGCCTTCTACAGTAACATGGTCTACTACAGTAACAGGGTCTACTACAGTAACATGACCTACTACAGTAACAGTGTCTACTACAGTAACATGACCTACTACAGTAACAGGGTCTACTACAGTAACAGGGCCTTCTACAGTAACATAACCTACTACAGTAACAGGGTCTACTACAGTAACAGGGCCTTCTACAGTAACATGGTCTACTACAGTAACAGGGTCTACTACAGTAACATGACCTACTACAGTAACAGGGTCTAAAACAGTAACATGACCTACTACAGTAACAGGGTCTACTACAGTAACAGGGCCTTCTACAGTAACATGGTCTACTACAGTAACAGGGTCTACTACAGTAACAGGGTCTACTACAGTAACAGGGCCTTCTACAGTAACATGACCTACTACAGTAACAGGGTCTACTACAGTAACAGGGTCTACTACAGTAACAGGGTCTACTACAGTAACAGGGCCTTCTACAGTAACAGGGCCTTCTACAGTAACAGGGCCTTCTACAGTAATAGGGTCTACTACAGTAACAGGGCCTTCTACAGTAACATGGTCTACTACAGAACCCTCAAGAACCCTGTTACCACTATCTCAAACACACACACACACACACACAGAGACACACACACACACACACACACACAGAGACACACACACAGAGACACACACACACACACACACAGACAAACACACACACACACACACACACGCACACACACACACACAGACACACACACACACACACACACACACACACACACACACACCGAGATCAGATGACACCACACAATATTGAGACATTCACAGCACAGCGGTGTATTACTCAGGAGGTCATTGTGGTGTTGATATCCTATGTCTAACGTGTCACTGGCATGACGTGAGAGGCTGGACCGAGCAGAGGGAGGAGGTCCTCAGACAGCAGCAGGTTCATGGAGAGAATAGAATAGGGCTTGATGGGACTTTGCATTCTATGTTGACTGTCTGCATAACACTGAAATAAAAATATAAACATTGTAATAACATTTGTGGTGGAATAAGTTGGAGGCCAGAAAACCCCCCAGTTTACCTGTCAAGGATTGCAAGCAGGTCTGAAAACAGTATTTAGTCAACACATAGGTGATTTAAACAAGGGTTGCAAGCAGGTCTGAAAACAGTATTTAGTCAACACATAGGTGATTTAAACAAGGGTTGCAAGCAGGTCTGAAAACAGTATTTAGTCAACACATAGGTGATTTAAACAAGGGTTGCAAGCAGGTCTGAAAACAGTATTTAGTCAACACATAGGTGATTTAAACAAGGGTTGCAAGCAGGTCTGAAAACAGTATTTAGTCAACACAACACCCTTCAGCCTCTAGACCAGGGAACTTTGATGGGGGCGGGGCCACGATTAATATAAACTCAGCATGAGGGGCCGGACATTCTACACATTTAGCCATTAACTTTATTACAGATAATTTCCTGCAATTCTAAACATTTTGCTATAGGGTGTAGAGAACTGTTAGCAGTTTTTAATCTGATATCTGAGTGAGACTGGCTAACGAAGTCAGTGGGTGCCCGTCGGCCGGTAATTCGACCATGATAACAAGTTTAGATAGCTCGTCAATAAACTGACATGGGATAATTGAGTGACTGACATCAGAAGAGAAAAACTGCTGAAGCAAATGTAGAAATGTCACCTTGTGTATTGTACTACTGTAACTATCAACAGTAACATGCAGACCAAACCGCCCGCGTTGAGTGCACGTACACATACAGATCATTTCATCCAAACTGCTCGCTTGACACGCTGCAAGTCCTGCCTCTCCCATCTACTCATTGGTTTTTTGGAGCATACTAACTCACTTGGGCGGTTGAAAGATGAACAAGGTCCTCACTCCAGTCCAGTTGGTGGCGGTAATGCACCTTAAAATTGGTTGCCAAGCGTCGTATAAAATCCACAGAAGAAGAAGAAGAAGAAGACTGAAGAAGGAGAGTTTCATCAAAGAAAACAAACTAAAAACCAACTATGTTTCGCCTTTTATCTGTGGATTAATTATCGGAGAAGAGAACACGTGATTTTGAGTGACTCAAAATGGGTCAAAGGTCTACAAACATCCAGCAAAAAAGAGGACCCAATGTTTATCTCCCAGGACAAATTACCTAGCAACAGCTCGCTAGCTAAACGTCGTTGAATATTTCAGGTGTGTTTCAACCTGTCCCCAAATTAATATAGTTGGTTCACAGTTTGTTTTGGTATTTTAACCTGCGTGTCATGAACGCGTCTGGTGGGGAGACGGTTTGGTCAGCATGTAAGTTGAGACCCCAACTGAGTGGAAATTGATCCGAGGGCCAGTTGCCCATTCCTGCTCTAGACGCTAAGACAAACACAGCAGAGAGAAACTTACAGGAAGTCTTTGTCTGACTCCAAAATGGCGCCCTGTTCCCTATATACTACTTTTAACCAGGGCTCTGTTCAAAAGTAGTGCACTATATAGGGAATAGGGCACTGTATAGGGAATAGGGCACTATATAGGGAATAGGGCACTATATAGGGAATAGGGCACTGTATAGGGAATAGGGCACTGTATAGGGAATAGGGCACTATATGGTGAATAGGGCACTGTATAGGGAATAGGGCACTATATAGGGAATAGGGCACTATATAGGGAATAGGGCACTATATAGGGAATAGGGCACTATATAGGGAATAGGGCACTATATAGGGAATAGGGCACCCTTAACCCTCCTCTAACCCTCCTCTGGCCCTCTCTCTCAAGTCCTCCCTCCCAGGCCAAAGCCTGCATGTCCCAAACATTTAGCACTAACACACACACACACACACACACACACACACACACACACACACACACACACACACACACACACACGAGAGAGAGAGGCACCATTGTGGTACTGAAAGTTGGCAACGTTATACAATAGTATTTTAGTGATTCAGAGCACACTGGGGGGCAAGACGATTTCCATAAAGGGTTAAGAATTGATAAGAGTATTTATGTTTTCAGGTAGTCCTCTCCTGCAGTCAAATGACCTAGTGGCCTCGTGGGTGGAATGATAATATTTTTCATAATGAATAAACATTATTAAAAAATACAGATAATCCATGTCAAATGGTTGTTATATTTCAGTCTTCTGTGATGTACAGTACCAGTCAAAGGTTTGGACACACCTTCTCTGTCACGTTCAGGTGTGTAGAGAGACCAAGGCGCAGCGTAGCGATAGTTCGACAT
The DNA here is from genome assembly GCA_023634145.1 of Thymallus thymallus. Lineage (NCBI taxonomy): Eukaryota > Metazoa > Chordata > Actinopteri > Salmoniformes > Salmonidae > Thymallus > Thymallus thymallus. Next base: position 28,977,170 of record CM042418.1, read on the forward strand.
CGTTTATTGAACTAATAAACTATACTTGATGCGAACCATACAAAATAACAAATGCAATATAATGATGAAACACACTTAGCACAAACACGGGACATACATATAACAATGAACCACGCCAAGGGAGTGGAACACAGACATATAAGTAGGATCCCTAATTAGAGGTAATGCCTAGCAGCTGCCTCTAATTAGGGATCCCACACACAACACCACACAGAAGTAGAAATAATAGATCTGCCAGACTCTGACCATAGAAATATAGAGAAGCAAAGCTGACATTCTCATTCCAGGGTTTTCTTTATTTGTACTATTTTCTACATTGTAGAATAAAAGTGAAGACATCAACACTATGAAACAACACATATGGAATCATGTAGTAACCAAAAAAGTGTTAAACAAATCAAATATTATATTTGAGATTCTTCAAAGTAGCCTCCCTTTGTCTTGATGACAGCTTTACACACTCTAGCACAAGCGGGGAACCCAGCTATCAGCACATTTCAATAGTCCAGATGAGATTGACAAGTGCCTGGATTAGGACCTGCAAAGGGTTGCACTCTACGGATGTTGTAGAGCATGAACCTGCAGGAGGAAGGCAGGATCCCTGGGGTGTTGGTGTTGGCAGAGAACAACAGGGTGTTGTCCAGGGTCACACCAAGGTTCTTTGCACTCTGGGAGGGTGACACTGGAGTTGTCAACCGTGATGGAGAGGTCTTTGAGCAGGCAGGCCTTCCCCGGGAGGAAGAGCAGCTCCATCTTGTCGAGGTTCAGCTTGAGGTGGTGGGCCGACATCTCAACTGAGATATCTGCCAGCAGGGTTAGGGAGGATTAATCCGTCACGTTACCAGCAAAAAATAATGTAATCAGATTACAGATACTTTTGAAAAACTAGATGATTACTTTGAGGATTACTTTTACACTCAGAAAGGATGTTCGCGAAAATAAAACTTCTCTGTTTTCTCAATGACATGAAAAAAGGCACAAATTTAATTTGTTCCACCTGAGCGAGTCAGACCACCAATCAGAGACCACTATGATTGACTACGTCAGAGTAGTGCGGCGCTGAACAACTCAGCAGAACCATCTTAGTTTTGCAGACGAGACTGACTCGACCGCTGCTTACAGCTGCTGCTGAGATACCAGGGGAGACTGAAGTACTTCAACTAATTGCTAATTGCCTAACAGAGGTGGAGAGCACACCTTCCTGTACTAATTGCTGATTGCCTAGGAGAGGTGAAACCACTCCCCCAATACAGCCACTGATTACCAAAACAAGTCACAATTTGCCCCGCCCCTTGTCCTGGTCGATGTGTCAACAGTCATCTGCAAGTTATGAGCAGTCAGCAGTTCACACACCAAGTAGGCTACTGGGAAGACAGGCAGCACTTAAAGTAGATGGTCCTAGCTAGCAAAAAGACAGTACTAGACACCAACAGATAGACAAAAATTATACTTATCACTCATGGAGATACACTACCAAGCCAAAAGTATGTGGACGCCAGCTTATTGAACATCTCATTCCAAAATAATACACTAATATGGAGTTGCTTTGCTGCTATAACGGCCTCCACTCTTCTGGGAAGGCTTTCCACTAGATGTTGGAACATTGTTGCAGGGACTTCCATTCAGCCACAAGAACATTAATGAGGTCAGGCACTGATGTTGGGTGATTAGGCCTGGTTAGCAGAGTGGATTCCGATTGGTCAGACCAGCTTTGAATAGTCCTTAGCACGGGTGCTTCCTGTTTGAGTTTCTGCCTATAGGAAGGGAGGAGCAAAATTGAGTTGTGATCAGAGTACAAAAGGACTTGAGTTACTATATGTTATTGCAATCATACCATGAGTAGTTAATCACGAAACATACACCCCCACCTTTCTTCTTACTGGAGAGATATTTATTCCTGTTTGCGCGATGAACTGAGAACCCAACTGGCTGTACGGGCTCAGACAGTATATCCTGAGAGAGATATGTTTCCGTGTACCAGAGTATGTTACAATCCCTAACCTCTCTGGAAGGAAATGCTCGCCCGGAGCTCGTCAAATGTATTATCCAGAGACTGAACAGTGAGTAATATACTCGGAAGTGGTGGGTGGTGTGCGCCTCCTGAGTCGGACTAGAAGACCACTCCGAATACCTCTTCTCCGTCGGCGATGTTTTGGGTCAGCCTGTGGGATCAGTTCAATTGCTCTGGGGGGTACGAACAAAATGCTGGTAAGTTAAATACTGCAAAGTTGACTAGGAGCTAGAAGCATAGTCTCCCTCTCTATCGGGGCCATCTTTAAAGTCCATACAAACCATTTCTGTATGGACCTCGCTTTGTGGATGGGGGCATAGTCAGGCCTTCCCCAAACTGTTGCCACAAAGTTGAAAGCACAGAATGCCATTGTATGCTGTAACATTAAGATTTCCCTTCACTGGAACTAAGGAGTCTAGCCCAAACCATGAAAAACAGCCCCAGACCATTATTCCTCCTCCAGAGTCCAATTGCCGCGAGCTTTACACAACTCCAGCCGACACTTGGCGTAGTGGTCCAAGACACTGCATCTCAGTGCTGGAGGCGTCACTACAGACAACCTGGTTTGAATCCAGACTGTATCACAACCGGCCTTGATTGGGAGTCCCATAGGGCGGCGCACAATTGGCCCAGCATCGTCCGAGTTTGGGCCGGTGTAGGCCGTCATTGTAAATAAGAATTTGTTCTTAACTGGCTTGCCTAATTAAATTGCGCATGGGGATCTTAGGTTCGGCTGCTTGGTCATGAAAACCCATTTCATGAACAGTTTTTGTGCTGACGTTGATTGCAGAGGAAGTTTGGAACTCCAGTAGGGAGTGTTGCAACCGAGGACAGACGATTTTAACACGCTTCAGCACTCGGCGGCCCCCTTCTTTTAGCGTGTGTGGCCTAGACGTTTCCACTTCACAATAACAGCACTTACAGATTACCGGGGCAGCTCTAGCAGGGCAGACATTTAATGAACTGATTTTTTAGAAAGGTAGAATCCTATGATGGTGTCATGTTGAAAGAAAATGAGCTCTTCGGTACGGGCCATTCTACTGCCAATATGTATCTCTGGTTGTGTGTTCAATTTTATACAACTGTCAGCAACGGGTTTGGCTGAAATATCCGAATCCACTAGTTTGAAGTGGGTATCAACATACTGCTGTATATATATTATATATAGTGTATAACTACATACTGCTGTATATATATTATATATAGTTAGTTTGAAGTGGGTATCAACATACTGCTGTATATATATTATATATAGTTAGTTTGAAGTGGTTATCAACATACTGCTGTATATATATATTATATATAGTGTATAACTACATACTGCTGTATATATATTATATATAGTGTATAACTACATACTGCTGTATATATATATTATATATAGTGTATAACTACATACTGCTGTATATATATTATATATAGTGTATAACTACATACTGCTGTATATATATTATATATAGTGTATAACTACATACTGCTGTATATATATATTATATATAGTGTATAACTACATACTCAGGAGTTCTATAGAAATAGAATATAAATAATTTAATCACCAATATCATTGTGAACAATTACATTAAGATCCACAAAGAGTCAAATCAAACTGCTCTCTTTTCATCTCAGCAGGAGGGCCGAGCCAGGAGGGCCGTGCCAGGAGGGCCGTGCTCAGAGGGCCGTGCCAGGAGGGCCGTGCCAGGAGGGCCGAGCCAGGAGGGCCGTGCCAGGAGGGCCGAGCCAGGAGGGCCGTGCCAGGAGGGCCGTGCCAGGAGGGCCGTGCCAGGAGGGCCGTGCCAGGAGGGCCGTGCTCAGAGGGCCGTGCCAGGAGGGCCGTGCTCAGAGGGCCGTGCCAGGAGGGCCGTGCCAGGAGGGCCGTGCCAGGAGGGCCGTGCTCAGAGGGCCGTGCCAGGAGGGCCGTGCCAGGAGGGCCGTGCCAGGAGGGCCGTGCCAGGAGGGCCGTGCCAGGAGGGCCGTGCTCAGAGCCAGGAGCCAGGAGGGCCGTGCCAGGAGGGCCGTACCAGGAGGGCCGTGCCAGGAGGGCCGTGCCAGGAGGGCCGTGCCAGGAGGGCCGTGCCAGGAGGGCCGTGCCAGGAGGGCCGTGCTCAGAGGGCCGTGCCAGGAGGGCCGTGCTCAGAGGGCCGTGCCAGGAGGGCCGTGCCAGGAGGGCCGTGCCAGGAGGGCCGTGCCAGGAGGGCCGTGCCAGGAGGGCCGTGCCAGGAGGGCCGAGCCAGGAGGGCCGTGCCAGGAGGGCCGTGCCAGGAGGGCCGTGCCAGGAGGGCCGTGCCAGGAGGGCCGTGCTCAGAGGGCCGTGCCCAGAGGGCCGAGCCCAGCCCTGAAAGAGTGGCTGATACTGATGACTGTGTGGATAAAGGGAGAAAGAATGCAAAGAAACACAAGTGGGATGAAAGAGTGTGGTGGGTCCCTGGTGATGAGGCAGCAGACACAGTCGCTCCAGTACCAGCCCAACGGCAGCATCGGGTTTCCCCCCAATCCGGAAGCGGCCCGTTTCCCTTAGCTACAAGCTCTTCCTGAAAAATAAATCATTAGAAAGATGACAGCTAGTTTGAGTCACAAATGGAACCCTATTCTATGTAATGCACTAGATTTGACCAGGGATCATTATACAGGGAGTAGGGTACATTTGGGACGCAGACCCTAGTCTGAGCTAGCCTGGCTGGGGAGGGCCGTGCAGGGCCTGGAGCTGCCACCGAGCATTAAGTAGCAGGTTTTTACATCACCTCCTGTATAGAATAACTGCTATAGGCTAGCTCTCTCTCTTTTTCTTACATTCTCTCCCTCTCTCCTATTTTCTCTCCCATTTTCTCTCTCTCTCTATCTCTCTATCTCTCTCTCTCTCTCTCCCTCTCTACCATTCTCTCTCTCTCACATTCTCTGTCTCTCTCCCTCTCACCCATTCTCTCTCTCTCTCTCTCCCTCTCTCCCATTCTCTGTCTCTCCCTCTCTCCCTCCGGGTCTCATTTGGCAGTGACCCCTCACAACCTATGTCGTGTTGCATCACCAGCGTTGTGGCGTCCGAAACACTGCCACATTCCACCCCAAGCCATCGCTTACTTAAGGCCTGCGTCCCAAATGGCACCCTATTCCCTATGTAGTTCATTACTTTTGACGAAAGCACATAAGGCCCCCATAGGGCTCTGGTCAAAAGTAGTGCACTATATAGGGAATAGTGTGGCATTCGGGATGCAGTCTGTGTCTGCCAGACAGATGTAGCCAAAGAGCCAGAAGACTTAGGGAGCATTAAGGATGCTCTCCCCAAAAACCATCCGTGCTTGACCTGGGCTGAAACGATTACGCTATAAGACAGACATTTTGAAGTTGATCCCAAAAGATAGTCTCATCTTGCGCTTAAGAGCCTATCGAGGATAAATAGTTGGTGCCCTAGAAGAAGAAAATGATGCCGTTGTTATATTTGGTTTTAAGATCCTCAAACAGATAGTACTGTTGCACTTCTGTTTGTAACATCTAATACTGCAAAAGATGAAGAGTTAGATGTTTATATTCACTGTCTGCAGCTCTTGAAGAAACACAGAACATTATTTTCATAAAGTACAGAAAGCTCATGATTTTACATCCACGCACAAAACACGCACAAAACACGCACAAAACACACACAAAACACACACAAAACACACACAAAACACACACAAAACACACACATTCACATTTCTACATTTTGGTGATTTAGCAAACACTGACATTTATCCAGAGGGACTTAAGCCCTATTCAGAAACCATCTTCGGTGAAGTGTCGCCATAATATTTCAATTGAGGAAGTGTGATTATAATCATTGGGATATTTTTGCGATCCTGATGGATGAGAAAGTGAACGTAATTTCCAAAGGTTTAGCCCAGATGTAATGCTGCTTTAAAATCTATTATCAGCAACAATATGTTTTACTGATGCATTTGGTAATATTCAATTAACATATAAACAAAAGCGTTCACTGTAAAAGTTGATAGGCCATTCATATATAGACTGAGCACTTCGTGAGCATCAAAACACCTGTCAAACTCAGACATTTCTCTCAAAACACAGGGACGTCGATTCGCACGGGACTAGTATTATCAGAGGTCGTTTAATGTTAGTCGGAAAACAGTAGCTTTTGGACTAAAAATGCATTCAATTAAGTTAGGTATGACAACTACATATCACAGCCAATGCACGATAAAAAGAATGTCAGTAGCCGCGTTCACACGGTATGAAGGAGAACAGCTCAACTGTGGCTTCAAACACTGTCCTCAATCGACCTCAATGAACTATGGCTTCACAGAGGTGAGACGATGTGTCATAACCACTACAGGTGTTTGGAAGGGGGTTAGAGACGACCTACAGGTGTCCAGGTGCTGCGTCTCCGTTGCCATGCCGATTAGTAGCGGCAGAGGTTCTCACCTGCTAGACCTTAATCATGGAGATTAATGTTGTAGCGGAAACGACACACACACACACACCTGTGTGTGTGTGTGTGTGTGTGTAGTGTGTGTGTGTGTGTGTGTGTAGTGTGTGTGTGTGTGTGTGTGTGTGTGTGTGTGTGTGTGTGTGTGTGTGTGTGTGTGTGTGTGTGTGTGTGTGTGTGTGTGTGTGTGTGTGTGTAAGTGTGTAAGTGTGTGTGTGTAAGTGTGTAAGTGTGTGTGTGTGTGTGTGTGTGTGTGTGTGTGTGTGTGTGTGTGTGTGTGTGTGTGTAAGTGTGTGTGTGTGTGTGTGTGTGTGTGTGTGTGTGTGTGTGTAGGTGTGTGTGTGTGTGTGTGTGTGTGTGTGTGTGTGTGTGTGTGTGTGTGTGTGTGTGTAAGTGTGTGTGTGTGTGTGTAAGTGTGTGTGCGTGTGTGCGTGTGTGCGTAGGTGTGTGTGTGTGTGCGTGTGCGTGTGTAGGTGTGTGTGTGTGTGTGTGTGTAAGTGTGTGTGTGTGTGTGTGTGTGCGTGCGTTCGTGTGTGTGTTACAAAAGGTTAGCTGTTACTTCATGATGTCATTGATAAACATGGAGTTATTTTACTAGATGCCTTACAGATGAGCTACACCGTGAACAGGACGTTAGCACAGTAATGATCTGCTACACCTGGATCTATTGACTGGGTCCAATATGACTTGGTCTCTTCTGGATCTATTGACTGGGTCCAATATGACTTGGTCTCTTCTGGATCTATTGACTGGGTCCAATATGACTTGGTCTCTTCTGGATCTATTGACTGGGTCCAATACGACTTGGTCTCTTCTGGATCTATTGACTGGGTCCAATATGACTTGGTCTCTTCTGGATCTATTGACTGGGTCCAATATTTTATTTTTTATTTATTTTACTAGGCAAGTCAGTTAAGAACAAATTCTTATTTTCAATGACGGCCTAGGAACAGTGGGTTAACTGCCTTGTTCAGGGGCAGAACGACAGATTTTTACCTTGTCAGCTTGGGGATTCGATCCAGCAACCTTTCGCTTACGGGCCCAACACTCTAACCACTAGGCTACCTGCCGCCCCGGCAGAGACCAAATATGACTTGGTCTCTTCTGGAACTATTGACTGGGTCCAATATGACTTGGTCTCTTCTGGATCTATTGACTGGGTCCAATATGACTTGGTCTCTTCTGGAACTATTGACTGGGTCCAATATGACAACAACCATATTTCTCATGAATATATTTCTTATGACATCAAAAATAAAGTTGAGTAAAAATTCTACAACCATCTGCACAATCAATGAACCTTGTTCATTAATCAACAATTGAACAGTAGCTCGCTAGCTGGATGTACTTTGCAGGCCAGAACAAATGCACGTTCATTGATTTTGTTGACAAAACCAGACAGGAAGAGACGAAGCGAGAGGGTCCACTCCGGTAAACGATAAGTAGACCGCCTGCCTTCCCGTCTTTGGGACAACGACTCCCATTGTTAGGGTGGAGACATGACCATCTCGTCATTATATACATTATCTAAGACATACCTGGTTCTCCGGGGATGGATGCTACAGCATTCCATGCTTTTTCTTTGTACAAAGAGTTTTTGTGTTGCAGGGATGCTTCCGAACTTGGATGATCAAACGGGTGTTATCCATTTTGACAACTTTGTTTTGTCAAATCAGAATGTAAATTCCAAGGAGGATCGAGGGAGGGGTTAGACCATCATCTCCACCACTTCCTCTCTGTTCATCAGATGTTTCATGTTTAAACCACTGCCTCTCTGTTCATCAGATGTTTCATGTTTAAACCACTGCCTCTCTGTTCATCAGATGTTTCATGTTTAAACCACTGCCTCTCTGTTCATCAGATGTTTCATGTTTAAACCACTGCCTCTCTGTTCATCAGATGTTTCATGTTTAAACCACTGCCTCTCTGTTCATCAGATGTTTCATGTTTAAACCACTGCCTCTCTGTTCATCAACCAACCAGGAATGTGGAGACACCACACAACCAGGAATGTGGAGACACCACACAATGGTTGCGGAAACAGTTTTGTGCAGAAAATATCTGTTGTGTAAAATGTATTGGACATTAGTTGCACAGGACCATATATCTTCCCTACAAAACTGTTTCTCATTGGGCCTAAACTAGAGCCTGTCTTCTCATTGGGCCTCTCCTAGACTAGAGCCTGTCTTCTCATTGGGCCTCTCCTAGACTAGAACCTGTCTTCTCATTGGGCCCCTCCTAGACTAGAACCTGTCTTCTCATTGGGCCTCTCCTAGACTAGAGCCTGTCTTCTCATTGGGCCTCTCCTAGACTAGAGCCTGTCTTCTCATTGGGCCTCTCCTAGACTAGAGGCTGTCTTGTTATTGGGCCTCTCCTAGACTAGAACCTGTCTTGTCATTGGGCCTCTCCTAGACTAGAGGCTGTCTTGTTATTGGGCCTCTCCTAGACTAGAGCCTGTCTTCTCATTGGGCCTCTCCTAGACTAGAGGCTGTCTTGTTATTGGGCCTCTCCTAGACTAGAGCCTGTCTTCTCATTGGGCCTCTCCTAGACTAGAACCTGTCTTGTCATTGGGCCTCTCCTAGACTAGAGGCTGTCTGCATTCCAGAGAGCAGTGACTGTAAAATCCATTTGGGACACTAAGCCCTTAATGATCTAGGAATCCTGATGTGGGGCAGGTACACTGCCATCCCTCTAAACCCTGATGCATTTTGGCCCCTATAACTCCCTAGGAAACGTAGGCTGAATCACAATAGGCACCTCATTGTCTATATAGTTCACTACTTTTGAATACAGAACTCTGCTTTCTGGTCAAAAGTAGTGCAATATTTAAGTTACCATTTGGGACACAGACTATAGACACTTCCATATGGGCCAAATCACTCACATGGTGCTGTTTACCAGGCCTGTTAGACACTCTAGAGGCATAATCGGACTCCCTGGTTCAGCTATCCAACTCCTCTCCTCTCTCTAAGTCCCTCCATCTTTTTTTAATAGAAATTGATATGCTATTAGAGGGAATTCACTGTGTAGTTTGTGCTTACATGAAAAGCGGTTGGTTGGTCTGTTTGCAGGAATGTAAATGATTGGGATTTGGAAAGCAATGTCATCATCAGGGTTAAGACCAGGGAAAGGATACAAGGTACTTAATAACAATGAAACAGAGACAGACAACGGCATGCTTCAGACAACGACATGCTTCAGACAACGACATGCTTCAGAGAACGACATGCTTTAGAGAACGACATGCTTCAGAGAACGACATGCTACAGACAACGACATGCTTCAGAGAACGACATGCTTCAGAGAACGACATGCTTCAGACAATGACATGCTTCAGACAACGACATGCTTCAGAGAACGACATGCTTCAGAGAACGACATGCTTCAGACAACGACATGCTTCAGACAACGACATGCTTCAGAGAACGACATGCTTCAGAGAAAGACATGCTTTAGAGAACGACATGCTTCAGACAACGACATGCTTCAGAGAACAACATGCATCAGAGACAGACAACGACATGCTTCAGAGACAGACAACGACATGCTACAGATACAGAGAACGACATGCTTCAGAGAACGACATGCTTCAGAGACAGACAACGACATGCTTCAGAGACAGACAACGACATGCTACAGATACAGAGAACGACATGCTTCAGAGAACGACATGCTTCAGAGACAGACAACGACATGCTACAGATACAGAGAACGACATGCTTCAGAGAACGACATGCTTCAGAGACAGACAACGACATTTTTCAGAGACAGACAACGACATGCTACAGATACAGAGAACGACATGCTTCAGAGAACGACATGCTTCAGAGACAGACAACGACATTTTTCAGAGACAGACAACGACATGCTACAGATATAGAGAACGGCATGCTTCAGAGAACGACATGCTTCAGAGAACGACAATAAATAACTGCTTTGGAATTTAACGAGTTGGTTATTCACAAATGTCAACAAGAAACATATCTCTAAAATGGATGACATGAAACAACACTGGGCTTTTTATATTTACACTTATTTGAAAACAAAAAAACTGTAAAAAGATTTCCAATAAACTGTTCCGATCCACAACACTTCATTGAACAAAACTCATTGAGCTATGAATAGACCAGAATACTTTATTTAGGAGAAGGAGCCCTCCCTCCCTGTAATCCAAACTGTGCATTTTTAGAATCATTATAATAATAACGGTAATGTTCCATGAAGCAGTATGGTTCCCTTTTGTATAATTTCAATGGCAACTGCCATATTTTTCAAATGTAACTCGCAGGGCACTGGCAGAAGAGGTTCTGCACATAATTATTAAGGAATACGTCCTTCAACATGAAAGTACTGTTGTCAGATTGTTGTCACGCTATAGTATGCTATGCACTGGGTTGGGGTTTGGGTTGAGGTTTGGGTTGGGGCTGGGGCTGAGGCTGGGGCTGGGGCTGTGGTTGCCATCGCAATGTCCCACAACACAATGAGACAAAACCATCTTTTGTTGTTTCAGGACAGAATATCCCAGGACAGACTAATCCCGGACAGACTAATCCAGGACAGACTAATCCAGGACAGACTAATCCAGGACAGACTAGCCCATGACAGACTAGCCCAGGACAGACTAGCCCAGGACAGACTAATACAGGACAGACTAACACAGGACAGACTAATCCAGTACAGACTAATCCAGGACAGACTAATCCAGGACAGACTAGTCCAGGACAGACTAGCCCAGGACAGACTAGCCCAGGACAGACTAGCCCATGACAGACTAGCCCAGGACAGACTAGCCCAGGACAGACTAGCCCAGGACAGACTAGCCCAGGACAGACTAACACAGAGAACAGAGGCCACATCCACTCACACATTCCACTGTTTTTATAAATATCTTTGCAATGGATCTGACCTGCCATTTTCATACATGTCAAAAAGAAGAAGGAGTAATGAGTAATGAGGAGCAGTAGGCTCAACCTGGTCTCAACCTGGTCTCAACCTGGTCTCAACCTGGTCTCAACCTGGTCTCAGAGCATTTCATATTATTCTGCATGTAAATCCGTGACATTCAATTTAGTGTTTATATGTTACGTATTATAATTTGTATTTTATGTTACGAATTTGCAAAACGTAGAAAATGTGACAAATTTGCAAAAAAGTATGATATGTTACAAATTCTAACTAGGTGGCTAACATTAGCTAGCTCGCTAATGTTAGCTAGGCTAGGGGTTAGGGGTTAGGGGTTAGGGGTTAGGGGTTAGGGGAAGGGTTAGCTAACATGTTAAGTAGTTGTAAAGTATCTAAAAAGTAGTAAGTAGCTGAAAAGTTGCTAATGAGCTAAAATGCCAAAGTTGTTCGGCGATGTGATTCTAACTCACAACCTTTGGGTTGCTAGACATTCGCCTTATATGCCTACCCATCCACCCCAACCTGTTTTATGTAACCATACCAAACGTACCATATAATACTAAATTGAGTGTTTCTGATTTACGTACAGCATAATACGAAATGCTCTGAGACCAGGTTGGAAGACTGAGAACTGCCCTGGGGGTATTTTCGTGGAGGCACGCTACAGAGCTAGCAAACAAAGTCCAGGTGACATTTTAGTGTCAGTGAGTGTCACCCACTACGACATCTCTTGACAAATCAGTTCATGAAGCAATACTGACCTATGAACTCTAAGACCCTATGGCTCCTGGTTAAAGTAGTGCACTACATTGGAAAAGGGTGCCATTTTAGAAGCAGTCAAGGTGGTCTGTGTAGAACCTGGGGTGGTCTGTGTAGAACCTGGGGTGGTCTGTGTAGAACCTGGGGTGGTCTCTGTAGAACCTGGGGTGGTCTGTGTAGAACCTGGGGTGGTCTGTGTAGAACCTGGGGTGGTCTGTGAAGGACCTGGGGTGGTCTGTGTAGAACCTGGGGTGGTCTGTGTAGAACCTGGGGTGGTCTGTGTAGAACCTGGGGTGGTCTGTGAAGGACCTGGGGTGGTCTGTGTAGAACCTGGGGTGGTCTGTGTAGAACCTGGGGTGGTCTGTGAAGGACCTGGGGTGGTCTGTGAAGGACCTGGGGTGGTCTGTGTAGAACCTGGGGTGGTCTGTGTAGAACCTGGGGTGGTCTGTGAAGGACCTGGGGTGGTCTGTGAAGGACCTGGGGTGGTCTGTGTAGAACCTGGGGTGGTCTGTGAAGGACCTGGGGTGGTCTGTGAAGGACCTGGGGTGGTCTGTGTAGAACCTGGGGTGGTCTGTGTAGAACCTGGGGTAGTCTGTGTAGAACCTTGGGTGGTCTGTGTAGAACCTGGGGTGGTCTGTGTAGAACCTGGGGTGGTCTGTGTAGAACCTGGGGTGGTCTGTGAAGGACCTGGGGTGGTCTGTGTAGAACCTGGGGTGGTCTGTGTAGAACACGGGGTGGTCTGTGAAGGACCTGGGGTGGTCTGTGAAGGACCTGGGGTGGTCTGTGTAGAACCTGGGGTGGTCTGTGTAGAACCTGGGGTGGTCTGTGTAGAACCTGGGGTGGTCTGTGTAGAACCTGGGGTGGTCTGTGAAGGACCTGGGGTGGTCTGTGAAGGACCTGGGGTGGTCTGTGTAGAACCTGGGGTGGTCTGTGTAGAACCTGGGGTGGTCTGTGAAGGACCTGGGGTGGTCTGTGAAGGACCTGGGGTGGTCTGTGAAGGACCTGGGGTGGTCTGTGTAGAACCTGGGGTTGGGGTTAGATGATCAAGCTCTCGTCTCGCCAGAGTAAAAGATCCTTCTAGTGGTAATATGCCTTAATTACAGCACCTAATCACCGCACCGAGACGCCCAAGCGTTAAAAACACAACAGTAGAAAAAAACCCGATATGTTTTCCATATGGTAAATAAAGGACACATCTGGAGAGAGGGAGAATGGGCCCGAGCAGAGAGACAGAGAGAGAGAGAGAGGGAGAGAGAGAGAGAGAGAGAGAGAGAGAGAGCCAAGCAAAGCTTTGTCACTTTAGATTTCACAGTGCTAACGTTGAAGTAGGAGAACAGATGGTTTGTATTTCAAAGAGCTACACTTCCAGGGAAGAAACAAAACAAATATTTGTTTGTGGTTTATTGTGTTTCCATATGGCAGTGGAGTGAGTCATAAATTGAATGCAGGATGTAATAACAATATGACTGCAAGGGAAGGGCTTCCATCTAACTGGGCAGTATCCCTCTATAGTATTAACATGAATATGACTTCATTCACAGTATACAAGACAGATCAGACCTGGACCACAGTATACAAGACAGATCAGACCTGAACCACAGTATACTAGACAGATCAGACCTGTACCACAGTATACAAGACAGATCAGACCTGTACCACAGTATACAAGACAGATCAGACCTGGACCACAGTATACAAGACAGATCAGACCTGGACCACAGTATACTAGACAGATCAGACCTGGACCACAGTATACTAGACGGATCAGACCTGGACCACAGTATACTAGACAGATCAGACCTGAACCACAGTATACTAGACAGATCAGACCTGGACCACAGTATACTAGACAGATCAGACCTGGACCACAGTATACTAGACAGATCAGACCTGGACCACAGTATACAAGACAGATCAGACCTGAACCACAGTATACTAGACAGATCAGACCTGAACCACAGTATACTAGACAGATCAGACCTGGACCACAGTATACAAGACAGATCAGACCTGGACCAATCAGTGTGGTGGTTGATATGGGCTGGTCTGTAATCAGTGTGGTGGTTGATATGGGCTGTCCTGTAATCAGTGTGGTGGTTGTTATGGGCTGTCCTGTAATCAGTGTGGTGGTTGTTATGGGCTGTCCTGTAATCAGTGTGGTGGTTGTTATGGGCTGTCCTGTAATCAGTGTGGTGGTTGTTATGTGCTGTCCTGTAATCAGTGTGGTGGTTGATATGGGCTGTCCTGTAATCAGTGTGGTGGTTGATATGGGCTGTCCTGTAATCAGTGTGGTGGTTGTTATGGGCTGTCCTGTAATCAGTGTGGTGGTTGTTATGGGCTGTCCTGTAATAAGTGTGGTGGTTGATATGGGCTGTCCTGTAATCAGTGTGGTGGTTGTTATGGGCTGTCCTGTAATCAGTGTGGTGGTTGATATGTTCTGTCCTGTAATCAGTGTGGTGGTTGATATGGGCTGTCCTGTAATCAGTGTGGTGGTTGTTATGGGCTGTCCTGTAATCAGTGTGGTGGTTGTTATGTGCGGGGGCCAAGTACAGTGCAATTGGGCCATGAGAGAAAGAGAGAGAAAGAGAGAGAGAGAGAGAGAGAGAGAGAGAGAGAGAGAGAGAGAGAGAGAGAGAGAGAGAGAGAGAGAGAGATCTGGAACCAAGGACTCATAACACCAATCTTTAAAAACGGAGACAAATCTGACCCTAACAATTACAGAGGGATTTGTGTGAACAGTAACCTGGGGAAGGTTTTCTGTAGTATTATAAATGTAAGAGTCCTAAACTTCCTTAATAAGCACAACATCCTGAGTAAAAGCCAAATTGGATTTATACCAAAACATAGAACAACAGATCATATTTACACCCTACACACCCTAATAGATAAACACGTCCACAAAAATAAGACAAAACTCTATACTTGCTTTATTGACTTCCAAAAAGCATTTGATTCTATCTGGCATACAGGACTGTTCTACAAAGTCATTGAAAGTGGTGTAGGGGGTAAAACATATGACATTATAAAATCAATGTATACAGGCAACATGTGTAGCATAAAAATTGGCAAGAAACAAACTGAATCATTTAACCAGGGGCGGGGCCTGCGCCAGGGTTGCAATCTCAGCCCTGTGCTATTTAACATTTACATCAATGAATTGGCCAATATTCTAGAGAAGTCCTCAGCCCCTGGTGTTAGTCTCCACAATTCGGAAGTTAGATGCCTGCTCTTTGCAGATGACCTGTGCCTGCTTTCACCCACAGCACATGGTCTACAGCAGAGCTTGGACCTGCTAGAGCAGTACTGTCAGACCTGGGCCCTGACAGTAAACCCCAAAAAGACCAAAATAATGATTTTCCAGACAAATTCCAGATCCCAGGGAATAAAACCAAAGTTCTCAATTGGTGCAAAACATATAGAGTATTGCACACAATACAACTATTTAGGTTTAAAAATAAGTTCGACTGGACACCTAAATAATGCAGTGAATGAACTGAGAGAC
Organism: Thymallus thymallus; assembly: GCA_023634145.1. Taxonomy (NCBI): domain Eukaryota; kingdom Metazoa; phylum Chordata; class Actinopteri; order Salmoniformes; family Salmonidae; genus Thymallus; species Thymallus thymallus. Next base: position 28,992,758 of record CM042418.1, read on the forward strand.
AAAGCACGCAGGGCATTCTACGCCATTAAAAAACAAATCCAAATTGAAATACCTATTACAATTTGGCAAAAACTAATTAAATGTGTGATTGAACCAATCGCACTCTATGGCAGCGAGGTGTGGGGTCCACTTACAAAACAAGATTTTACCCACTGGGACAAACATCCCATTGAGACCTTGCACGCGGAACTTTGTAAGATTCTCCTACATGTCCAGAGGAAAACTACAAACAATGCATGCAGGGCAGAATTAGGCCGATATCCACTAATATTAAAAACTCAAAAAAGAGCAATTAAGTTTTGGAAACACCTAAAACACAGTGACCCCCTCTCATATCATTACCAAGCCCTGCAATACCAAGAGTTGAGCAAAGATAAGAGTCCCTTCATCCAACTGGTCCAGGGGCTGAGTTCACAAACTTGTTCCACTAACACACTGAAGCCTCAGGACCAGAACATCCAATCAATAAGAATTAACCAAATTACAAAACATCTAAAACAAAACTACATTACCTATTGGAAAACACAAACACAAGCACAAAGCAAAATGCAGTGCTATTTGGCCCTAAATCGACAGTACACCATGGCAAACTATCTGACCATGGTGACTGATCAAAACCTCAGGAAAACCTTGACAAAGTACAGGCTCAGCGAGCACAGCCTTGCTATTGAGAAGGGTAGACACAGGAAAACCTGGCTCCCTGTAGAGGAAAGGCTGTGCAACCACTGCACCACAGCAGAACCAGAGACAGAGCTGCATTTCCTGACCAAATGTCAAAAATATAAAACGATCAGAGAGA
>CM042418.1:28998556-29016056 GCA_023634145.1 Thymallus thymallus
ATGCTGGGTGGGGCGGAGGTCTAGGTCTTATTAACCTGGATTCATTTAGAAGAGCAAAGGCCTCCTTACATCCAAATAAAATGAAGACCAATAAATTGAATGTTCAGGTCAGGATGTCAAGTTGGCGCAATTATCGACTGACATGCATGGAAGCTAGTCTGGGAGGGTTGAAACGAGTAGAGGAGGAGGAAGTAGAGAGAGGGGCGAGAGAAGGAGAGAGAGATCCTTAATGACTTTATTCAGAGAAGAGAAGTATTTCCATGTGCCTCTCTTTACATACTAGAGCTGCGCTCCTAGAAACAAGGACATGTCAGAAAGGAATGCTTATTACCTCTCCTTGTTTAGAGCCAGTGGATTGGTCGTTTTGAAAGGCATGGTTGCTATGGTAACCTCTTTGGGTTTGTCAGAGATGTTTGTTTTCCACAGTAAGAATTATTATCCAAATGTTTGATTCACCCATTTGTTTAGCTAACTGTTACCTTAACATTTATTTTAATTTTGATTATTACTCACCAAGTATGATACATCTGTTGATCATTTCATATATACAACAAAAAAGTGATGGAATTTGTAATCATGCAAATGTTTGTACAATTTTTTGTACAAACACACATTCATCTTTCTAGCAAAGACCGGGGCAACAAAGTACCAGTCCTCATCAATCCTTCCTTCCTAGCTGACTGGAAGTGAAACTGGGGCCTAACATAAGGCCTGGCTATCTCCCTTACTAACCCTAACTAACCATCTTACTAACCCTAACTAACCCTAACTAACCATCTCACTAACCCTTACTAACCATCTTACTATCCCTAACTAAACATCTTACTAACCCTTACTAACCCTGACTAACCATCTCACTAACCCTAACTAACCCTAACTAACCATCTCACTAACCCTTACTAACCATTAGTAACCCTTACTAACCATCTTACTAACCCTTACTAACCCTAACTAACCATCTCACTAACCCTTATTAACCCTTACTAACCATCTTACTAACCCTTACTAACCATCTTAATAACCCTAACTAACCATCTTACTAACCCTAAATAACCATCTTACTAACCCTTACTAACCATCTTACTAACCCTTACTAACCATCTTACTAACCCTTACTAAACATCTTACTAACCCTAACTAACCACCTTACTAACCCTAACTATCCCTAACTAACCCTAACTAACCATCTCACTAACCCTTACTAACCATCTTACTATCCCTAACTAACCATCTCACTAACCCTTACTAACCCTAACTAACCATCGTACTAACCTTACTAACCATCTTACTAATTTGGGCGGCAGGTAGTCTAGCGGCCAGTAACCCAAAGGTCGCTGGTTCGAATACCCGAGCCAACAAGGTGGAAAAAAACAGTCGATGTGTCCTTGAGCAAGGCACTTAACCCTAATATCCTCCAGGGGCGCCGTACTACTATGGCTGACCCTGTAGGTGGCCGTCATTGTAAATAAGAAATGTACCTTAACTGACTTGCCTAGTTAAATAAAGGTTAAATAAATAAATAAAATACCCTAACTAATAAGAATGTGCATCTTTTCCTTTCTAGACAATTTGATATGTATCTAGATAGATGGGCTCCGATACGGTACAGGAACAATACGTTTTAGTTAGAAACGATTCAGTTTAATTAGAGAACGAATTCATGCAATGAGCTACAATTTGTTGCATAAAAACATTCCTTTTCCATTCTAAATTAAAATCTGCTGCTGATGGAGCTCACAAGCTGGATCTGTTTGAGCTGGATCTGTTTGAGCTGGATCTGTTTGAGCTGGATCTGTTTGAGCTGGATCTGTTTGAGCTGGATCTGTTTGAGCTGGATCTGTTTGAGCTGGATCTGTTTGAGCTGGATCTGTTTGAGCTGGATCTGTTTGAGCTGGATCTGTTTGAGCTAACTGTGTGGGGCATGTTTATGGTATATCAAGGCATTATCTCTGAATCAAGCTGGATCTGTTTGAGCTAACTGTGTGGGGCATGTTTATGGTATATCAAGGCATTATCTCTGAATCAAGCTGGATCTGTTTGAGCTAACTGTGTGGGGCATGTTTATGGTATATCAAGGCATTATCTCTGAATCAAGCTGGATCTGTTTGAGCTAACTGTGTGGGGCATGTTTATGGTATATCAAGGCATTATCTCTGAATCAAGCTGGATCTGTTTGAGCTAACTGTGTGGGGCATGTTTATGGTATATCAAGGCATTATCTCTGAATCAAGCTGGATCTGTTTGAGCTAACTGTGTGGGGCATGTTTATGGTATATCAAGGCATTATCTCTGAATCAAGCTGGATCTGTTTGAGCTAACTGTGTGGGGCATGTTTATGGTATATCAAGGCATTATCTCTGAATCAAGCTGGATCTGTTTGAGCTAACTGTGTGGGACATGTCTATGGTATATCAAGGCATTAACTCTGAATCGGAGGCAGATGCTTACACCCTTCCATATTACTAGCCCTTGTTGATCAGCCTTCAGAGGACCATCAAGTCAGCCGACCAGTCCTCCATCAAGACTTTGGATCAAACCAAGTTGATGACCAGTCCTCCTTCAAGACTCTCAGTCAACTGACTTGATGACCTATTACATTACATTACATCATTTAGCAGACACTCTTATCCAGAGCAACTTACATACATTTTCATACTTTTTTCAAACCCACAACCCTGGCATTGCAAGCACCATGCTCTACCAACTGAGCTACAAGGGACAAGGGATGACCAGTCCTCCTTCAAGACTCTCAGTCAAACCAACTTCCTTGTAAAATAAGTCTTCTGACCTCAATGGGACTTCCTGGATAAATACAGGTTAAATAAAAGCAAGAAGCAAGACTATATCTCCCTAACCCTTTTTACTGTTTCCAAGTACACCTGTCCCTCCACCTGAACCACTTCCTTCCTTCCTTCCTTCCTTCCTTCCTTCCTTCCTTCCTTCCTTCCTTCCTTCCTTCCTTCCTTCCTTCCTTCCTTCCTTCCTTCCTTCCTTCCTTCCTTCCTTCCTTCCTTCCTTCGTCCTTCCTTCCTTCCCTCCCTCCCTCCTTCCCTCCCTCCTTCCTTCCTTCCTTTCTTCCTTCCTTCCTTCCATCCTTCCTTCCTTCTTTCCTTCCTTCCTTCCTTCTTTCCTTCCCTCCTTCCCTCCCTCCCTCCCTCCCTCCCTCCCTCCCTCCCTCCCTCCTTCCTTCCTTCCTTCCTACATCTCAATAAAACAAACGTTTTATTTAGGCCATCAACTCCAGGCTTCCTCCCAAATATACCAACAGAATACTATTTGCAGATTATCATTGTTGTATACACAGTCAATCAATCAGATGTATTTATAAAGCCATTTTTTCATCAGTTGTCACAAAGTGCTTAACAGAAACCCAGCCTGTTACGGGCTTTGGTTTGTCCATCTATATTTTAAAGTTGGACGTTAACGTGATTGGTGTCACCTCGTTAGTCAGTATGTGTTACACCTGTGCTGGTACAGGTGCTATTTAGTTTTCTTGTTGGAGACGTAAAGCGGGAGGGAGAGAGGGAAGGAGCTAGGGGCAGCACCATCACTTTAGCCTCTGTTGAGTTCCCAAAACACGCATGTTCTGCTTTTTAGTGGAACTGGAAAGAGCTTATGACATGACTTCTGCTTTTGGATGTTAATAAGGCGACACTGCATCTTAACTCCTCCTCCACATGTACTGGATTGGTTGAACATGGCAGAAGAAAACCTCCCCTGACAGTTTCTTTCTTATCAAGACCAGTATGTAGAGGATCTAGTTTCAGGCATTAATTTTACGCTTGCTTCCAAATCCTTCCTTCCTGTTGTTGGTTTTGACGACATACTTTGGTAATTGCTGTTCCTCGGGTACTAAGAGGAAGTATCTCCAAGTACCAAGTACTTCCTGATCCCAGGAAGTCACTAGCGCGGCCACAATGCAGGACAACCCTCCTCTAACCCCTGGACAATGGAAGCACAGAGAGGGGAGCATATTGCTGTTATTGTCTGCTGAGAGAGGAGGAGGAAGAGAGGTTTAATGAAGTCTAATCAGAGGGAGATGATAAAGGACTTGTTGACATCATGAGATGAGGTGTCAAAGTACTGGCAGTAAGACTCTAACATAACTCAGAAGAATACCTGTATTAATACTACAGCACCCACCTGCTCCCCTACTGGCAGTAAGACTCTAACACAACTCAGAATAATACCTGTATTAATACTACAGCACCCACCTGCCCCCCTACTGGCAGTAAGACTAACACAACTCAGAAGAATACCTGTATTAATACTACAGCACCCACCTGCCACCCTACTGGCAGTAAGACTAACACAACTCAGAAGAATACCTGTATTAATACTACAGCACCCACCTGCCCCCCTACTGGCAGTAAGACTAACACAACTCAGAAGAATACCTATATTAATACTACAGCACCCACCTGCCCCCCTACTGGCAGTAAGACTCTAACACAACTCAGAAGAATACCTGTATTAATACTACAGCACCCACCTGCCCCCCTACTGGCAGTAAGACTATAACACAACTCAGAAGAATACCTGTATTAATACTACAACACCCACCTGCCCCCCTACTGGCAGTAAGACTCTAACATAACTCAGAAGAATACCTGTATTAATACTACAGCACCCACCTGCCCCCCTACTGGCAGTAAGACTCTAACACAACTCAGAAGAATACCTGTATTAATACTACAGCACCCACCTGCCCCCCTACTGGCAGTAAGACTCTAACACAACTCAGAAGAATACCTGTATTAATACTACAGCACCCACCTGCCCCCCTACTGGCAGTAAGACTCTAACACAACTCAGAATAATACCTGTATTAATACTACAGCACCCACCTGCCACCCTACTGGCAGTAAGACTCTAACACAACTCAGAAGAATACCTGTATTAATACTACAGCACCCACCTGCCCCCCTACTGGCAGTAAGACTCTAACACAACTCACACTTGTCTTTTCTTGCCCTGACTTTGCTGACAGCTACTTTACTGAGGACAAATGTACTGACTATGTCTGTGAGATGTGGTCGTCCCACTTAGCTATCTTAAGATGGATGCACTAACTGTCAGTCGCTCTGAATAAGAGAGTCTACTGAATGACTGAAATGTAACACAACTACCTCACTTCTTTTCTCCAATTCTCCCAAATGTAAACACACATCGGGAGTCCAGATGCTACTGCAGACAGTGGTCAGGAACTACAGCTGTGTGTGTGTGTTCCCAGTAGACTGTCCCTCCAGCTGGTTATCTCCACACACAGACGCCTGGAGACAAACGCCAAGGGCGCTCACCACCTGTCCACACACACACACACACACACACACACACACACACACACACACACACACACACACACACACACACACACACACACACACACACACACACACACACACACACACACACACACACACACACACTCTCTCTCTCTCTCTGAGGAAACTTAAGAAGAAACAGTTGTAGAATTGGAAAGCCCCATATGGTATTAGGTCTGGGTGTAAACATTATAATGAGGATGAGTTATGGCTCTATAGCTTGTACTTACCGTTCAAGTTCTATGAGTTATGGCTCTATAGCTTGTACTTACCGTTCAAGTTCTATGAGTTATGGTATAACCTTTTATATTGACTGGACAATTACACTGAACCACAACACTTAACTTTTCTATTTGTTCATGTCTGTCTCTCTCTCTCTCTCTCTCTCTGTCTCTCTCTCTCTCTCTCTCTCTCTCTCTCTCTCTCTCTCTCTCTCTCTCTCTCTCTCTCTCTATCTCACTCTGTCTCTCCTGTCTCTCTCTCTCTCCTGTCTCTCTCTCTTCTGTCTCTCTCTCCAGCCTGTCACTCTCTCTCTCTCCTGTCTCTCTCTCTTTCTCTCTCTCTCTCTCTCCTGTCTCTCCCCTGTCACTCTCTCTCTCCTCTCTCTCTCTCTCTCAGCACAACTAACACAACAGTTTAGTTGTCCTGGACTTGTATTGGTCTATTAGCCTCTACTCTCTCTCTCTCTCTTCTTCATCCGTCCAAGGCCCAGACAGCGCTGGTCCAGAGGGTATTGGGTACCAGCGAGGTGTGTGTGTTGGATATCGGTAGCCAGGCAGGACAATGACTCCATTTATCAGACAGGGTTCAGCTGTCAGAGGCTTATCAATATCTGCTGCTGCTGGTAGTGTGCGGGAAACCCAATCAGTAGCTATGTTTCCATTAACTTGTCCAGTGATTTTTTTATGTCGACATTTATAAAGTTTGCATAGAAAATAGATGTGACAATTGCCTACGGCGGTGTGTTTACATGTAACTATATTGACCTAACACCTAAAAACCTACAGTGTCTAATTCAAATTGTTTCATTACCCATTTAGACAAACTGCGAATTAATACATTGGCGACCGCATGTATGCCCTCCCACCTATCTGTTTCCTGTCTCAGGTAGCCTGTATGCCCTCCCACCTATCTGTTTCATGTCTCAGGTAGCCTGTATGCCCTCCCACCTATCTGTTTCATGTCTCAGGTAGCCTGTATGCCCTCCCACCTATCTGTTTCATGTCTCAGGTAGCCTGTATGCCCTCCCACCTATCTGTTTCCTGTCTCAGGTAGCCTGTATGCCCTCCCACCTATCTGTTTCATGTTTCAGGTAGCCTGTATGCCCTCCCACCTATCTGTTTCATGTCTCAGGTAGCCTGTATGCCCTCCCACCTATCTGTTTCCTGTCTCAGGTAGCCTGTATGCCCTCCCACCTATCTGTTTCATGTCTCAGGTAGCCTGTATGCCCTCCCACCTATCTGTTTCATGTCTCAGGTAGCCTGTATGCCCTCCCACCTATCTGTTTCATATCTCAGGTAGCCTGTATGCCCTCCCACCTATCTGTTTCATGTCTCAGGTAGACTGTATGCCCTCCCACCTATCTGTTTCCTGTCTCAGGTAGACTGTATGCCCTCCCACCTATCTGTTTCATGTCTCAGGTAGCCTGTATGCCCTCCCACCTATCTGTTTCATGTCTCAGGTAGCCTGTATGCCCTCCCACCTATCTGTTTCATGTCTCAGGTAGCCTGTATGCCCTCCCACCTATCTGTTTCATGTCTCAGGTAGCCTGTGAAAGACAGCATGGATAGAATGCAATAATGGACTATTCTAATAACCATAATGTGACAACGTATCGCCACGGTCTCTGCCATTATTTTTTGCACTCCTGTAGATGTAAAATAATTGGATTTTGAAACCAGCCAACCAGCGAATCAAGGTGAAGCAATTCAGGCATTATTGAAAATCAGGACAATCCTTGTCCAGCAAAGAATTTTTTTGTAAATATTTGCCCCAAAATATTTTGAAAGCAGTCTGCATTTAGAATTAAAGTAGCGACAACCCGACCTAATTGCCGACCTACAACCCGACCTACTGGCCGACCTACAACCCGACCTACTGGCCGACCTACAACCCGACCTACTGGCCGACCTACAACCCGACCTACTGGCCGACCTACAACCCGACCTACTGGCCGACCTACAACCCGACCTACTGGCCGACCCTTAACCCGACCTACTGGCCGACCTACAACCGGACCTACTGGCCGTCCTACAAGCCGACCTACTGGCCGACCTACAACCCGACCTACTGGCCGACCTACAACCCGACCTACTGGCCGACCTACAACCCGACCTAATTGCCGACCTAAAACCCAACCTACTGGCCGACCTACAACCTGACCTACTGGCCGACCTACAACCCGACCTACTGGCCGACCTACAACCCGACCTACTGGCCGACCTACAACCCGACCTACTGGCCGACCTACAACCCGACCTACAGGCCGACCTACTGGCCGACCTACAACCCGACCTACTGGCCGACCTACAACCCGACCTACTGGCCGACCTACAACCCGACCTACTGGCCGACCTACAACCCGACCTACTGGCCGACCTACAACCCGACCTACTGGCCGACCTACAACCCGACCTACTGGCGGCAAATCATTGGATCTGATTCATTTGAATTTAAATCTTTGAGGACGTCAAGCATAGAACTAAAATGTATTTATGCCTAGGGCCTATTAATAAGTCAACTTCCTGTCTGGTTAATAAGTCAACTTCCTGTCTGGTTAATAAGTCAACTTCCTATCTGGTTATTTTCCTCTCAGCTCACGGTCACTATGTTTACATGTTAGGCTATGGATTTTAGACAGAAAAATGGTTTGTTTGCAAATGCAACTAGGGCCATGACATCACATGCACCACATGCCTTCAAAATTATTAGCAATCATAATTTATTCGAAAAACACTGTCCCATCATCATTTGTCGCAATAAGGAAGGTTTGACTAAAGAAGAATCCTGATACAAATGTCGTAAATCTTTAGATAATGGATCCTATATCTGCTGTTTCCATTACACATGTAAAGATTTTTTTTGCTACATAAATCTGGGTCAATGGAAACCTGCCTAATGACTGTAGAAAAACCCAACCCACCCCTGGGATTCCACAGGCCTGAACACCTCTTCTCTCCATACAGGCTAACAGTACTTAGCCTTTTCTGTTATTACTGTATGAACAGGTAACTGGTCTTCCTAGATCGAAATGACAACAGAGAAAGTCAAGTGTAAAACAATAGGTCTAAATCGAATAGATGTCTGCGTTCCCTTTATGGTATGCTACTTTTGACCAGGGCCCTGTTGAAATAGGGTGCAATTTGGGATGCAGCCAGAGAGTAGAGAAAAAATGACAGGCAGATGGAGAGACCAGTCACTCAACCTTCCCTTCCTCCTCCCCCCTCTACAAACTAACAGCTGGGGTCTGTGTCCCAAATGGCACCCTATTCACATAAAGCTCTGGTCAAATGTCTTGAACTACATAGGGAATAGGTCGCCATTTGGGACGCAAACATAGAGACAAACTAACAAGTAATAATAATAACTACAGTTGAAGTCAGAAGTTTACATCCACCTTAGTTTACATCCACCTTAGTTTACATCCACCTTAGTTTACATCCACCTTAGTTTACATACACCTTAGTTTACATACACCTTAGTTTACATACACCTTAGTTTACATACACCTTAGTTTACATCCACCTTAGTTTACATCCACCTTAGTTTACATCCACCTTAGTTTACATACACCTTAGTTTACATACACCTTAGTTTACATACACCTTAGTTTACATACACCTTAGTTTACATCCACCTTAGTTTACATCCACCTTAGTTTACATACACCTTAGTTTACATACACCTTAGTTTACATACACCTTAGTTTACATACACCTTAGTTTACATCCACCTTAGTTTACATACACCTTAGTTTACATCCACCTTAGTTTACATCCACCTTAGTTTACATACACCTTAGTTTACATACACCTTAGTTTACATCCACCTTAGTTTACATACACCTTAGTTTACATCCACCTTAGTTTACATACACCTTAGTTTACATACACCTTAGTTTACATCCACCTTAGTTTACATCCACCTTAGTTTACATCCACCTTAGTTTACATCCACCTTAGTTTACATCCACCTTAGTTTACATCCACCTTAGTTTACATCCACCTTAGTTTACATACACCTTAGTTTACATCCACCTTAGTTTACATACACCTTAGTTTACATACACCTTAGTTTACATACACCTTAGTTTACATACACCTTAGTTTACATACAGGTCAGTTAGGATCACCACTTTATTTTAAGAATGTGAAATGTCAGAATAATAGTAGAGAATGATTTATTTCAGCTTTTATTTCTTTCATCACATTCCCAGTGGGTCAGAAGTTTACATACAATCAATTAGTATTTGGTAGCATTGCCTTTAAATTGTTTAACTTGGGTCAAATGTTTCAGGTAGCCTTCCACAAGCTTCCCACAATAAGTTGGGTGAATTTTGGCCCATTCCTCCTGACAGAACTGGTGTAACTGAGTCAGGTTTGTAGGCCTCCTTGCTCGCACACACTTTTTCAGTTCTGCCCACAAATGTTCTATAGGATTGAGGTCAGGGCTTTGTGATGGCCACTCCAATACCTTGACTTTGTTGTCCTTAAGCCATTTTGCCACAACTTTGGAAGTATGCTTGGGGTCATTGTCCATTTGGAAGACCCATTTGTGACCAAGCTTTAACTTCCTGACTGATGTCTTGAGATGTTGCTTCAATATATCCACATCATTTTCCTCATGATGCCATCTATTTTGTGAAGTGCACCAGTCCCTCCTGCAGCAAAGCACCCCCACAACATGATGCTGCCACCCCCGTGCTTCACGGTTGGGATGGTGTTCTTCGGCTTGCAAGCCTCCCCCTTTTACCTCCAAACATAACGATTGTCATTATGGCCAAACAGTGCTATTTTTGTTTCATCAGACCAGAGGACATTTCTCCAAAAAGTAGGATCTTTGTCCCCATGTGCAGTTGCAAACCGTAGTCTGGCTTTTTTATGGCGGTTTTGGAGCAGTGGCTTCTTCCTTGCTGAGCGGCCTTTCAGGTTATTTCAATATAGGACTCGTTTTACTGTGGATATAGATACTTTTGTACCTGTTTCCTCCAGCATCTTCACAAGGTCCTTTGCTGTTGTTCTGGGATTGATTTGCACTTTTTGCCCCAAATTTCATTCATCTCTAGGAGACAGAACGCATCTCCTTCCTGAGCGGTATGACGGCTGCATGGTCCCAAGGTGTTTATACATGCTTACTATTGTTTGTACAGATGAACGTGGTACCTTCAGGCGTTTGGAAATTGCTCCCAATTTCCAAACGGAGGTCTTGGCCGATTTTTCGGAGGTCTTGGCTGATTTCTTTTGATTTTCCCATGATGTCGAGGAAAGAGGCACTGAGTTTGAAGGTAGGCCTTGAAATACATCCACAGGTACACCTCCAATTGACTCAAATGATGTCAATTAGCCTATCAGGAGCTTCTAAAGCCATGACATCATTTTCTGGAATTTTAAGCTGTTTAAAGGCACAGTCAACTTAGTGTATGTAAACTTCTGACCCACTGGAATTGTGATATAGTGAATTATAAGTGAAATAATCTGTCTGTAAACAATTGTTGGAAGAAATACTTGTCATGCACTAAGTAGATGTCCTAACCGACTTGCCAAAACTATAGTTTGTTAACATGAAATCTGTGGAGTGGTTGAAAAATGAGTGTATGTAAACTTCCGACTTCAACTGTATAAACACCTTCCTCCCTCCTGTCTCTTTGTCCTCCTCTTCTACAAACTAACGGCAGGCGGGCGGGCGGGCAGGCAGGCGTGCGATCGAGAGTATGATTCTGGAGTAAATCACTGTTAAATGTGGCCAGCAGTTACGAGAGAGAGAGAGAGAGAGAGAGAGAGAGAGAGAGAGAGAGAGAGAGAGAGAGAGAGAGAGAGAGAGAGAGAGAGAGAGAGAGAGAGAGAGAGAGAGAGAGAGAGAGAGAGAGAGAGAGAGAGAGAGAGAGAGAGAGAGAGAGTCCAGTATAATCTATGCCAGACGTGTGCAGAACACCAGAGGAGCAGGTGCAAACAATTGAAGCAGCTGTCAGTAAGCTGCCTGATCTCTTTTGATATCTTAATTGTTAGTCAATCTGAGGTGCAATTTTGACAACGTTGCTTTCAGCTCCCCAGTCCCCGGACCAGCCCCTACACTACAGAGTAGACCATGGCTGCATCCCAAATGGCACCCTATTCCCTATATAGTGTACTACTTTAGACAAGAGCCCAATAGGGAATAGGTTGCCATTTGGGACAGGGCCTAGGACCACAGGGTGGTCTGGTGATTCTTTCTCTTTACCCGACCGAGTGGCTGCATCTCTGGGATGTGTCCAGCCCGTCCAGCCTGATTGTTGCAATTGCCACTTATTTTCTCACAGCAATTAATGCCATAATTGCTGCCTTTCAAAACTACTGGAATCTGTCGAATCGACCCACCCCTGTCCCCTACCCTCAACCCTCAACCCCAGCCCCTAAACCCCTACCTCTAAACGCCTACCCTACCTCTACTTCTACCCCTACACAGGAGGTCTAGAGACAGGGGACCAAGAGGTCCAGAGACAGGCGACCAGGAGGTCTAGAGACAGGGGACCAAGAGGTCTAGAGACAGGGGACCAAGAGGTCCAGAGACAGGAAACCAGGAGGTCTAGAGACAGGGGACCAAGAGGTCCAGAGACAGGGGACCAAGAGGTCCTAAGATAGGTGACCAGGAGGTCTACAGACAGGGGACCAGGAGGTCTAGAGACAGGGGACCAGGAGGTCTAGAGACAGGAGACCAGGAGCTATAGAGACAGGAGACCAGGAGCTATAGAGACAGAGGACCAGGAGCTATAGAGACAGAGGACCAGGAGCTATAGCGACAGGGGACCAGGAGGTCTAGAGACAGGGGACCAGGAGGTCTAGAGACAGGGGACCAGGAGGTCTAGAGACAGGGGACCAGGAGGTCTAGAGACAGGGGACCAGGAGGTCTAGAGACACACAAAGACACCAGGCAGGCATCATTATAAAGAGATCAGTCATGGTGGATTGACAGTGAGAGGTCGATCCTATATCCATCCATGAGATTCAAACCAGCGACCTTTCGGTTATTGGCCCAAACTCTGAACCGCTACGCTATCTTCCGCCCATGAGGGGAAGGGGGAGAGCGGGGAAGGGGGAGAGGAGGGAGAGGAGGGAGAGGAGGGAGAGGGGGTAGAGGAGGGAGAGGAGGGAGAGGGGGTAGAGGAGGGAGAGGAGGGAGAGGAGGGAGAGGGGGAGAGGGGGTAGAGGAGGAAGAGGGGGGAGAGGAGGGAGAGGAGGGAGAGGAGGGAGAGGAGGGAGAGGGGGTAGAGGAGGAAGAGGGGGTAGAGGAGGGAGAGGAGGGAGAGGGGGTAGAGGAGGGAGAGGAGGAAGAGGTAAGCTGGTGGAGCCAGCCTAATTGCTGTGTTCACCATTTTATTTCACTTTACAGAAAGGTGAACGTAGCAATCAGACTGGTTCCACCAGGCTAAGGAAAAGAAAGTGTTGAGCCTTTGAACAGCTGAACCAGTGACCTCAACCATCCATCAGATAGGGGGGAGCCCACAGGCTTGAACAGCTGAACCAGTGACCTCAACCGTCTATCAGATAGGGGGGAGCCCACAGGCTTGAACAGCTGAACCAGTGACCCAAACCATCCATGGGGCTGGAGATGGGGTATAGGGCTGGAGGAGAGGGGACGCTGCCTGGTCCTAGTATCGGCTACCTCTGATACACATAGTAGGATGGGGCTGGGGAGAGAGACAGAGAGGTAGGGGAGTCTGGATAATTGATTGAGTTAGGGGGTAATGGCAAGTGTGTGTGTGTGTGTGTGTGTGTGTGTGTGTGTGTGCGTGCGTGCGTGCGTGCGTGCGTGCGTGCGTGCGTGCGTGCGTGTGAGTATATGTGTATGTGTGTGTGTGTGTGTGTGTGTGTGTGTGTGTGTGTGTGTGTGTGTGTGTGTGTGTGTGTGTGTGTGTGTGTGTGTGTGTGTGTGTGTGTGTGTGTGTGTGTGTGTGTGTGTGTGTGGTGTGTGTGTGTGTGTGTGTGTCTGTGTGTGTGTGTGTGTCTGTGTGTGTGTGTATGTGTGTGTGTGTGTGTGTGTGTGTGTGTGTGTGTGTGTGTGTGTGTGTGTGTGTGTGTGTGTGTGTGTGTGTGTGTGTGTGTATGTGTGTGTGTGTGTATGTGTGTGTGTGTGTGTGTGTGTGTGTGTGTGTGTGTGTGTGTGTGTGTGTGTGTGTCAGAGTCTGATGGGGTCTGATTCTCCTGGCGTCTGTATGTCATGGTCGGTCGGGCTGTCCTGTGGAAATCATTAAATAGAAGCACTAGGCCGTCACTTCACTTCCTGGTGGAGAGCTACAAGGAGATGGAGAGAGTTGTATCTGACTCTAGAGGTGGACTGGCGTGTGTGTTGGGGGGTTCTTCTATCTTCTGTAGGGACCTGAAATCTAGGTTTAGGGATAGAGTTACAATTAAGTTTAAAATTAGGGTTAGGGTAAGGGATTAGTAGTTAGGTTTATTTAGGGTTAGGAGTTAGGGTATTGGATTAGTAGTTAGGTCCTCACAAGGATAGACAAACATAACACGTGTGTGTGTGTGTGTGTGTGTGTGTGTGTGTGTGTGTGTGTGTGTGTGTGTGTGTGTGTGTGTGTGTGTGTGTGTGTGTGTGTGTGTGTGTGTGTGTGTGTGTGTGTGTGTGTGTGTGTGTGTGTGTGTGTGAGAGAGTGTTATATGTAGAGAGTTTATATGACTCTAGAGGTGGACTGGCAGGTGTAAAGTTTAGTGCGACCCAGATGGCACTTTTGAGCCTTATGGGTCCTGTTCAAAAGAACTGTAGGGCTCTGGTCAAAAGTAGTGCACTATCTAGAGAATAAGGTGCCATTTGGGACACAATCAAGGCACTTCTTTTGACCAGAGCCCTACAGTTCTTTTGACCAGAGCCCTACAGTTCTTTTGACCAGAGCCCTACAGTTCTTTTGACCAGAGCCCTACAGTTCTTTTGACCAGAGCCCTACAGTTCTTTTGACCAGAGCCCTACAGTTCTTTTGACCAGAGCCCTACAGTTCTTTTGACCAGAGCCCTACAGTTCTTTTGACCAGAGCCCTACAGTTCTTTTGACCAGAGCCCTACAGTTCTTTTGACCAGAGCCTATGAAAAGCGAAAATTGTGATTATTTGGTTAGATCATAAAATTAGGACCCTAGTTAAAAGCACTCTATAGAAAATGTTGAAGTCATTGCTACAGACTTTTTGGATAAAGATATGTATTAGGCCTTGACCTCTAGAAGCAGAAAATACAATGCAATCAAATGTATATATCAATATAATTAATAATTCCTTCATCAAAGGCAAATATTATGTAAAAAGAAAAGCGTCATGGAGTAACCAACAGCACGTCTTTTAAATATACATATAATTAACTACCTTATTTATTTTTTTACGGCCAACCCAAATAATCACACTTTTAATTTCACTGGAACACTGGACAACATCGCCAAAAATAGATCTGTTAAAAGCCTGAATTAATTGTGTATACACAGCCCATTCCGGAGTGTTTCGTCTTTTCCTTTAATCGCGGATGGGTTATTGTTGGCCATTTCATTGTGCTGTTAGGTTTGGAAACTTGAACTTCTCTCAATCAGGCTCGACATGAAACACTATATTCCTTTTAATGTCAAGATTATATTCAGCGCTCAGCGTTCCCTCTCTCATGGAAACATTCATCCCAAACCGCCAAGGTTATTGATCATGGTACAGTGTGTGTGTGTGTGTGTGTGTGTGTGTGTGTGTGTGTGTGTGTGTGTGTGTGTGTGTGTGTGTGTGTGTGTGTGTGTGTGTGTGTGTGTGTGTGTGTGTGTGTGTGTGTGCGTGCGTGCGTGCGTCTGTGTGTGTGTGTGTCTGTGTCTGTGTCTGAGTCTGTGTCTGTGTGTGTGTGTGTGTGTGTGTGTGTGTGTGTGTGTGTGTGTGTGTGTGTGTGTGTGTGGGTGTCTGTGTCTGAGTCTGTGTGTGTGTGTGTGTGTGTGTGTGTGTGTGTGTGTGTGTGTGTGTGTGTGTGTGTGTGTGTGTGTGTGTGTAGTGTGTAGTGTGTAGTGTGTAGTGTGTGTAGTGTAGTGTGTAGTGTGTAGTGTGTAGTGTAGTGTGTGTAGTGTAGTGTGTAGTGTAGTGTGTAGTGTAGTGTGTAGTGTGTAGTGTAGTGTGTAGTGTGTAGTGTAGTGTGTAGTGTGTAGTGTGTAGTGTAGTGTGTAGTGTGTAGTGTAGTGTAGTGTAGTGTGTAGTGTGTAGTGTGTAGTGTAGTGTGTAGTGTGTAGTGTGTAGTGTAGTGTGTAGTGTGTAATGTTTAAACAGTGTGAAATAGGCTTTAATTTGACAGCTGTAAAAATGTAGTTTATTTGGCCTTCAAGTTATTTTGTAGAAGACATTATTTTAGACCTAAATTATGATAGTAAGTTTAATTTTAACACTAAACATGTAGATATTGTTTTAAGTTTTTATTTGACAAAACATCTATGCCTATATATTTAATGTTCTAATGCAGGTGTGTCATTTTCAAACTATTTACATTTATTAACACTAAGATGAATGTAATTTACATTTACATTTCAGTCATTTATCAGACTTTTTCGTATAATTGTATAATTATATTATATAATAATATTATCTCATGTTCAGTCAAGGAGATGATAGACGGTAGATTAAGCATAACATAATTCACAAATTCAAATCCACGTGGGAAATAATTTCAATTGAATTATGTTAAAATCAACATTAAATACAATACGAAATGCAAAGTTGAAAGGTATACAATCTCAAATACATGAAACACCTTGAAAACCATGTAAACATCCATACAAGATGAAAACAATATAATAGACATGGGCTTTAATAATATAAACCACCATCTGTAAAAACAAAAACCTGAAAATATTCAATAAAATATAAAAAGTTATGGTTATGTAGGATATTTGTATATTATAATTGTATTTGATATACTATTTACTTTATTTATATTTAGAATAACTACAGAATAATTGGAAATGTTAGTGTTGCCTAACAGTTATTTTGATTTTGATAAACAATTAGACTCTATGCATTTTAATTCATGTTTACCAATAGCCTACCTTTAATTAAATATGCCTGGACATTTTGAAAGACTGCTTATTGTCAATTGCCAATATTCAATGCACTTTGCCCATTTCTCTTATATGAAATCATACACTTTGGGTTCCTTGAAGAAAGAAAATGTGATTTGAGGCAAGTATTCAGTGTTATTAGATATTGATAATAATCCAATCAAATGATTATATTTGCAAAACAATTAAATAGGCCTAATAAACTTAGCTGTAACAACACTTTAGAATATTATTTTGTTATAGTCTATGTGTCTAAATGTTTGTTTCACCCCACCCAACATGGTTTTATCAGTTGTTTGCCTCGGTGTGCGTTACCGGTACCGCGTCTACCGCGTCCGTGGAGGAGCCTTGGCCAGTATGGAGTGGTGATGACGGTAATGAAGCAGTGTCCGGTGTCACCGTGGTTTGGCGCGGGACAGACAGACAGACAGCCAGACAGACAGACAGACAAACGGGGAATAACATAACCGGTTCTCTGAACGCTGCTGGTTTTACTTTGTGCTGCTTCCATGTAGTAACATCGCCATCTGCTGGCCGAAAACAGTAAACACCAACCCAAGTGGTCTTTCACTAGGTTTAAACCTATCGTAAAAACGTTACTAAACTTTTTGCAATGTGACCAAAATACCCCATGAAATTGATATACATTTTTAGTCACAAAGCAACATAAGATTGACACACACACACACACACAAAGAAACACACACCTCTATAAAATGTACATTTTGGAGAAGAGGAGAGCTGGTTAATCCAAGAGGACACTGGGGGATTCTTCTCTCCACCAAGCTCCCCTCAGGGCCTCAATATTAACAAATTACCCATCCAGTACTGGTACCAGCTGTTACTGTGATTTACAGTTATTATTGATCATTTATGACACCCCCTGAATGGTTAATCCACCCAGGTATGGTTAATCC